>VZTE01006591.1:1690937-1797228 GCA_013397775.1 Eulacestoma nigropectus
AAAAAAAAAAAAAAAAAAAAAAAAAAAAAAAAAAAAAAAAGAGGGCTTTGATTAATAAATTCCAGGGGTTTTTTTCAAATCTGAGTTTTTCAGACTCCCCAACCTGGCCACGTTTCAGCTTGAATTTGAAAGGCCCAGCCCACTCGAAATATCATCGAGAGGTTTTTCTCACTCCCCTTGAGTTTTCAACTTTAGTTTTTTGTTATATAATTAAAAATTATCAAAAGGGAAGGGTTACTTTAATATGGCATTACTCCCAAAAAATAGGTCTCCTTTCTTGGCCACACGACTTCTTCTGTCATACAAGAGACTGTTGCTTCTTGGCTGAGTGAGCCCTGTAGATATGGTGACATTTGTCTCAAGTTGCCAAGGGGAGAGAGCTGAATCTGTGCTGACTATTGAAGTTTTCTGGAAACTTTTGGGCAAACCATATCTCCCAGTTAAATTAATTTTTCTTTCCAAGCGATGTCCTTTGAGCAGGTGTGAATTTGAGATGAGAGCAAAAATCCAGCCACTGACCCAGCACAAAATTGAGGAGGTACCCAAGGCTGAATTAGCACTGTCATATATGCATGACAGAGGAATGCACTGATTTTTGCTGCTTTGCAGCTATATAACATGAAAAAATGTTGTAAGGTGTAAACAGCTTCAACTTCTCCATCCTAAGCACAAACACACAGAGACTTTGACCAAAATCCCCATCTTTAATATGCCTATTCCACAGTCAGAAGCAGTACATGTGAAGATGTGTGAGTAGACACAGTTTTCTTGGCTAAACTGCACTTCTCAAGAGCCAGTGTCAGAGAATTTTGTGGAAGTAAGATTTCCCATCTCACAATTGCCTGACTCAGAAGAGGGGCCGGTTTCTGGTATTCCCACACCTCCCTGACGGAGAGCAGCACCTCCACAGCTGCCAGCAAACACAGTGAGGAAACGTGCACATATTTAGGATTCATCCCTCAGCAACCCCCGGCTTCCTCATGCACCCCACAACCCACAAGAAGCCCCAGAGCACCAATATTTCTGTGCCTGATCCCCTACTTGTAAATGCCCCTTGTAACTGGGAACTGCTGGGAGGACAGAAAGGCTGGCTCTCTAGGTGGGATGGAGAATACTGGGAATATTTTATGGGTCTTGAGACCTCCACAGCCCTGCAGAGCAGAAGTCCCATATCCCTTCTCCACTCACATTTAGTCCCAAGACTAAACTCTTCTGATGTCCTGAGCCTCCAGCCTCACAGAGCCTAATGCCACCCACATTTCCCATAAAACCAAAAAATAGATTCAAGGCCATATTAGGCATACTCAGAGATACTAAAAGAAGGTTCCAAGAAGTCTGAGGCCTTTCCTGAGTGCTGACAGCTGTGTCTGAGTCACCTTGTTCTCTGCCATTCTCTGCTGAGTCACTTTATCCCGAAGCATCAGCAGCAAGCGGAGAGCAAGGAGAAGGAGGAAGCACAGCCAGCAGAGGGTAAGCAACAGGAGCAGAGGGCACCAGGCTGGACCTCATCCCAGCTCTTCTGACATCTGTTCCTGGTGGGAAAAGTACTCTGGGAACACAGCTTTCATGAGGGTCGGGCAGTGACAGGAGAGGGAAGGATGTTGGTACCCAAACCCAAGCAGGATACTCGGGAAGCAACAGCGTTGTACTGAACTGAGATTGTATTTCGGAGTGGCCTCGTGCCAGAAGGTGTGTGTGTGTGTGTGTGTGTGCACATGTGTACGAGCACTGTGTGCACATGCACACACCCCACACCATTTTGTTTGGACGAGGCGCATTTCAGCAAAGTCAACAACATCTAATTGCAAACAAACTGCACTTAAATTCAGCCCCCAAACCAGCTGCTTTCAAAGCTGTACCAGTGGGAAAGAAAAGCATCACTGGCTCTTGCTACATGACCCAGTAACTTCAGATGCTATACCTTCTGTTCCATCACACTGCTTTCCATTTTCTGGCCAAAATGAACACTGAGGTGCTGAGAGTCCATTCATCTGCTTATTCAGGCTCAGCACCACTTTTCAGGAGCACTATATAAATTTAGAAGTTGCCTGAAATAATAAATAACTGTGACAGGTACAGAAACAAAGCCTGTAGCTCTTAGGTTAGTGTTTCCCCCTCCAGAGAGGTTTCTGTTCCCCCGTGTGTGCAGGACAGAACATTCCAGCGATGTTTCAGCACTGATGGGCCCTCGAGCCTCAGCCAGGAGAAAAGTCAGCTTTCTGGCAGAAAACCCTGCACAGCTCCTGGAACTGAGTGAAGAAAAGGAGAAAAGATGAAATACTTTGTTTACCATATCATGACATCACCATCATCACTGGAGAAAAATGCAAGTTCATCTTTCTTCCCAGGGATGGTCCGTATGACCCGAGTGATCATCCCTGCTGGATAGCACGGTGCTGTCCTTCCCCTCCACACCAGCCCACGCAGACGTGTTTGACCTCATGGCCACCAGCTTCAGCAGGGTGCAACTCAGAAAGCTCCCAGTGCTGAATTCCCTTTGCAAGATGTGATGTTTTTCCTCTTGGTTGAGCCTGAAGGTGCACCCAGAGCTGCTGACTGTGGCCAGCTGTGCCATCCCCTGGGGCAGCCAGTGGGCTCCATGGAGTCAGGGCAAAATTTCTGCCCAGCAAGTCTTCGTCTTGCCCACTGCTTTAATAATCAGCATGTGCTGGAACTCAGAGCAGAGCAGAACATGCCCAGGCCTTCACAGAAAGTGAACTATTTCCTCCAGAGGAAACAGTCACTTCAGCTGGCATCTGTCACTCAGGTGCACAGGGGAGTTGTGGTTCTCTGGAAAACACCTGGCTCCAAAAAATGTTTGGCTTAATTCAAACATGTCTAGGTTAGCAAAGCCTTCTTCATATAGGGTTTCTTCTCCCTCCTCCTTTCACTTCCCTTCTAACGCTGTCCCCACAAACTCCAGTTATTTTTAAGGGCTCTGCTATTTTCTATATATCTGTTTCTGTCCTCTGGTAACTAGGAGTGTTTGAAGATCTCATGGGATAGGTAAAGCTAGGATATCCCAGTACGTCACATTTTACCTTTTTTATTTCTTCCCGGTTTTGCTCCCATGGCCTCCCAACAGATCTGGTCCATCCAAACCAGTTTTTGACTCCACAACAAAGAGGTTAAATGGAAAAAGGATGGGTTTGCGTCTTGAAAGAGGGGCCACCACTCTGTTCTGGGAACAAGGAGTGTCTGAAAGTGTGAACTGTGTGATTGTTCTGGCAACCAAAATGCACTAAAAACACCGTGGTAAATGGCACTGTAGTCAGCTGAGATGTCCCTGCAGTGAGATGTTCTTCCACTTAACTGGGACTCAGATTGAGTTGTCAGAAAGCTCCAGTAAATCTTCCTACTCACACAAGACCAGAGCCAGGGGAGTGCTTTACTGCCCTGAGATGGAATGGAAAACCAGAGCTCCAAAATCCTTGCAAAGGGATCCTCTCAGGAGGGGAAATGGTGTGGATCAGCTGAAATGTTCATTCTGTTTTTAATGCTACAGGCAACAGCAAAACAAGATAAAACTGTAAAAAAAAAAATCCAGATCTCATGCTTTCCATATTTGAAACCACTTGGAAATGTTTTCAGGCCTGGAAGATTTACTGAACCGGCCCTTGTACATACAAACACAGGCAGGTTATCTTGGATTAACATTTTCTGATTACAAAAACCTAGTCAGAAAATCCCTTACCAAACATTTTACGTAATTACAACTGCAAGAAAATGCCAAAAGAAAGCATAAATAAAAAAACCCTGGCAGATTCTCACCTGACTAAAAAAATAATGTTTTGAAACAGTAGTTCATTAAGACACTGTTCCTGTGGAAGTCAGAGATCACTCATCTCAAGGCACTGCTAGGAGCCCAGGCAAAAATGTGTTCAGGGGTAACAGTACCCAGTGCAGAGTTGCCACATCCCTAAACTGCACATGCCAGATGGACTAAAGATCATTTGGTCTCAGCAACCTATCTTTTTGTTATTATCTGGAGCAAAAAAACCTCTGCTGTGTGGAGCTTTGTCCTGGAAGTGAGCAGAGCAGCCAGATCTTGAGGGGCCCAAGGGACCTCATCAGGCTCTGCTGCACACCCTCCCTGGACACAGCCTTGCATCAACCCCAAATGGCCCAAAATAACCTAAGTCTGTTCGTGCAGACAGGTAGAATAATTCAGAAACACCAGCTGAAAAGGCCATTCCTTTGTGTGAATTCAAGGGGATTCGAGGAACAGTAATTCATTCAAATGTTGACTCGTTAGTGGGCTGTCCTTCACAATTGCTTCAAGAGTAACTTTGGCCTCAACAGTTTCTTTAATTGAATCCGATCTAGATGGGAGTCCACCAGCACTTCGTTTTTATTTGAATTTTATGATTCAATTTAGCATTTAGTTTCAGTTGCAATCTGATTTTATTATACTTGTTCCTGGTGGAAAACATATCCACCTATTACCAACACCACATAAATTCAGATGCTGTCTCAGGGAACATTCTCACAGGTATGAGAGCCTACATTTCATATATAATACACCTACTTGTTGATAAGGCTTCTTGCACGACTCAGTGCCATGACCTTTCCAGAGGAAGTGTTGTTTCAATGCATAGTATGTCACAAAGGCAAAGAACTGTGCCTTTTCCTGCTGCTGTAGCTCGTGGTATCTTTGGGGCTCATCCTCAAAGAGGTGGAGATGATTCAGCCACACGCTGGGCGCTTGCTCCAGCACAAGTGTTGATTTGAGAATGTGTTCCTTCTCCAAAGAACTGATATTCACGTCTCCAGGGCTACTTTCTGTATGAACAAAGGGCTCTGTTTCACAGATCTGTTTTTCCTTCCTGTGTGGATTATAGATGCTGAAACAGCCTAGCAGAGGTTGCACTGCAATATTTGCTACCTGAAGGCAGTCAAAAGAGCTACAATATTTCCAGAAGGACTGAGTATTCATGCTGCAGCACCACCACACCCACTGCAGTTTCAAGAAGTAAACTGAAGCCAGAAAGGCTGTGCTTGTGCCATGGGGGACACTTCCCAGGCAGCGAGGATAGGACAGGGTTGCCTCAGGGCCTCCATCACCAGCTGCTTTTGCTCCACATCTGAGAGAACAAGCAGGAGGAGGTGACCCTTTAGGAGGGCTTTTCTAGCCCTCTGGTTTTACACTCACACCCAGGATTTGAGTTTTGGGATCTGCCTGCGGGCAGGGTGAGTTATCAGACACATCTGCACTGCTCTACATCAACAGCAACCGCTACCTGAGCTGCCTTACCCGATGCACAGCCTGGTTTCCCGTGCCACAGTGAGCTCCACACTCCTGTGATCAGACAGAGCTGCCTGGCTTCAAGTCAGGTTCAGTGCAATAAAAAACAAGTAGATCAGTCCAGATTCCAAGGCCTGCAGGCCAGATCACTTTTGAACACTAACAAATTCAGAAGAAATTCAGGTTTAATTAATTCTCTTTTTCCCCCCGATATAATCCAAGAGCTTTTTTAACATCTGAAACTTTTATCAGAGTTGACAATGGTATAAATACCTCCCTGCCAGCTCCTAGAGTGCTAGCAAACAATCTTTCATCAGGCAAATGAACTCTTACAGGCAGACCAAGATATAAACACCCATATGTAAAGCACATTCTCTGGACCAGGTCCACCATGAGCAAAACCCTCCTGCTTCCCTGGAACCAGCAACACAAATTCCCTTTATACATCTCAAGTGTCCACAGTCCAAACAATAACACATTAGCATGCTCTTGACACTGCTGTCAAAATAAACAGCTATTTATTAACATTCTACAAGGCATTATTTTTAAAAGAAATCAATCGAGCAATAATGTCAGAAAATAATATATATCTCTCAGTTCCAGAAAACAGCATCTCCCTTTCACTCAGGACAACATCTGGTCCAGATAACAGCTGCCAAGGGTAGAGCTGAGAGTCACTGTGATTGCTGTTGCTTGGTGGTTGCTCGAGTATTTTTGAGAACAACATTTTTTCACTTTATGGTATCACTGCCAATTATTCCCTGGGATCCCAGGAGGACAATGCATTCCCTTTCTGCTCTCACTGGGTAAACGGAATAAAGGCTGAACGTGGTGTTTGCTCTCACCCGTCAAGCCTGCACTAAATATAAAAAGATATTAAAAGCTGCCTCCCCCTCTCTCTTTCTGAGGTGAAAACCTCCCCATCTTCACACAGGGAGGCTTTTGCTGCCTTTTGTTCCTGTTGGTCAAGCAAATTTAAAGATATCAAGGAACCTCTTGAGAAAACCAAGAGAGGAAGCATGAATGCAAAGTGAACTTACAAACAAAAAGCTATTTTTGGTGTTGGGGGGAAGCTCTTAGCATTGGACAAACAATACAAGGAAGTTTCAGACACTGACTGCTAAGGAGAGCTAATATCCCCTTGTCGCTGCCCCACCTAGTCTGGATACAGGAATGCTGCTGTATTCTCAGGCTTCCCACCACCCCCAAATTATCCACCTTCCCCTTAGCATGGTGCAAAAGTTCAGGGCTTGGGCTGAGAGCACCTGGTTGGCTCACACACACAAAAAAACCTCACCCTCCTGCTGGCACAGGTGATCCAAGGCCACAGCATGGCCCCAGAGTGGGCTCTGTGGCACTGGTGGGGGTGGCTGGTGGGACTTCCATTTCCAGTGCCACCAGATGTGGTAGCAGAGCACAGCTGGAAGCACACACAAGGCTGAGGCCAAAGAGCAAAGCAAGTCTTGTGTACTCCAGGCACAGGATTAGGACAGAGCAGCTGGGCAGAAGCAGAAGGAATGACATGGATGGCCTTGGGACAACTCAAAAAGGACCTTCCTAAACTTGAGGCAAAATGTGTATCAATGGAGCCTCACTGGTGCTCAGCAGCTGGGGATCTGGCTGCAGATTCAGGACATAACAATGTCACTTTGGGAGCCCCCACAGATTCCCCTTTTCCTCCTAGAATTTCAGCTCTCCACCCCCACAGGCAACACAAATAATATATTTGTCAGTCAGCTATCAATGTGCAGGTTCTTTGAGGTGGAAATCCTGTACACAGGAGTTTGTCCAGTCTGTTCAGCCCTTGCTCCAGCTGCATTCCTGTTTATTTATTCATTTGCAACCAGAGTGAGTAGTAAGTGGTCAAGAATGGCCATTCTTCCAAGATCAGTGAAATAAGACTATGCATGAAGGACACTGTTTCCCTTGAAACCTCTCCCACGTCTTTGCATTTCCCAGAGACCTGAACCAGTGTTCAGGGAACAAAAGATCCTGGGACAGCAATTTCAAGAAGCAGACATGTTTTTACTTTTGCTGCTGATTTTGCTGTGAGCTTACAAACACTTAAAGCCAGGCTTTGACAACAGGGTCAGTCAGAGGCTGGATGCAACATGGAACTGCACAAAAAAAAATAGAAGCTATACAGGATTGCTCAAGTCCTTATGTGGCCCTGGTGCTTATATAGACTCACAGGAGGTCAGTCAGGGACATTTTGCAGATCTGCCTGCCAGAGGGAGAGAGGGATATTTATTACACTGCAACTAAGCCTCGCTCAATGTGCCCTTCCAGGGACAAAATTCAGCTTTGTATTGGGCCACAACAGAGAGAGTGCAACCAGCAGGTGGAAGGAAGTGGTTCTGCCCCTGTGCTCAGCACTGGGGAGCCCAAGTCTGGATGCTGCATCCAGCTTTGGGCTTCCCAGGACATGACCCTGAGGAAGGGGAGGGAGCCAGTGAGGCCGAAGCACATGGCATGAGACAGCCACGGGGAATCGCAGCTTCCGTGAGATTATGAGCTAACAGAGAAGATCAAACCTGCTCTCTCAAACGTGCACAGCTAAAAATAAGTTGCAGCATGGGAGATTCAGATCAGCTGTAAGGAAAAGACAGTTTTACTCTGAGAATGGTAAAACACTAGGACAAGAACCCAGAAATCTTATATCCAAGTATTCTTTCAGGAAGTCTTTATCAGTTACAAAGGGAAGGATCTCTACGCCCATCAAGCACTCAACTCTCTTTGACCTGCCTAGGTGTGTCTAGCCTGCTCCAGGAAGTCTGCTTGTTTTTTTCAAATGGCACTTCTGTCACTGAATGAATCCCTTGGTCAGTTTTCAAAGAAAGTCACCTCTAATTCTGGATTCTGAGCCTCCCCTAGAAGTTTTTAAATCACTTTGTTCCACAGATATTTTGTCCTTCTTAAATATCTCCTGTGTGAGAGGAGAGGGTTGTTGGTTGCTGCTTCTTTCTAAATGATTTTCACATTTTGTAGTCATGTGGGGAGACAGCGATTGCAAAAATCCTCCAAAGAAAAAATATGAAGAATTTATTTCTGAGCTGGCTCTTGGTTCCAATGCAGGGTTGGTCTGTGCCTGCAAAGGGTTAAGGATTAGCTAATGGAAAACATTTGAGCAGCTCTGGTAACAGAGTATGGCA
Organism: Eulacestoma nigropectus; assembly: GCA_013397775.1. Lineage (NCBI taxonomy): Eukaryota > Metazoa > Chordata > Aves > Passeriformes > Eulacestoma > Eulacestoma nigropectus. The sequence goes on from VZTE01006591.1 coordinate 1,699,335, forward strand.
AACAGTGGGACCAAGCTCACAGCACTGCTGGTCACACATTGCAAATCACAGGCAGTACCGGCCTCATACCCTGCATCTTCCTGCTTCTGGGCTGCTCTGACTCCTGCAGCAGCTCAGCTACCACTCCCGAGAATGCTGTGGGATCCCCCTGCCACCCACTAGCTGGCAGATCTGCAGTCATGCACCACAGTGTCCCCCCAAACCTCTGCCCACTGGTACCATACAAAAAGGGGAAGCTGCTGTTTCAGGCACTCCAAACTCCAGCACAGTCAGGAGGTTTAGTGGAAGCTGTGCACTGACTCTGAAACACTTTGGCTGCAGATTTGTTCAGCTTTTTGAGATGAGAGATTGCTTGGTAGGGCAGCATGAGTGAGCTCTCTAACTACACTAGGGAGTGGTGCACGAGCACAAAGGTGCTGCAGCCTAAAAACTAAAATACACTGTGAAAGACAAGACGCTCACAGAATCACAAAATTCTAGGATATCATCTATCTTTTATCCTTGCTGGGTTTTGCCCAGTTCCATGGGTCTGTAATGCTTGAGGCATGCTGGCTTGAGGCACAGCACTGTTCCCCACACACACCTGGGACTGCTCCCTGCAAAAGCGTCTTCGCACAGCCAGGACCAGCCTCACACCCAGGGGAGCCCAGATGTTGGGCACAGCTGGCACGCACATTGGGAGAGGCTCTTGAAGTTGCTGGGGAATTTGACCACTGTTGAAGCCAAGAGTGGAGTGGAAAGATGCCTTCTGCTCTATCTCATGCTGAAATTCCAAAGCTGCACCTCACTCCTCTCTGTTCCAAAAAGAAGCAGCGGTGCCACAACCATAATTCAGCACAGCTGCTGTCGAACAGTGCTGGGGAGATGTAAAAACTCATGTTACTATGAGCACACACTTCACCTTTGGGATTAAGCTGCCTGGATTCCTTCCCCTAACATGCAAAACTCACTCCTTCCCATTTTCCTCCAGATGATGGTGCAGGTACAAAGCAACCCAATGGCACTGATGTCAATGGGAAAACCTTGACCCCCCGGCACTTTGCTGATTCTCAGGGGCTCACTGAGCTGTGCATCACACCCAGAACACACAGAGCCCCTCTGACAGTGACACGACACCTGATGTCCCCTGACCCTATTTGCTTCTTATCCCCAGTGGTTCCTCCAGGCCCGTGGCTACAGAAAGTGATGAGGCAACAGCTGCCACGGTCTCTCGGGGTAAGGAAGCAGGAATTTTTAGTGTGGATCAGGCCCACAGCCCTGTGTCAGAAGTTGGCCAGCACCAGCTGGGTCAGGGGAAGATGTGAGGCACCCACGTGAGGCAGCTGTGATGCCTCCCTGCAGCCTGCCCGCCTTAGGAAAAGATGAAAACAAATGAGTTTATAACCTTTTGTCAGCCTGTCCCAAGGATGTAACTTCACAAATATTTAGGTCAAATGGGGCACACCCTGTGCTGCACAGAAAGAGAAGGGAAGAAAACCCAGGGCTTTGGCTGTCGAATGCCACACTCTGTGTGCTAGATAAGATAAACTGGTGACACTCAGTTGCTATCGCTGTGGCCGCTGCCCTGCTGGCTCAGCCCAGGAGGTGAAGGTGGCTTAGGACAAAAGTGAGATGAATACTTGCAAGTGCAAGCCATCATTTTTATCATGACAGACACAAAAAAACTGTAGTTAGTCAAAGAAAAACAAGGATGAATGTGAGCTAAACTAGGGCTTTCCTCTGCCACATTTTTACATTTTATACAAGGGATTCACCAGAGGGAAAATCTTGCCTGGATTCATGGGACTGCACCCACTTTAGCCATCAGTGCCCAAAAGGTCACAACACTGTCCCCACAAGCATGGTGTAAATGTGAAAACCAGCTGCAGAGGCACGCGGTTCCTGTCTTATCCCAAGTTCCTTTCTTATCCCAGTCTGCTCCTCGTTGGGACAGGAGTTGGTGAGTTCTGCCAGGTCCCCAGCCAGAGCCAAGAGCAACTGACAGCCACAAGCTGCTTCCTACTAAGTCATGGCAGGTTCCTCAGGTATCACAGGAAGTATCACCAAGGTTTCTAATTAGCCTGGAACTCTGTTTCCTCGTGGCAAAGCCTGAGTGGGATAAACCTCCTTTCTGTCTCGGCAGTGCCTGGGGCTCTTCTCCTGCTCATGGAAATAGGTGTCCACTGCCCATTCCAATGCGTGATGGAGGGAGGATATAACCTGGACACAGGGGTTTGTCCAGAACTGTCCCGAGGGCAGGGAATCAGGCTGGCTGCAGCTTCCCCACTGCAAATCCTGACCCGAGCACTGGGCACGGCAGAAACCTGCCCTGGCTCCAAGGCCACGTGTCCTGTTGGCAAGGTGGGGCAGAGGCAAAAGTACGAAAGCTTCTGCTCTGCCCCAGCCTGAGCAAGGGGACAGGGAAATCTCTTCTGTGGTTTGGCACAGAAGGCTGTCCCATGTCCTTGGTGCCCCAGGGTGGCATCACAGCTGGCACATGAGCACAGCACAGACATCACACAGCTCTGTGAAGGGGACAAAGGCCAGCTCAGAGGCAGCCCTGAGAGTTGGCAGCCCGGACCACGGCTCTTTTCCTCCATCAGCTGTTCATCATTTGCCTCGACTGTGTTAATTCACACATTTCTCTCTCTCAGCTCCCATTGTTTCCGAGCAGGGCATTGTCATGAGGCCAGTTCTATATTTACGACAGGATGTCAGCCTACGCTTGCAGTTGCCTTCTTTGAACTGGATACTTTTACCTTCTATGTTGGCAAGGATGCAATCCAACAGAAAGGTAGAAAAATAAACATATGTTTATTTAAGACACGCTTGGCTGTACCAAAAAGCACAAGTGGCACTTCTTCCTATTGGCTCTTCCACCCTCCCGGCCAGGAGAGCACAGGTTTTTTCATGGCATAAACAAAAGATTATTTCCTAAGAAGATTGAGAGTTTCCTTTAAAGGAAAACAAAAAAGAAAGAAAGGAGGAAGGAATCTGCAGAATAGCCCTTAGGAAGTTGCAGCTCTAGAGGCCCTTTAGTCCCTCACCAGCAAAACGTATTTAAATATAGCATGGCCTGCCCAGAGCACAGCCTGAGAAATGCCATGAACCCAGCAAAGAAACCACTCTGCAGCCAAGGCCAGAGGGTGCCAGGCTTCAGGCTCATGCCCCTCATCCTGATAAAGGCCGAGGATCTGCAACCAGGCCTAAGAGCTGCGTCTTTGAGGTGGCTGATTCAAAAGGTTTGAATATGATTTATTATGTTTTAATTTCCTCACACTGCCTAATTTTTTTTTTGTGCATCAAAGCACAGAGCAGGCAGGCAAAAGCCTTTATCCACTGAAAGGTGCTGCCAGCCAACTTCAGACCAGACTCAGGACATGAAGCACCCACCTCCTCTGCTTCTCACCTGAGGAACACCAGGCTTTCTGTGCACTCTTCAGGAAAGGACATGATCCCAGGAGATTTGAAAAGCTCCAACCTTATTCCTCTTGCAATGCTTTCTCAAGATTGCTCTCAGCTATGAATAATTTCTATCTGTTATTTCTTGGACAACCAGAGCTCTGTGAAGTTACGCTTGTGTGAACCCCCCCACCTTGGTGAGATCTTGAACCTCCATGTTCAACTGCAGCAAGTTAGAAAGTGAGTCAGAAACTTCTTCTTCTCAAAATAGAAATTTTTTGAGGCAAAACTAAAATGCTTCAAAGCCCAAGTGCCATTCATGCCTTATGGGAGATGCAGCTCCGCATCACATCCCTGTTTTTGCAATGAGTGAGGAGTGAACTACATTTCCTCTGACACGTTGTGTTCTCTCCAAGCAGTGAAAAGAGTGATGCACCAGTGACAGGAATGGCTGGCAACCCGCCCAAGGAGCCTGGCCACTGATGGGAATAGGGACATGTGCAGTCAGGACTGGAAGACCCATGAATGAGAATTTCAGGACACAAATGTTTCATCCTGGACAAGATCACGGTCATAGTTTCCATTGGGATCATCCCACTTCCTGGATAGAATCTACCTCTTTCCCCTTCATCTCCCTGGAAAGTGGCTCACTTTGGTGGAATTAGCCAAAACTGAGCCTTCCAGGCAGAATGTGGGTAGGAGTGTTTTGTCCAATGTTAGTTTGGAGCCATCCCCTGTAACCACAGTCTCCATTCAATGCTGTACCTGCTGTGGAGCCACACGGTGACTTTGTGCTCCAAGACACCCTGACCTGTCTCCCTCACACTTTTCAGAGCACACACGAGTATTAACTGCATTCAGCTGCAATGAGACGCTCTGAAATAACTCAGGCTCTCTGGCAAGAGACCGAGCCTGTAACAACAGGCTTTGGCTGTGGATTTATCTGCCATGGATCCTGCATCCCATACAGCACAGGGCAACTGCAGCAGGATGAATCCTAGAATGCCATAATATAAGCAGGAAGGGCTGTAATTTGAAGACCTTCCCACAACAAGTAAGTGAAACAATCTCCTCTTTCAGAATGTAACATAATTCTTGCATAAGGGTCATTTAAAACAATATACAGAGCTGCTGAACAGGAGCCGTGGGGGGACTCTCTCTGATCCTCAGTTCATTCTCAGATTTAGCTAATAGTTCCTCTCTGATTGCTCTAATTCATACAGAGGTGCTCCAGGCTTTACTTGCAAAAGCAGAAAAGGCTGCACATCCCGCTGGCTGTTTCCTGAGCCGTTTGCAAGAATAATGGTACTGACATAGAACATGTGAGTTCACTCCTTGCTTCCAAATAATCAAGGTCCTGGTACTTCAGTTTCCCCTCTCCAGATGGAAGCTGGTTCTGCTCAGGCTGCATTTCCCATTCAGAAGGACTCTTCAGGTAATTCTCCTCAGATATCAAAGATCAACATTAGAACAAGCTGTAGCTGTATCAGATGAGCTTCAATAAATGACAGAGAACACCAGGACAGACATGACAGTTGTCTTTTCTCTGTCCAGGCTTCATATCTGGAATCCAAAATTAACTCTGGAAAGGGCAGAAAGCCAGCTTATATTATTGTTATGTCAGACTAGCTGTTATCCCTGGATTCAGGGCAAGTAGACACACTTTGTGGAAGGAAGCATTATTCTCAGCCCTCTACTGCTGTTTGCTCCCTATTTCCTGCCATCTTTTAAACATCCCAAAAATTCTGGGAGGTAATAAGAGACTAGGAGACCATGAAAAAAAAGGTGAATAATGACATAATCTAGACATAAAGACACACCAGTAAATGTCTACTAACATATTTTGCAAATACATTCCTAGGGCAATATCTAATACCAAAGCCCTGCTTCTAATGTCAGAAAAAGGTTTTCACAGCACAAGAAGCCTTTGTTAGCCTCTCACCCTGAGGAAATCACTACTGGTCTTCAGGGAGATGCACTACACAGAAAACCCTCTGTGGATTACGTGTCACAAGAGCTTTGGAAATCCCTGTTACAACCATGGGGAGTCCTAGCACAGGGACAGTGACAAAAACCTGCCTTTGTTTGCTGCCAAAGTCCTAAATATTGCTAGTCTACTGCAATAGCCAGAGATGATGCAGGTCATGACAGAACCAGGAAGACCCAGGGTTTTGTGGGTCTTCAAAGTGTCTGAGGAAAACCCATCCAGATTGAGCCTCACTGTGTTAATCCTGTGCAGCGTGGCTCGGGAAAGGGATCTTTCCCAAGGGGAAAAGGGAACTTTTAGCACAGGGTTAAGGATGATTTGACTGCCCACAGGTGAGCCAGATGAGATTGTAGAAAAACATTTCTCACTCACTTAAAGGATGGTTTGGTTTGGGAGGGACCTGCCATAATCAGGTGGCTTCAAACCCCATCCAACCTGGCCTTGAACACTTACCTTTAACAGGGACCAAAGAATCATAATTCTTGGCAGAGTGAAAGCAGCAGAAACAGAGTAGGAAACAAAAAGGCCCAGCACTTGTGCAGGGCTATATTTCATTGCTGCACACCAAGTTTGGAACAGTGGAAACAACACAAGCTGTGCGGCAGAAATCAGTCGCCATGGGCGCTCCTATTCCAGCCAGTGCTTCAGAGAAATTTATGGCTAATCAGGAACATGACATTATTGTGCCCAGCCAAGTGCAGATGTGGGCTTGCATGAGCCTTTCCTTATCACTCCTGAAAGGGTTGTGCTGCAGTCTGTCACTGTTCAATAAACAATTCCACGGCCAAGATCTCGAGCGCTGCCGCATCGTGTCCTGATGATCTGCACTTTCCTTACAGAGCATCGGAGGAAGATGCAACAACAAACACATAACAAACACATGGCCACAGCCCTTTTGGGCTGATGGGTTTCCAAGAAGGGGCAAATGTTGATTACTCGTGCTTGTTATTTTGCCTACAGAGTTAGGAGTCATCCAAAGTCTAAAGAAGCCCATGGAAAAACCTCCTGCTGTGTTCACTGGGCTTTGTGTCTGCATTAGGTACATCAGATAAATTTAAACTACCACCCAAGCGTAGGCTGTGTTTTGGGGAAAGAAAGACAGCTAGAAAACATTCTAATTCAGAATTACAGTCTTGTGATTCTGCTTTATATTTTTGTTAACAAATTTTCTCAATTATTAAAAAAAAAAATTGAACAACCGGTCTGCTGAAGCTTCCTCTTCATTTTTTATAAAAAAGAGTGGCTGGGGTACAGGTGCATTGCCTTCACAGCCATTTTTCCTGATATATTTTCTTTGCGTTGGTTCACATTTCTTCAAGCCCTTGTTTTCCCTGTCCCTCTCGTTTGGCTGCTCACCAGAATGGCTTTTCTGGGATGCCGCACTGAGCATTCCCCATTTAGGCCCAGGGAGGGGCTGCAGAAGACATCTGGTGATTTTCTTCCTGCAGATTTAACATGAAAAGGGAATTGGGAAAAGAAAAGGTAGCTTTTCTCAGGCCATATCCTGCAGCAGCCAGGGACCCACCTGGTCCCTGGAGAGCATTAGAAAATCCTCAATGTTTTGCTAACTCGTGAGCTGCCTCACACGGCCCCTGAACAGCAGGGAAGAGCCAGAGCACAGTTAACTTCAGTTACTCCCTAAATCTCACAGCTCCAATGGTCTGCTCCAAGTGCAGGCACAGAGCTGCCCAGGGCATCCATCAGCCCCAGGGCAGGGAAAAGAACGAGATCTCCCTTCTTTCCACTGCTGGACCTTGAACTTACAGGAGGGGAGGCAGATGGAGCTGAATGCACCTCAACTTCCTCTGTGTGCGCTCAGGGCTCAAGGAGGTGTGGGCAGAGGGAGCAGGACCAGGCCAGGAACACATCTTGGAGGGCAGGCGCAGAAGGGCTTCTGTTGTGCTGACTCCATCTCACCAAACTCCATCCAACCTGAACAAAAGAATTGCCTCTTGCCATGGAGGAACAAACTCAGCTGTTACGGGGCTTAAATCTCTTTCTACCCTTTCCTTGTCAGACAAAAGTCCTGTGCCACATACATGGACTGGAAACCTTTTGTGGATGATTTCAGAGACAGTCTGGAGAAAGTTAGAGCTCTATTAGAAATATTTCTCTTCCCTGAAAGTTTATTCAGCTGTAACTCTGAAAGTTATGTAAGGGAACAAGACAAAATTAGAATATTGGATAAAAATAGCACTAAAAGAAACTTTCATCTTCCTACAGCATTTTGAGGCCGCTTTGGGGTCTTTTCTGGTTCTTCATCTAAAGCAGCCCTTGCTCTAAGCTGGCACCTGGCTGAATGCCATGGCATTTGCCCTGCCCGGGCAAAAAGTCACCTAGGATGGCAACAGCCTGGTTTCACACCCATTCGTGGCAATGTCCATGGCTGTGCTTCCCAGCCCTCAGTGCTTCACCACAGAGCTTAGCCCAGGTCCTGACAGTGAGTCAGCACCGAGCTGTCAAACCGAGCTGAAACCTCCAGGAAGCAGAATGTTCTCTCTGCACACTTTTTGTACCACTCAGTACCTTACATAAACTCCCAACAGGGAGAGCCATAGCAAGGGTTTGGAAGGATGTATTTATTCCAGCAGTAATTCTAGCATTTAAACTTTCTGACAGCTGCTGCGGACAAATATGCAATAAAAATCAAAGCCACTTCATAGCTGGTATTCAGAAGTGGGAGACTGCATAGGGACTTGGGTTCTGGGCCATACTGTGCTTTGTTTAGCATTCAGACAGTGTAGAGGACTGCAGCATCCCTTTTCCACACTCAAGTCAAGCCCAAGTCACTTTGGCTTCATTTTCCAAGCCTGGCTGTGTAAAGCTAGAGCTCTGTCTCCCATTATCTGAGCATTTGGCTGCCATGGTCTAAATCATGGCTGGCCCACAACAGGCAGCTTGTAGGAACAAGCAATTTGAGCATCCTCAGCTGCTCCAGTTCACGCCTTCCCTGCTGCTGCAAGCACCAGATCCTCTGTCAGAGACAGGGACCGAGAGTTGAGGCCAGTAAAAGCTCCAGTCACTGCCAGGGCCTGTTTGTCAGGGCCCTTGGGTATCCACACAATGCTCCTATTCACGTTCAGTAGAAATAAAAGTAGCCTGTGCTGCAGAGGTCCTGAGCTCGCTACCATTCCATCCCAGAATCACAGGAAAATGTAGGTCGGGAGAGACCCCTGGAGGTCAGCTAAGCCAGTCTTCTGCAAGGACAACCTGAAACTTTTCCAGAGGAGCTCATGATGACACAGTATTCCAAACCTGAGTCAGGTTACACGAGGCCAGGACAGAGACCCTACAACCTCTCCACGGGTTCCTGCGGAGAAGCCACAGCCTCCCTTACAAATTGCCCGAAGCAGAGACGGCACCAGAACTTCCTCTGCTCAGAACCTTTGGGGGAGGTCAGGGACATTTGCCACAAGCTACCTGCCCACAATGTGAAGTGGTAAAAGGGACCCCACACCTCAAGGAGCCTTATTGACTTTAGAGAGTTATGTGTGACTGGTTCCCTTAGAGGTTACGTCGAATCACTGCTGTTTACAGCATTCGGGAGGGAATTCCAATGATTGCTCCCTCAAAAGAGCTAAAAGTGTGGTGTGTCCACAGCCAGCAAAGTGGTTCTTGAAGCAATCACCTCTCCACAACTGTGCACTACACCCTTCATGCACAAATGATCATTGTTTCTTCCCTCGGTAGGGTACCCTTTTGAGGGTCTGTGTTATCTGCAGGGGTAAACAAGGGTTCACACACAGGAAGTCTGGATATTTTGTTAGGTAACAGGAGGTTTGTACCAAACAGCCACCAAGATGGACAATCTGACTCTTTGCTTTTATTGAATCCCTTCTTCCATTTACAGCAAGCATCGGGGTTATCATGCTGCTTATGCCAGTAGCCAAATTAATTAGTTTTCTGGAGAGATCTATAAAAATTGGTTTCAGGACCTGCCAGGACACATGCACTGCAGCTGGTCAGCTGTGGAAATACTTTACTGTCTTTGACAAAAAATGCCATTTTTATCTGTAGTCTTCGGTTACACTTTGTCTCAACAACCTGTGAAAGAAGAAAGAATTTGCACAAGACCTCTTACTGTTCTGAGCTGCCTTGCCAGTTTTCAGTACTTTTGCTGAGCTGGTTGAAAGAAAAATATACACAGCAGAAAAGGATCCGTCAGTAGAACAGGGAAGAAATTGCATCCTGGAGCAGAGAAGGCTTTGAGTGATGATGTCTTCAGTCTCCTGTGAAGCCAGGAAATTGATGACCCTTTCCAAACCCACATTTTGCCCACCTAAGCTACCAGACCCTGTTATAGTTGCCATCAGTTTTGCTCACTTTTTCCCTTGATCTGGTCCTTCCCATGACACTTGTCAGCTCTCCCTTGTCATTTTTGCCTCCTCTTGGATTCCCAGTATTTGACACGGGGTCTATTTTGTCTTTACAATACATATTAGCAGAATCAAATAAGGATACCGAAAAAATCTGAAAACCCACAGAGGAAACTGACTTATCACCTGTGTTAGATTTCAAAATTCTTTGCAATTTAAAGAACAAAGGTCCTTGCTGAAATGTTCACAGTGGTGTGTCTTCTGGGACTGACATTGTTTCAGAAGCTTCTGGAGAAACTAGATTCATCTGTGGTTTAGGGCAAGATAAGCACTGCAGGTGTATTCCCTGTCTCCAGAATCTTGGATCCTCTCCAAGCTGATTTCCATCCTCCTCATTCCAACGAAACAGTGATCACAAGGGTCACTGATGACATTTTCTTGGCCAGTTCTCTATTCTCTTCCACTTTGGCCTCTGTTTGCGACACCTTTACATCTTGTCTCAGTTTTCATGATCCCCTTCTCCAACATTTCTTTCCTGGGAATGCTTTGCATATTGAGCAAATTAAGGGACCTTCCCACTGGTAATTTGATTCAAATCAAAGAGGGGTGGGGGGCGGTGTTAGTTTGTAATTTTCTACTTTGAACCAAACTGTCCTAGGAAGTTCTAACAGTGTATTGTGGATTATCAGACTGAAAACAGCAGAGTGATCCCAGACCCACATTCTACATGTGGTTAAGTTGAGGGGCAGGATACAGCAGCATTGGAGGTACAGTTCAGATCTCTGTTCTTGCTGTCCTTGCTCCAGGAAGCCACCAGGTTGAGCCAGACTGTTGACCAGAGGGAAATTCCTTCCAAAGCTGAGCTTGCACAGTTCGTTCTCAGTTGGGAATGCAGGTTTTCCACTCACTGCAGGTTCCAGAGCCACATCTTCGATCAAATGAGACAGCTCAGGAGAAAGTCTAGCAGATAGCAGCCACACAGCTAATTCTAAGGGACTCCCAAAAACCCCTAAAACTGCAATGTAAGATTTCAAGGAGACCAGATAATAGAGGAATGATGTGCAAACAGCACAGATTCACTCAGCAGGAACTGAATGCCAGTGACACTCAGCTACCAATATGTTGATGATCACAGAACCACAGAACAGCCCAGTTTGGAAGAGACCTCAAAAGATCATCTGGTCCAAGCTTTGATGGGAAAGGGAGCCCAGACAAGACTATGCAGAACCTCAAACACCTCTCTGGGGAAGTTTGACTGATTGTCCTCATGATTTTTTCTTCTTACTCTGTAATATTTCTTTCTTACATGAAGACGATGGGATCACCCTGCCAACAAGGAAGGCCTTCTCCACTCCCTAGTGTTTGTTACTGACAATCCAAACAACGTGAGGGATTGTCTCATTTTTCTGCTGCTTTTTTCCTACTGTCCATTTCAAGGTTGTGGAGCAAGATCCACCCAGGTGCAGATGTCAAAAGCAATATTAACAAGGTCATCTCTGGTCACAGGCAGCTCTAATTGCCAGTGGTAGCGGGATGCAGTCTTTTCCTTAGTCTCAAAGCACAGCAGTTGAAATATCCTGTAGGATGAAAACAATGCCCACTACAGCATTTCTCCCCTAATTTTTGGGAAGAGGGCCAGACAATCACCACAATTAGTCATCCATTCCAAATGCAGTCCCCATTCTGAGTTTCAGCCTCTTGCCTGTCCTTGTGTTAAGGATGAGGCTGTGATCTCCACCCCAAAGAGGGTCTTTGCCTCAGTCACACGCTATCAATCAGTCTGGCTCTCAGTAATGAGGAAAGATGCTTTCCTTCCTTCCACCTTCTATTTGGACCTTCACCTTCCCAGTGGGATCGTTTTATTGGGTAAAGGAAGACAGAAATAGACAAAAAGAAACATGTCAATATGTGCATTGAAGAGGAATTAAAAACAAAACATAATGAAATACCTGAAAGCACAAGGGAATTTGCTGGAAACTAGAGGAGAGAGGAAAAGAAGCAGCTATCACGCCTTTTACTGCTGCACATGGAACTAGTTTTGAAAAGTTCCTTCTCCCTGTTCTGCCTCCCTCCCCCTGCTCCCCCACTCCCCAGGGGAGGGGAAGGTAGAAGAGGTATCATTACAATATTAATCACCTTGAGAAGGGTAGAAACTCAAGATTTTAAAATCACTGCGAGAGGGAGAAGTGTCTTTAGGGGAAAGTTCAAACAGCTTCTTTTGCTTGAGGACTGCTGGAAACAATATGGCAATCATTAGCTCCTCTCTCTCCATTTCAGGGCTGTTCATTTAATTCACACATGATGAACAACAGACATGCACATTGGTCCAACAGCAATATTAAGGTTGTCTCTCTTGCCAAGAACCATGCCACTAAAAAGCACGTGTGAGCCCATGTGGGTCTGGAAAGGGTTAATGGGCTGCTGGGGGCTCTCTTCTTGGAGAGAGGTAAGGGAGAGACAGCAGTTCAGGTGGAGAACAGGCTTCACTCTGTCTGTGGGACTATCCATGGATGTGGCAAAATGAGTTGTCTGGGAGGGTGCACAACCCTCTCACCCTCAGCTGAGCCAGCTGCGCTCACCATGGCTGTGGCAAAAGCCTCCTGGAATGCATTTGAAAGGACAGCATCGGACCTGGTGTGGAGCTGCAAGAACCCACAAGTCCAGCCTGGATTTTTGGGTAAACCCTGAAGCCTCACAAGGACGTTTAGCTTAGGCTTCACTGCCCATTCTTGAATAACTCCAGGAAAACTGGGTCATTTTTTGCCCTTATGTGGGAGTATCTCTAGTGACAACCAGCCTTTGCTCCGCTCAGACAGGGTAGATTTCCAAAATGACAGCTCCCTTTCTACATGGACCACCAAACACTTGAGGCAGTCTGCTGGGTTTTCAGGACAACCCCGACTGCCAGAAGCCAGCTTTGCACTCCTCATTAGAGTTTAAATGAAACAAGTTATCCAGCCAGAGTCTCCTATCCTCCGGCATCAGACAGATCACTACAAAAACAGAGGCTGCTGTCTGACCCGAATTCTTTTTTACATCTTCCCAGTGCCATGTGCTTGTTCTCCACACAAACAGTCCGTGCCACTGAATTCTTGGTGCCGTGCTGACCCGGAGCAGTGAGCTCTGTAGCATAAAAGTGATTTGATTTTAACCAGAAGCCACTGCATAGTGGAGGAGGATATTTCCCACTCTGGCTCTGGCATTGTCTGTTTGGTGACCATGAACAGGTAGTGTTATCTTTCTTCATCTCTTTGTTAAACAGAGACACTGGCACTGATGACTCTTGTAAAGCACTTTGACGTCTACCAGCAGTAAAAAGCCAGGTGTTGACATTATTGTGCAGCGAGCATTCCCTCTCATCTGCTTTAAATCTCTGCCTCCTTCATTTTCATTGAATAACCCCTTTGTTCCTGTATTATGAAACACTGTAAGTAGATTCACAAGTGCTCACAGGAGTGAAAAGTGGACACAGACTGATGGCGAGCCCCTCCTGCAGAGCAGGACTTCCAGGGGCGAAACCCCGGCTCCATCGACCCCAGTGGGAATGCTGCCAAGGGGGTGACCACTTTACTGCTGATTCACAGCAAATGATAGCAAAAAAGAAGCATTTCATAGCATTGTCTAATCTGCTTCTTGAGGGTTTAGTCATCCCAAAAGTCACAATGAATAAAGATTGCTCTTCCCTTTCAGCAAATTGATCTCTTGTGTAAAACTCTGCCCAGTTAACGATTTCTTCACTGCATGGTGGGGGTTTTTGTTTTTCTGGTGAAGTTACCACCATCTGTGGCCAAACAACACACTCAAGCCCAGTAACCTTTCAGAAGGAAGACAGATGATGTCTGCTGCTCATTTCATGTGGTTTTTGCCCAGTACGGTCCCTGAGGAAAGGAAGAAGGTGCCAAAACTGAAATAAGAAAGATAACATTGGTAAATGTCAGAGCTCCCTGGTGAGTGCAGAGGTCTCAAAGACTTGGGAATGCTGAACAGATGACTCACTGGGAAGGGTTGCCACACGTCCTGTTTTTGACAGATGGGACACTGACTTATTGTATTTAAGATCCTAATGGCATTATAGTAGCCTCTAGAGGCCTTGATAGTGAAGGTGATGACTTTTGGGGGCTTTGTGGGGTAGAAATTATCATGCAGGATGAGGAAACTGGATTTAATGTAAAACTTTGAGGCCAAATCCTTGCGTGAAAATTTTGGAGCTGCTTACATCCAGGGCCCGGTTTACAGGTGCTGAAGGGCAGCTTCCTTACTGAAAAGGCAGATTTTGTCATAGTTGTACATACAAACATACCAGTTCTCTGTTGCAATTATATCTATATATGCATCACATTTCTTATAGAGCCTGCTACATCTCCCAGTCATTTGGATCCACACCTCACACCTGTTCTGAACTTAACTGGAAAATGCAGAGATTTTGCCTTAGTCCCATGGATGGATTTCAGAATTATTTCTGTTCAGGTCAGTCCAAATGCAATTTTTTTTTCTATTTCTGGCATTGAAAAATATGTCATGTTGAAAAATTAGATATCATTTCCAAGTGAATAGGCAATGTATCCTCTATGTGAAATGCTGAAATCACGGTCCAACTTTCCCATATTTCACTGCATTTTCAGCCAAAGCCACTGGCTGGATGCAAAAGTACATGAACAGCCCTAAATCCCACCCTATTTCTAATTGAGTTCACTATTCCACAAGTAAATAAAGCCATGCAGCTCTAATGTAATGATGCTTGTGATGACATTTTCCACATTCTGCTCCAGATCTCCATGTCATTTATCCCACCACAAGCTAGTGTCATATACCCTACAGCAGGATGAAGAGTTTGGAGTCTGCTACTGTCTGTGAACTAAAACAGACCTGGAGTGAAGTCCTGATGTCAGACAATAGCAGCTTTGCCACCAGCAGAAGTGGGACCAGTTTATTAGCCCAGGATTTCTAACTCAGGCATTAGAGGCTTGTATTTTTGACAGTTTTAATCCAGAAGCCCTGAGCTCACTACCATCATCTGTGGATGTGATTACATGGGCAGACAGGATAAAGCTGGAGTAGCCAGAGTATTTCTGCTCCACTTCTGCTTCCAAATTTGAAGCTGTCACTCAGCTGGTCCTGTCCAGCCAAATAATTGTTCTTCTGGGGGCAAAATCCCATGGCAAACACACCCCAGCACCCTCCCATTTAACATCGTGCTGAAGGAATACTGGTTTGTCCAATCCCCCCTCCCCTTCTTGTCCAGTTGAAATAATAAATATTTTACTCATGATTTATTGGATTTCAGTTTGTTGAAAAGATCCTCCAAACAAATGAAGTTTTAATGGCAACAAACACCAGCCGTAGTGCATTAGAAAATATAAACAGCAGCAGAGACCATTAAACAAAACCCACTTTGGATACAGCTGACACAGTGCTCAGCAATCTTCACCTCCTGAGGCCAGGGCCCAAGAGAGAGGGTCACAGCGAGTCCCTTACTGGAAAAGAAATCTGGAAGAATCACAGATCTGAGTCCTTTGGATGCTGAGGGCTGCAAGACAGACTTTCGAAGTGACCAGTCCAGACTTTGGGCTATTCAGGACCATAGGCAAGACCTCAAACATTGAATCCCAGAATGGTTTGGGTTGGAAGGGACCTTAAGGACTATCTAGTTCCAGCTCCCCCTGCCGTGGGCAGGGAACCTTGCGCTAGGATCAGGCTGCTCAGAGCCCCACCCAGCCTGGCCCTGACACTCTAGGGAGGAAGGACCAAGGCAATCCCCACGCTCTCTGCTCCCTTCCCGCTGCCATTCCCACTGCACAGCACTTTCTGCCAGCCCAGTCCAGCCCTCCAGCTCCCCTCCTCTGTCCTGTGCTCTCCTTCTAACAAAGGGGCTCAGGCTGGAGCTCCATCACTGCACAGACACCTGCACAGCACCTGTGTCGGGGCCACCCAGCGCTGCCTCGCAGATGAGCCCTGAATGACCCTCACTGCAAGACGGGCTGATGTGCACCTCTTCAGGGGGAAGTAATTTGGGTCATTCTGCCCTGCTGTGGAAGATGGGTGCACCACCTGCATACAGGGAACAGGAGTCAGCACACGGATGGGTACCACGGAGCAATTGTCACCCACTCCAGGGCGCATCCAGCGTGTCCACTTGTCCTGTCTCCTTCACACATCTGCCACATCTGTCTCTGCGTGGGTAGAAGCAAGTGAGTTCTGTGTGCCTTGGTTTATTCTCAGTTCACCCCTAGTTACTCCCCTGCCCTCCCATCACACTGGCCAGCACAACTGGTTGTGCAATCACTCTTAAAGCCAATGCTGTCAAAACAAGCAACTACCTTCAACTACTTCTAGCAGGATGATTTTTCTTCTGACTCATTTTGACAGTGTCAGAGTAGAGAGTGAGTACTGAATGCTCAAGGCTGGAGCAGGGAGAGATCAGGTGGAGAAACAAAACACTCTATTCCTTCAGAGCAATCACATCAAAGTCTAAGTAGAAAGGGATTAAGAAGAGTTATCCAACAACACAACATTTGTCAAGCCAAGTCGGAGGATGTTTCTGCACAAATCCTAGGGTCTCATCTACCCACAGCCTTTTCTTAACTCATAGATGCTATTCAAAACAGCCTTGATGAGTGCACAGCTGGGTTTGCCACCTTTTATTCAAACAGGGGAAGCATGGACCAGTAATGTGTTCCAGAGACTGGAAATCAGGATGTTTTGATTTGAGATAAAGTACAAAACATGTGTGAGTGACCAAAGACACCCTGCCTGAGCCTTTCAGGAAATAAGTGATTTAAGACATTTTACCATAAGAGCAAGAGTTTACTGTCAATAAACCATTGTTTACTGTCTACACAAGAGCTGTGGCTACTACTTTATTCAAACATCCATATTTTGTCTACTTAATCCATTCCAAGTCACTGCAAACAATTCCCCTTTCATCAGCCAGGGATGCCTGGGAAAGGATCCTGTCTATCTATATGGAATCCAAGCTGCACCTTGACATTCCCAGCATGTCCAGGGCTCCAACCTGCCCCTCCAGCCCTGCATGTGGACTGACCTTAGCAGTCACCTCTTTCCTGCTCCCTTCCCAGCTCCAAGGGCAATCAGCAGGATTCACACAGCACTTTCCCAAGGCCATGAAATGGAGTCTACCTTCCAGGAGTGTGGTCCCTGCCCATACAGCTCAGGCAAACTTCACACTTCAGCTCATCTCTGGAGCTCCCAGTCTAAACCCATGGAGTACCAGCATGATTCAGGTGCCAAGTAATGAAAAATAATGAGTTTCATTTAAATAAAAACAACCATAAAGCCCACAACAATCCATAGCAAAAAGCTAGTTGTACTCCAACCTGTGGGCTCGCCATAGAAAGGCTGACCCCACTGGGAAAAGTCATAATCCAGCTGATTGTAAACCACATACCAAATACTCACAATCAGATTTATTTCATGGTTTAGAAAATCACTAAGTCATCACTATGAGCACCACGCTGAGCTGTGTACTGAAACACATCATAATTAAACTGCAGCAGCCCAGAATTGTTCCAGGAATGACCAACGTCAGGAGCACAAAGTGGCCAATGTGGATTTGCAAGAGATCGTGCAACAATGGTTGCAGGGTAAAAAACATTCATTTGTTTGAATTATGAGCACGTTAATTTTTAACTAAAGATCAGGACAGGATTCAGGTTCAGGAGAAGGCAGCAAGAAGGACTAGGTAGGTAAACGAAGTTATTAAAAATAATCACTTATAATGGCAAGAGAGAAAAATAGAGAAATCAAAATACAGTCACTGAGGAGGATGTAGATACAACCAGAAACAGCTCAAGGTTCTGTAATGAACAATCCCACACCGGTAATGAGCCTAATCCAAAGCCCATCGAAATCAAGGTCTTTCCACTGACTTTGTCCTTTGTGACTGCACGACAAGCAAAACTTTTCCCATTACAGACTGTCTGCTACAAAATCTTTTCTGTTTCTCTACACATTTTTCCACTGTTCTTAATAAAGTCATTTTCTTACATTATGTTAATATTTTTAAAAAAAAAAAAAGAAAAGAAAAGAGAAACCCTTCATAAATACACAATCAAGCCTGAGGTAATTTTCCTAAAATAATTTTTTAAATAAACTGCTCTGTACAAACTTCAGTCACTTCAAAATGTGCTTTGAAACTGAAGACTGTGGAAAAGTTAAAGAAGTGATTGCTGATAAATAGTTCCATATGATTTATCGAATATAATATCCTTCCCCCCACAACAGAGTGATTTTTCAGACCTTAGAGCATGGACTTTTTGCCTGCTAAGGGATGTGTGCTGAGGTTTAATAAGGTATTTATATGCTAAAGAGCTTCCTCCTATTCCAGAACAACATATACCTATCCAGCATCAGCACTATTCTCCTAAATAGAAATATCCCTTAGGATGAAACTGAGCTAAACTGGTGGAGTTGTATGGAAGTGACATCTAAAAAATACTTTGAATGTTCCTCCTTGCTGTTGGAGTAGGAAGGATGCCCTGCTTTAGTTAGGTTGTGGCAACACCCAAAATTTTATCCTATTAGATGTGATAAAACATGATAACATCACATTTAGATGTCTGGCTAAATTCCACAGAAATTTTCCTGGGGTCTGAGGGGGAATGAAAGCAGTCACTGCCTGATAATATGATAAAACAGCAGATGGAGAGCTTTTGATGGTGAGGTTATAGGGCACCATCCCTCAACAGCAGCTCTGAGAAGCCAGGACCCCCTTCCCTCTTTCAGAACAGGTCATCTCATTATATTGCACTGGGCCTTAGGAATATGTGATCTGGAAAGACTCAGTGTGTAAAACAAGCCCAAAATTAGGCCCTTTTTCAGCTTCTCTGTATTGCACCACTTGCCTTACAAAGCACTTGGAGCACCTCCCTGGGTAAGCTGTTCCACTCTGGTTTAACACACGCAGAGATACCCAACAGTGGCTGTAAAGGATCAGTACTTTCTGCCAGAAATTACCCAGGTTTAAACAGACCCAGGCACATCCCTATGCAAAATCCTCAGGTGTGACCATCCTCTCTCTCCTGCCAGAGCAGCTCGAATTTGTGCATGGGAAATGCACAAAAACAAACGGAGCAGGAACCCAAACTTTGTGCTTGGGTTATTTCTAATCATGTGAGGAGCTGGAGTACGAGGACTCCAAACTGGCTTTTCTTAGGACTTGTGTAAACCAACAGAGTTCTGATGTCTGTTGCATGGAGGGACAGCAGCTCCAGGCCAGCAGCCACATTCCTTGGTGGGGTGAAATCATGCATGTGCTAACTCAGCTTTTCACAGCCCTGGAGCTGGCCATGATCCCCAGCCCCACTCGGGCAGAATGCGGGCAGGAACAGGCAGATCCGTCTGTAGCCATTTGTCAGATGTGAACTCAGATGTCTTCAGAGTGCTTGGAAGGACATAATGAGTGTTCCTTTCCAAAACCCTTGGCAAGGAAATGGCTGGGATGAGCCCTCTGAGCTCTAAACAGGAAACAGGTTCTTCAGTCTCAAGTGGCTCAATGAAAAATATCATCCATAAGTGACAGTGATGCCTCTGCTCGCATGCAGCCAGAGGATGCCAGAAATTCAGGTAAGAGCACATGAGAGCCCCAGAGGCAAAATACTGACACTGAGCAGTGTGGGGTAACTGAGCTTCAGGTTCCCCTGGATCAGCACAGCTGATATCCAGCTGCTAGGATCTTCCAAAGGTACCAAATTCTGGGCATTTTTAGGAGAGTCTAGGAAGAAAAATGAGAGGGCAATAAAAAATACTGCAAGTGTTCACCCTAAAACTTTCAGAACTACGACCAGCATGAAAACCCTTTCTATAAAAAGATTAGATAAAGGTGCATTTGGATGGGGAACGTTGTCTGATTGTGCCATACAACTCTGCAAAGGCACATAAATGTCCCCAGGTGTCCCAGTAGACCCAGGACGTGGCTAAAAAGTGCTCTTGCAGCTGAAAATGGGGGGCTGGAACAAGATGATTTTTAATATCCCTCCCAACCCAAACTATTTGGTGATTCTATGGACAGTAATGGTCATAGAGGTGAGGAATAAGTCAGCTGACTATGAGCATGTGGAACTCACATGTCTCATGTTCTTGTGTTTGTTATGGGAAAAAAAGGCTGAGTGTGGGTGGGCTGAGAGCCCCCCACTTACACAGTGTGGAAACAATAAATCACAGGAAGCCCTGGAGAGCCACCTGTGATTTTTAAGTGTGAAAAACCCTCTTTCTCCTGACTCTATGATTCTACCTTCCATCTTAACCTCAACCCAGCACAGGTTTCTTGGGAAGGCTCTCACAGCCCGTTGGGCAGGGAAGTCCGTGGGTCTGAGACAACTGGCTGAACCCCTCAGGTCCTGTCTTGCTTGGTTTTAGTGGTTTTCATCTTGACCCCACATAGACTTTGTCTCTTGACTATTACACCGCTACATCCTGCTTTGGCTATCCCAGATTCCCATGACACTCAGTCCACGCAAGGAATGTCACATCTTTCAGCACCCTAGTTCTGCTTCGCTGGCTACAACAGGCTTCCTTTGAGGCAGCTGTTGTCTCACCCTTCCTTGGCACTTTTTACCTGCCTCTGTGTTTCACATTTCTCTTTCCTCCCGAGATTTCCCAGTGGGAACTTCTGAAAATCCTAAATGCCCAGCACAGAGCGGGGAGGAGAGGAAGACAGGGGAGTTCATTGATCCCATCATGGCCAGACTTCAGGCAGCGGTTTCTGTAATTCCTCAGCCTTTCCTCCATCCTCTGGAAAAGGGGTCACCACGTTGATTTATAAACTTAGGAACCGAATGCCTCTCTCAGGCCTGGTGGGTAAACAGGCCCAGCCTCCCCAGCAGCCTTGCACAGCTACATATGGCAAGCAGAGCTTCACAAAGGCTTTTGTCCACATTTCCCATCAGTCAGACTCTAGGAAGACAAACTGTGGCCGAGGTTACCTTATCAGTGACCCCCAGCCCCTGGCCCTGCTTCAGTAGGCCCCAGAGATCTCAGTGTCCATTCCCAGCCACACACAGATGCTCTCCCCTGCCAGGCTTTCTGTCCTGGGAAACATTTCAGTCCTTTTCCCTGGGAAATGAGGGCTGGGATTAGCGGCATTAGCCTCAGGATCATCCCCCGGGGGAGGATAATTAACCTGAAATTAGGCATTTTTCACCTTTTCTCTAGGCCATAGGCTTTTCCAAGCCAGTTTGGTCTCAGTGCCCAAGGAGGAGAATGGCATCCCATTGTCTCCATCATCAAGACAGGTAGGAAATGTCCTACAAGCACAGAGGAGCCTGTCAGGGACAGGGGACATCACCCTGTTCACCTCTACCATGAATAACAACCTCTACTTGTCTCTCCTCTCTGCCTGCCTCAGTAGAAGTCTGCTCTTGGTTACTGCTTCCAAGAGTCCCCTCCACTATCCTTATAAATATGAAATATGTGCCGCTATGTTTGCAATTACGGATGTTTAAATGAAATCTTAATTGCAAGAAGAAAGTATTTTTAGTCATATTTACACTACCTAGAATGAACAATGACAATCCATATTATGTCAGATGTCAGAGCGTTTGTTATTATTGCTGTTGTTAGTCTTTTGACCAGCTCTTAAGCTATAATTGAAGCCATTTATAGAAAAAAAAAATTACACTGTAGTCTCTCTTCTTCTCATTTTTTGCAATAAAAATCAACAAGCTAAACTCTGCCTTAGCTACAAAAGAGTTAATGTAAAGAATAACAGTGGGAACCATGCTCTTCTCAAAGGGATATTTATTTGGTTTTAAAGAACTTGTTCTTCATGCAAAGAAAATGAAGGTTGGAAACAGAAGAGAAACATCTGCCTGCTCCAAAGTTATGAGAAATCTTGTTGCACATTCCTAACCTTTCTCCTGTCCTTTTGGCCAAAAATCAATTATTTTATTTTAAGGCAGCATATTCATATTGGGCAAGTGGGCAACCAGCACATAAGAATCACTCTTCAGAGCTAAACAGAAATGGATTCACGAAAGAGAAAGGGCAGAATATATTTTCACTTCTGGGAATAAATTTTTCAATTACTGGAGACATCTTTCTGGGTGAAAGATCTGATCTTTTCAGGTCTTTAAGATCTGGCTAGGCACAGGACGGTCAGAGCAGACACTTTATTGCTTTAAGTTTTAGAGCAAAAATCAAGAAAATATCTTTAAAACCCTTTTGACATAATTCGCCCACTCCTTTGCATGAAAATACTTAGCAAAATGTTGATTTCTTTGAGACGGATGTTTGTCTTAGCAAAAGATTTCGAATTTGTACCCATTTCTGCTAGGACTGGGAGTGGCCCCAGCAACACAGGTTTGAGCCGTGCTCTGAGTTATTTGGGCTGCAGTGTCCACTTAGATATGACAAGAAATGTGGAGGAAACTGGACACCAGCTCATGTTATTTACTAAATTCTATGGCCTGGGCCAATTTGGCAGGGGAAGACTTGAATAAAAGACTGTTAAGAAATTCTAGCATACCCAAAATGTACTACCAAAATATTTTTATGCTTTCAACAAGTCAAACTGAATGGATATTTTCATTTAATCAAACTGCTTTTCCATCTTTTCAGCTGCCTTTCCTATCTATTTAGAGGCATTTTTCTTGACTGGCTGAATACAACTGTAAAAACATCAGACCAAAGCCCTTAAAGACACCAAATAATGCTTTTGAGAACAGGTAGCTTTACAGATTCCAGAAGGAAATAGCTGAAAGCTAAAATGTTTGGTTTATTCTGCAGAAGTGGGGCATAATGAAAACAGCTGGAAACAATTTTGATGGCAAGCTTCTTTTATACATCTCAACATCTCCCTAACCTCAGCATTCACCTTGAGTACAAATTGCCCCAGCAACTTACAGTCCAGGATTATGAAACTATTGCTTATTTAAATACAGATTTGCTGGGGATATCCACAGGAAATTTGAGGAGCTACTTGCTGAATGCAGACCATTGTTTGCGTTGCAGCAGCACAGAGCAGACTCCAGCAAACCAAGCACCGTGTGCAGGGCACGGTACAAATTTTTGGGGGTGCCCTCCTGAGCCCAAATTGCCATAATTTGCCACGATTACTACATCACCTAAGCGCTCAGATCTTCATGTTGAGTTGAAAAGCTCCTTTTTCCCCCAAATCTGTCCCAAACCCACGCGGCTAATACCCAAAAAAAGGGTTCTCATCAGCTGTAGCAGAGGGCACAGAGGTGAATGTGGCTGGTTCAAGGTTCCACAGGCAAGCTCTGGCAGAGCCAAGAGTAAATCCAGATCTCTGGCACCAAAGCCTGTGTCACAACCAAACCCAGTGATCCTCTCTGATCTTGCTTCTCTCTTGCTCACATAAATATTTGCATGGCTAGAATAAAACCACATTGCATTTTTGTCCCCTTAGGAAAAACAACAAGCACTTAAAATATTTCTGCAGCTTCCCCTCTCAACCTTTTTAAGGAGTTGGTGGGGAGAATATATTTTTATTTTTCTTGGCAGCGAAGAAAAGAAGGAGCAGCCCAGGTGGAGTCAGACTCCCTGAAAGCCCTTCATTCTTCAGCTCTGCCTGCCCTGGCATCACTGCAGGACAGCACAAGCACAGCTTGAGACAGCTCAGGTGAAGGGAGCAGGTCAGCAGCAGCAGGAAGGTTTTGGTGAGAAAGTCACTTGAACATTTTCATGGGAAAGTTGTGCAATCCATGCTGGATTACCCATGCCAACTACAGTTCACTTAAATTGGCCCACATCTGATTTCAGTACAAGCATACACTGAACGTCCTGAGCAGGATTGTCACGGAGGATGAACGTGATTAATCCATGCCTGTCTGTCCTTCCCAGGAGCAAGGAGAACAACTCACTCCCTTGAAAAACCATCCAGAGTCATCTCTGGCTCTGCCAGTGGAATTTCACCTGCCTGTGCCAGCAGCATGCTCAGCTCTGGTCCGAGTACCAGAACATGCTCACATCCACACGGAAGAGCGCAGGGCGGAAAAACTCCACACTTTGCTCCAAGCCTGCCTGACCCCTCTCTTGGGAGGACAACTGGTTGATTTTGCAGGAAAACCAAGCCCCCATCCCAGCAAGGAGAGACAGGAGAGGTGCTTCCCTCCTGCTTCCCTGCAAGGGGGCAGAGGGGGAGAGGGAAGGCATGGATGTCTTCAATATGTTTGCCCATTTCAGGCCTTTATTCCTAACACATGTTTCTTCTTTTATGCAAAACATGTCTCCTCTGTTTTCTGTCTCCTTGATTTCATTTTAAAACACAGTATTTTTATGGCATGAAGAGATAAAGATATGAGGAGGGGAGGGAAAGTGGTACAAAAAGCAATTAAGTGTGGTGGCTGGTTATTGTAATGCACTAAGGACAACCAAAACCATTCCCTTTGGAAAGGGGGGCCATTTCTCCTGCTGATATGCACAGGATTTTCACAGCTCCCATTAATACAACTGGAAACTATCCAGGTAACCCTCTTGTCTCGGTCAAAGATTAGACTATCATGTATGAGATGAATGGAAACCTTTCAAAGGAAGAAGGAGCATCACTGTTGGATCACTCCAGCCTTGTCAGCCATTTATTTAATTTATATTTGTGCTCCGAAATTCTTGTATTAATAATGGAGGTTCATAACTGAAGCCATAATCTGCTTTAAGGAGCTTTATTGAGTCCATCTATGCTGAACAGCTGAGCAGAAAGAAGTACAGGGAGGCCATAGAAGTTTTGCTTTGGAGTAAATGGGTCACATAGTTTGGTTTTCATAAAATGTGCTTTGGAGATTTCTGAGATTTCAGGATATTCACATCTGTCCATTGATCCAACCCCTAGGGCAAATACTGTGGCACAACACTTCCAGGATGTTACTGACCTCTGCTGTCCAACACATCTGGTACTGCAGAAGTCCCCACAATTTGAATTTTTCATTGGAAATAGAAAAGTCCAGGTCCGCAAAATTTTTTTGTGAACCATGGATTATACAAATAACCCGATCTGAAAATTGAGGTCAGGCTTTCTCAGGGAAAGCACTGCAGGCTGGGAGGCTGTGATACCACCCTCCCACCACAGGACAAACTCTTCTGGCCAAGCTGCAGGCAGCTCCCACTGAGAACGTGCACCTGTATCCATCAGCATTTTTGACTCAGGTTCAGTCCAAGACCTCCTACACTGGCCCAGACCTCGACACACCTCAAAAGGCTCTGAGCCGCCCCGATTCCCTCTGTGCAGGAGTTTCTCAGCTGCTCCTGCTTCCAAAAGCAGCTGAACCAAGAGCGTCCTCAGTGCTCAGAAATCACCCTGAGCCATGAGGGTCTGCCAGACTCTTCTTTGTGGTACCAGGGTCATCTCCCAAGAACCTTGCTGAGCTCAGCACTGGGTCCTGCCAGTGCCAGGAAGGATTTGGGAGGCAGAGTTCCCTGTATGCCGTGGGCCGTGAGCACATTCCTGAGCACAGACAAGCACCTCGGCCCTGGTGACGGAAGTTAACACGAGCTGCTACAAGCTGGGACTACTTTCCATACTAATCTGGTCATAATGTTAAAACAAACTATTTCCGGACTGCAATTATTGCACCTCATAGAGAAATTGCACAACACTGGAATTAACAACTGTTCGAGTGCATTTAATTACTAACAGATACCTTTAAACTTGTGGTTAGGAAACTGTTAGCCATTCCCAGAGCATGTGCCCCACCACCCAGTCCCACTCTGAAGCATTTTCAGAATCTGCTGATCCATAAAACGTACCATTGGAGAAGGTTTGTTTTGGCAGGGGGCTCGGTTTTGTCCAGCAAACTAATGGTGTCCGTTAACACACCATTACATACCTCGTTAACATACTTGGCAACTGGGATTTCCCCTCAAGAATAAAGAAATCGTGTGTAAATCATAATTATTGTCCGCCTGGCAGTATCAATCATCACACACAAGGCACTTGTTCCAATTCTTTACCCGCAAAATTGTTCCTTGCAAATGCAACTGGGGCTGTGCTTGCCCATGGCACCTTACAAGGAAATCACCAGCCAAACCCACGTGCTGGGAGTTTGTAACAGGCAATTCCTACCAGGCTGCAGAGCCATGGATCAGGATGGACTTGTTTTCCTTGCTTAGGCCATAGGCTCTTTGGGGATGCCTTTGGGGAAACCTTGCAGAGAAGGTTCTTCTGTTAGAGGGGCTCAGCAGTCGATTTTTGAATGAGTTCAGCTCCACGCTGTGACACCCACGTTGCAAGCTGGGCTTTCAGCAGAGCTCAGAGCTGGTCCTCTAAAGCTCTGCTGAGAGTCTGGTGCTAAGAAAGGTGGCTGAGAGGTGACAGCACAAACTAGTCCTTCTTGAAGTGTGTACACAGAGAGTTTGGTCCTACTCCTGGGTCTGAGGTCCAGGACCAGTGGGTAAGATTTCATTCCTTGAGCTGATGCATCTAATCAGGCGACAAAGGTTTTCTCACATCCAAAATCATTCTCAAACCTGTGGGTTGGACATTTTAAAAACACAGCAGTGATAAAATAATAATACCAACAATATCGCCAGCAGATGTGGCTGCCAAGGAACATTGTCCACTTTGTGGTTTATGGCATAAACCGTGATAGAAAACACTCGCAGCTAGAGAGATTGGCATCACAGCCAAGGAAAAAATTCCACTGTGCAGTTAGAACAAATAGGGGGTGGGAATCTCAGGCACTGAAATTTGTTGGGAATGAAAAGGAGTAACAACTGTCACACACCTCTCAGTTCTGACATTGCTCTGGGGCAGAGACAGCGTGGACAATGTTGTGATCCTGCTTTTAGGACTCTCTGACTTCCACACTCTAACACAAAATCATGAAGTGCATGACTCAGTGCCCCACTCATCCTTTGCTGGAGAGAAAGGGATGGATGAGCATTCCTGTCAGCCGAGGGAACAGCATTCCCAGAACACTCCCGACAGCCCCTGCCCTTCAGGGAGGGAAGTGAAGCAGTCTGGAGTCACCGTCTCCATTGCTTGTGCATTTGCTAAAGAAAGGGAATTCCAACAGAACTTGTGCTTCCCCCATCAGCCCTTGCCCTGCTATGTAATGGTGGTAATTTGGAGGCAGTATTTAGTTATAAAAACAACAACAACAAAAAGAATACGGAATCTGCACTAAGATAAAACTTCTTTCACAGTTGCAGCTCGGGAGCCTCATGACAGTAAAGAATATATTTATTTTCTGTGTTTGCATTTGCACTTCACCTCTGACTCCTTCCCAATACTCCCAACCTGGATTGCTTGTAGAAAAAGAGATGTACTAGAGACTACAACAGCAGACTGCAGTATTTTCAGGCCTTGATGGAAATCTGCAGCGTATTTTCCAGGCTCGTAAATCTCAAGAGAAGTGTTTCATTATTCTCTTCAGGCAGTGTGGAATAGCTGAGCTACAGATCCTCTCGGATGTTTCCTTTCTAGGCCATTCCATAGACAGGCAACATTCATTTCAGAAGTGCCCTTAAATTCTTTCACCAGCCCATTCCTCTTCAAACAAGTTAGAACTGAAAATTCCTCTTTCAAGTCCCGTACGATAAATTGCAACCTCAACATTCCAGCCTGAAAGGAGCATTTTTCCTCTTCAAGCACTTCGCTTTGTAGGTAGATGAGGACAAAAGCCATGACCTCCTTCAGCAAATCCAGGACACCAGAAGCCAAAGTAAACAGCTTTTACAGTGTTTTTTCGTGCTTAGGAGTAACAAACACAGTTTTCTTCAAGAAAAAGCAGGATTAGTTCTGATACATTCACTGTAAGTTAATGGACACATTAATTAGCAGCAAAGCTGTGAAGTTCATATAGAGATCAAAATTGGCCTTGTATTTGGTAGTCCTAGGTTCAGGACCACCTCATCCAGCCACAAGAATCTGTGAGATCCTTTAATACTTTTATATAAGTGCAAAGGATATTAAATCAGTTTGTTATTAAGCCATCTGGAAAATGTAAGCTGCATTTTAGGAGTGACTGCATGAATTGTCCAAATGCAATGCATTTTTCCAAGATATTCTCTCTGAGGAAACAAAGGAGACATAGAAATACCTCGGAGGGGAAAAAAAGCTCTTTTTTCTGACCTAAGAATCACAAGGGTAATGGCTTTGGCCAAAGAAGACCAAGAAGTTGGTGTGGAAACCAGACTCCTCACTCAGTGCAATCCATACTCTCAGGAGCAGCTCTGCAAGGGTCCATGTTGTTGGGATAACCATCCTTTTTCTTTCCTCGGTGTCACAGAAAGGCATTTCAACCTGGGAGGAAAGTGTTTCCAGTCAGAGCTCCTGTCTCCTTCCAAAGCACTGAGGAGTCCCCAGAAAAAGGTCAGCCTGAAGGAAGAGGACACACAGCAATTTGCACTGCAGTCCAGTGCCCTTTTGGACCTGCAAAGATACCAACTTCAACCATTCCTAAGGATCTTGGAGGCCAGTGGGAAGCAGGAGCAGCACCAGTCTGCTCACAGAGGAACACAAGTGAGACGAGAGCATCCTCTTTTATGTCCTTGCTGTAAAGCTTCTGTCAGGAGAAGGGAAGTAGGGGAAAGCAGGGTAAGCCAATTAAGACTAATCATCAAGCAATAGATGAAGATTTGCTACACCTTTTCCATCTGTCTTTTTGGAGAAGGGTAGGCCTATACTGAAAGATGAAGTCTTTGACCTTAAGTGATGAATGAAAACATAACTGATAATTCAAACCTGCCATGGGGGAAGTTTAAAGAAGGGTTGCCCCAAATGGCTTCAGTATGTTCAAAAGCTACTGCCAGGAACATGGATATTTTTTTCCTGTGTTTGTTGGTTGCTCTGCATTTAAAACATCTCTCTATGTTTGTTTTTCTTCCGGTCTTTTGTGGTTGCTTTGTAAACATCTGGGTTGGTTTTCTAGTCCTTTGTACAAGAAGCGTGTGTGTGTTAGTTTTGCCAATGGTTCTTATGTAACATTTGTGGGGATGAAGGAATTGGTTAAATCAGCTGCTTTGAAAAGCCATCCCAACACAAAACTATTCCAGGAGTATCTCATGAAATGTCCTCTTCCCCCTTCCATAACGTACCATCAATTTTTCCTGACTAGGTTAAAAACAGAGCCCTCTCTTTCAGCAGTGATTACTCAATACAACATTTACTCCTTACAATCCCATGTTCCTGCTGAGTTTTGTGGTGGGTTTAAGTCACCAAAGGGCCCATATGAACTTTCAGTCCAAATGAACTGGCACCGGGGAGTGCATTTCCCAAAAATGTGGCCCTTGCATTTCTTCTCTACACTGTGGAGCACCTTAATCCAGCATAAAAAATGTTAATCCCTCCCAGAAGTGTAAGAGTGGAATTTAGCAGCAGAAAATAAATTGCTCCACTGCATTTTCCTGCAATAGATGAGTTGACAGCTAAGTTCCTAACTCTTAAGCTCCTCTGAAAGCCCCTGCAGTTAATATTTTTATATTACCTCACACTAATTCTCCTCCAATAAATGAAGAGATTTGTAGCTTTTAAGACCCAAGGAAACACTTTGTCTGTCAAACTCTACTTTCCTGTACAATCTAGACCATAAATTTTTTACCTAGCATTTCCTAGCATAAACTTTGGGATTTTGGTTGTTCTGTCACAAGTTTTCAGCAAACATTTGGTGTGACTAAGACCTCTCTAGTTGGTGCAGAGGTGCAGCCCATTGTGCCCTGTAACCAGTTGCTGATCTTCCCACTGCCTGAGGTGACAGCTGCCTCTTTTCCAGCCTGAGGTGAGAGCCTACATCTGTTTTTTGGGAGGTCACAGGGAGCTGGATTTTAAAGGAGAACCCCTTTCCTCATTTCCCTTGTGCTCCAAATGGAGGAAAAGCAGAGGAGATGAGCGAGGTGAAAAGGGAGGAGAATCCATGAAAGGAGATCTATAAACACTGAAGGAAAAAGCTCTGTAGGAGAAGGGGAGCTGAACAGGCTGAGAGCAGAGAGGTCAATAATATGGTGCTACATGGATTGTACATTAAAATCACTTACTGGGCTCTTTTCCTTAGGAAAAAATAATGTCTTCTCACAGGCTTTTGTGATTACAGGGTTCCCCCTTCCTCCATTCAAAAATGCCCCCACAAAGCTCAGTCTTCTTAATATGTTTAGTCACAAATGGGAACAAGCTGCACTTTCTAAATAAATATTTTATGGGTTTTTTTTCCTTCTCTTCAACAACAGAGTTCATGTAACAGATTATCTGAACCAAATGGGTTTACAGTCTCCTACTTCCCCAGTTCCTCACCAGTAAAACTACCCCAGCAGAGGCAGACCACACTTCAATACCAGCAGTGTAGTTGAAAGAAAATGTGGAGTTTGCTCCACTTTGAATTTGGGTCAATTTACCCAGATTTTATTTACCACTAGACCACTAGTCAGTACCAGACACAGCCCTGCTTCTCAGGAGCCATCCATGCTTTCATTTTGCACCCATGTCCCAAACATTAGCCAGGCATGTAGAGTTTTAAGGAAAGGGATGGATTGCTACACATCCTGATCTTAGAGGACAAGTGTGGACACAGGGCTCTGAGACAAACCTGTGGTTACCCAAGCACAGCCACCACTCAAACCACTCAGTGTTTTACATCTTTGCTGGCTCCATGGGGCCGTGGTTGCAAGTTGTGTTTGTCCAGATACACCGGGGAACAAAGAAGTGAAAGCAAGCAAGGAGAAAAATTGTGCTGTCACCAAGAAAATGTTATTCTGACTGTTACTGGAGTTAGAGCTAGCAGATAAATCTGTAATGATGAGGAAGGACAATGATGGAGCACTACAACCCTGACCTGAAATTTCCTGAGTTCATACCTCTTAAGCTTTTTTCCAGGTCACCAGATGATGAGGGAGGTATCTACTCTCATTTCTTCCATTATTTTCCCTCCTATGCCCCAGTAATTAACTAACTAACTAAATAAATAAATAAATAAATAAAGGGTTATGGTTTGGACTGAATATTGATAATGGAGTTCTATTGAACAGGGAGGTTGGACCAAAGGACCCACTGTGGCCACTTCCAATCTTACTCATTCTGTGATAACAGGATTTTGAAATATTCCAGCCAGCATCCAGGGGTTGCCCATAAAAGACTACATGACTTAATATCACATTTATGCTTGCCATGTGTGCATGCATCTAAGCCTCATGTCTTCCTTCTCACTATGCTAGAAGAATTCATTAAATAATTTCAGGACCACTGGAAGAAAGCAAAAGTAGTGGAGCCAAAACTTCTGTTTCTGTCTCAAATTAACATTGTTTCTGTTCTTCGAACAATTAACATTGTTTTCTCTTCTGTTCTGCGCTTCATGCAGGTAAAAAGGCACTTTTAGCCAGCCAGAAATTTCCCTGAATGAAGAATAAAACCACACTGGCTGTGAAGAGGGAAATAAACACACATTGGCAAGGACAACACAAGACTAACACAGCAAATACTGCAAGAGAAAAATCCCACCCAGCCCCCTCCATGATGCCCTGTCTTGTTCATACCGTAGATGCCAGCACAGAGTGACAAACACACTATTGTAACTCTCCAGTGATGGAGGTTCTCACTCTGTTTTGAAAAACCTTGGGTGACAAACATCATGGGTGAAAAGCACCTCACCAGCCAAGGTTAAACTCCATCCCCAAGGTTAAAAAAACATCCTTTTGTAATTATAGGGTGAGACTGATCTGGTAAACAACCATCAATCCCTTCAGCATCTTGCTCAGCAGGTCCTTACTTTCCGTAGTGAAGGTACTTCACAAGTCCAGAACCATGGGTTGGTTTGGTGATGGCTTGATCTGCTCATGTGCTGACCACAAAATGATGTGACACTCACATGAGCAAAAAAGAAAAAACTTTGAAGGGATTAAGCATAAAGCCACCAAGAAAGAAATTAAAATGAACATGGTAATAAACTACGGGAGATTTAAGGGCTGCTAAAACCAAAGATCTGAAATTTGGAGAGTACTGGTCACAAATGCAAAGCAATGCTCTGGTAGACCAGCCATGGAGGTCATAACTCAATTGTATGATGCAAAAGAATCATAAAGAGGAAGAACTTAATGAAGTAATAGTAGCAGCAGTGGCAAAACCCCTGAACTCTCTGAGCCAAAATGGGAATTTTACTCCCATACATTCAAATTTCTAAAAAAGGTCTATGGAAGTAACTAAGCCAGGCTCATACCTTGAAGAGTGAAGGCTTCTGAAGCAGGAAACATGTTGGACTCCTCTCCAAGAGAACATGTGAACCTCTCTACCTCAAACAAGATCTTCAGGGAAGCCCAACCTGTAGAGTCTCTGTTTCTGCTCGCCTTAAAATTAGATCCATTTCAAAAACATGCATAGGTCAAATGCAGAGCAGTACCCAATCACAAGAGCAAAATTCCAGTTCTTCTGTCTGTACATAAATCCAAAGTTTGACAGATTCTGGAGAACCCATTTACTTAACTTTGTTCCATCTCTGAACTGACAAAATCTCCAGGATAGAAAAAACCCTGCATGTTCAGAGTCTGGAGTGTGTCCACAGCTCCAGAAATGGGAAGAAAACATCCCTGTGTTCAGAGCTGAGGGAATGGGATCTGAATGTTTGTCAGTGGGAGAAAAAATATGAAATTCCAAAATGTGATGTTTTTAAACTTGCTTTTAGTCTGAAACATGAATGTCAATAATTTACTGTAACAACCACATGCAGGTTTGTTGTTTAAAAAAAAGCAACAAAACTGTTTAATCAGAGCTTTTGCACATAAACTCTGTTCCCACGGAAGAGACCAGTTTGTTGAAAGCCAAGTGAGTACCAAACCAAAAGTCTGGATTATGAAAAGAGGTGTCACTTAACACCTTGCCAAAGCTGATCAGATTACCCCTGTTCTTTCACACAGGCAGTGCAGACCCCAGATAAGGCCTGAAATATTCACAAGGAGACCCAGCACCTGCAGATAACCAATACAGAGCCATTCACATGGACACAGCTTCTTTTCTCCTGGTGGGGACACCAGGTCCCTGCTAATCCTCCCACTTCCACTGTGGCTTTCTGAGTCGTTCCTGAGTACACGGGCGCATCTTTGGCCAACTGTTACAAATAACGTGACTGTACAAGGGTAACAGAACAAATCTGGCCAGAGGCAACTGAATAAAACATGACTTCAGACAGAGTCCCTCTTGGTTTTGCACTGTCAAGCAGCCAAGGCTACAGCTTGTAGCTGCATGAGGTGCATAGCTGAGATAAACAACCACTGGTGACATTTTAGGCCAGCTGAGGTAATAAATGAACATTGACCTCCATCACTATCTCAGATGAGTGGAAAATATTGGTCAATTGGCAGCAAGTTTCCACGAGCTGACTTAGGATAACAGACCATGCCCTGCTCTTTCTGTGTTTTCGTTCCGAGTTTTGAATAGCTTTTTGTTGCAGAAAACCTTTAAACCAGAGAGCATACACAGAGCTACAAGGCATCAGAGCCAGAACTTGGGTCAGGAATGCTCTGACCTTGATACAGGACAGATATGGTGGCTGTAGATTGCCATTATTTTTTTTCCATGCCAAAACGAGTTCTCCATGCTGTGCTCGGAAGAGAGGAAGTCGTGATAAGCAATGTTTATGTGTGGTGCAAATCTCTTTAACGTGAGGGCACGGCCAGGGACTGGCACCATCGTCTGACTCAGCACAGACCAGTTCCAGAGGTGCTGGAGGGGCCATTACAAGACAATTTTCCCTGAGGGATGTAATGCACTCTTTGATGGAGTTTGCCTAAACCAACCTCCCTAAAGGTCAGCACATCCTCTTGCTCTGCGGAGCAGGGCCGACCAGAAGCAAACTCTGTTGATGTTCACCTGCTGCAGGTCTGCACCACAGCTCTGACAGTGGAAGACAAAACTAAGGTCATCCAGACAAAGCCAGAGGGATAAAAAGGCAGTATTTGTCAGCAGGGCTGTAAACAGTAGATCAGACACTGGAATAGGAATGTGAGCTCTTTGGTACAAACAGACCCTTGAGTTGAAAGAATGAGACTAAAGAATTACTCAAATCTGGTCCAAAGGATCTTTCAAATCACCATGTGGCCCTGCAGATTTTAGCAGTGATGGGGTTTTTCTACAGGTTTAAGGGTTAGACAAGAGTTTCACAACATGGGTGTTCTCAATTCCCTCATACCTGGTCTGCATAAAACATTTCTTCTGCAGTGGTAGCCCAAAGTGGATTCTGTGCCTGTCTGCTCCAAACTCCTCCAAAGACGGGAATATTTCCTGCAGATCCAGGCTTTCTTTTCATTTTGAAGTCACAGAAATGTGAGTTTTGTTGGCAAAGTTTCCTGGTTTTTCTTGCTGGAGTTGGAGTAACCAAAGCAAATGAATCAGGAGCAAGATGAGTAAGTCCGTATCTATCCAGTTGATAGCCATCTTACAAAGCTGTTCCAGGGCAAAAAAGTACATTCTCCTGTGTTGAATCAGGACATCATAACTAAAAAGTGTTCCAAGTTAAACACATTCAAAAACTGTTTGACTCATGTTTCACATTTAATTCTAGATCTCTAAAAAAGTTTACAAAAGCAAAGCTTGCCTGGACTAAACAAGAGAACTGCATGAGGCACGTGGCATTAGCTCAGGATTCTCTGGCCAGCTTTCTAAATGAAGTGTTTGGAAATAAGAGAAACACACAGATTTGGAAGTGGAATGGATAAGAGATTTAGTTTCTCCTTTTATAATAGAGTCCTGGGCAAATCTGAAGGAGCCTGCAAAGCTTCAACAAGACATGCCTTAAAAGCAGCAGCAGCTCTGTCCACATAGACAGGAATTATTAAAAGCAAGGCAAAAGAGAAAGATTCAACACAGTGCTGGAGAGCTGCCGAAAAGCCCACATTCGTGATGTAGTGTTTGGACTCAAATCATGTTAGCAGGGCAAAATAAATCTGCAGAAAGTAAGAAAGCCTGAACAGAGTGGACATAGCCAAGGTCCAAAACTGGTCACAGATTCAGGTGGTGGGTAGTTCAAAAGGGACGTATTTGAAGTTCTGATTCTATATAGCAAAAAGCTGTCTCTGCTGCCATGCTCGGGGTTTGTTTTGAAGGTCACACATGCATTAGAGTACCAAGGCAGCAAAATCTGAGTGATCAAGAGAATGGCAGAGCAAAGAGCACTATAAAGACTTCATTTCCCTCACAGATTCTACAACGGGCAGCTCAGTTACTGGCAGTGAGGATGTTATTTCTAATGTAAATATTTCGCTTTCAGCACAGCTGAACTGGGAGGGATTATAACAAGTAATGAATGAACTTCCAAATACCTCACCAAGCCAAAAACCCCAGTGATGGCATGCAGAGCTGAATCCTTTCAATCATCCAGAAAGAGATGGAGAGGATTTTGCATGGCTCGTAGTAATTACTACTTCCAAAACTGCCAGCGATGCCTTTTCCCACCCGGCTTGGTCAAGGCAATTATTCTTCCAGGTTCTCACTCTTGGCCCACACCTCCATTGTCAAGTCAATGGAAGAATGACAACATCCACCAGCTGCCTGGACAACATCCAGCCTGGATTATTACAATGAGCTTGCATGAGAAACAGGATTAGAAAAGCAGGGAAAGTCTACTGATAAAGCGGCCCCATTTGTTTTGATTCAAGATATTAAAGTTGTTCAGTAATTTTCTGTGGTACGTGGGAGACTTCCCTGCGCCCTGAAGAGCTCCACGGGATTTGGTCAGCTTCTGCTTTATTGCAAAATCAGAGAGCTGAGGGGTGATAGCTGGGTCAGTCTCAGTGAATATTTTCTAGGTTTAGCTTTTGTATCATTTTCTCCTTGAAACAGAAGAAACTATCCCTAGAAATCACCTACAATGTGGTCTGGATGGAAAGTTCTTTGTGCAGGACATCGCTGTTTAATTTATAGCACATCATAATGTTCCCATTCCTCGTAATAACATAACCTTGGATCCATACTCTCTTCAAATATGGTCCAGCCAGATGGGTTTGCATATTTACAAGTCTACCAGTCCAATGCAGCAATTGCTTATATCACATCCATTTTGTTAAAAGACTCTGGAGTAGTATTCTGAAAACTAAAAGGACCACCCTGTGCTGAAATTGCAGGATACCGCCAGACTGTGCAAGGTGACTTGGGCTTGAAGATTTCATGAATGAAATTGCAGAGCGTGGCTGTCCATCCTGCAATGTGCAGAGAAGGGACCCAACAACCGGGGAGGTCCCTCCCTGTGGGTGCTGCACGTCTACCTGCCCACTGAGTTGGTACAGAATCACATCCAAGGGCTCAGCCAATGCTGGTGTGTCTGTGGAAATCTCACACCAATAGATCTGAGATGAGCAGGCCACTCAGGCCTCTCTGGAAGGTGACAAATGACACAGCAGCAGACAACCTACTCTGTTTTTATATTGCTGTCATAGTCTGATCACCTCTGGCCTTGTGACCATCTCTTTGGTCTGCTTTTAGAACCTTTGTGGTGTTGATATCGCTGATGTCACACCCAGGCAGAACCTGAACTCAGGAACTCCTCTTTTCTATTCTGTTCTGCTTCTCTCTCTTATTTGCTTGCAAAATAATAATATTTGCTTGCAGGCCGTTAGCAAAACAAATCCCGGGGAGCAAATTTTGTATGGTCAAATGTGGAGAAAAGATGCAACATGAGAGAAGTTAATTTTGAAGAAAACCAATAGTGCTTGGCTGACCAAGAATCCTCCCACAGCTCACAATACTCTGTAAGATAACAGAGATATTTTCTCCTGTTTTCCAAAAAAAAGATGTTTTCTGATCTCCAGGATCCTGTGACGGATGTAGCTTTTGTTCCCATGCAAATAAAGTGTTTAATCCTCGCCTTTAGCCTTGGTTTGGGGCATGAGGCAGGTGAAAAACCAAAGCAGTGATTACAAACTCTTCCCTGTTCTGGGTAGAATAATGACTACAGAAAACACAATCCCAAGTGCCAAGCAAAATGGCTGAAGTTAGTATTATTTGTCATTACAAGTGCAGAAAGAATAGTAGCTGCCAGAAGCTCGGTGCAGGGATGTGAAATCCATATTTTTTGCATTTTTTTTCTGTTTTGACAACTCGAAATAATATTTTTCAATTGCTAGATCAACCCAAAAGCTGTGGCAAAGCAGCCTTAAAAGGATTCAGAGCCTGTCAGAGCAGCAGAGAGGCAGGGATTTGTGAGCAGCTCCACAGACCAACTTTGACCATTCCTGTGGATCCCGGGCCAGGTCCTGACCTCATTCAGATCCAGATAAATCCACAGCCATTTCAGCGGGGCTGTGGGGATGTGAGATCAGCATTTGGCTGACTGTGTTGGCTGAGCTGTGGCAGGTGGGCACTTGCCAAAGGACTCTGTAATGGATCGTGTAAACACCAGGATTGCTCACAACCATTATGTAACCTGCTGCTTTAGAGAGGGATTTACAAAAGGCACTGGTCTCCATGGCTCTCCCACTCCACCCCTGTGCCATCACAGAGATCCTGTGTCAGGTCCACCCCTTCCCAGTGCAGGTGGTGCTGTTTCTGGAATTACACATGGACACCCTGTCTCCTTGCAGAAAGGGCAGTGCAGTATTTACATAACCAGCAAGCCCCGAGTGAAACAGCCCTGGGCTTAGTTCTCACCCTTTCCAGCTCCTCACCTCATGTCTACTCATCCCTCCTGACCAGCATGGAGCTGCACGGTTTGGGAAGAGCCATCAGCTCTGGACTCTCTGGAGTCAGCTCAGCTCAGCTCAGCCTGAGAAGCAAGAGAGAAAATGCTTCCTGGAAAATAAAGACAAAATAATTCCTTAGGCCACCGGGCCCACAGGTCAGCAGGAAGTGAAAGGAATGAGACTGGGGAGGGTAATTCCTGAGTATGGCCTCGACAGCCACCCCTGCTCATCCCCCACATCAGCAAATTCCCAGATATCCAATCCTTGCATACCTGCTCTCCCTCCCATCCACACACATCCTTACCACCACACCAGACCCTACTCTAGTCTTCTTCCCTCCCAGTTTATGTCCCCTTAAGTCATGGCTGGTGACAATAATTATAAAAAAAAGCCCAAATTAAGAAAAACAGTATTCTACTCTGAAAGAAAACTGTCTGCAATCCTCAGTTTAGTCTGATTCCTCACTCCTTTGCATGCTTTAAGAAACATGACCATGTTGAACATACTAAAAGATTTATTTCTAATATGAAACCCGTATTTAGTATTGGTTTGGCAGTGGTAGGGAGGAAACCACAGGCAGCTGTCATGGATTAAGTGTTAGTTGCTTGATAAACCTGGAGTTGTCAGAACTTCCAACTTCCCTACTGAATCTGCTGCCATCCAGAGCTAAATATTTGAGAAGGATGTCTTTGGATGAGCAGGGCTTTGTTCTTCACATCTTAGCTGCAGGGATACCAGCAAGAGGTATATGTTTGCACACATAAAATTTCTATTAAAAACAAGAACTGCCTGTAGCTTCTGTAACATTCTCTCTGTCAGCTCCCTGGGAACAGCTTTAGATGCATCAGCAGTACTCTTCTGAATCCTTCCAAATTATGAATATTACAAACACAGTAGCTCACTGTTTCCTGGAATAGCTTCACTATCTGAAATTTCCACTGTTTCAAGTTAGAGAATTCTGAGTCTTTTTCTCCTGATTGCCAGAGTCTGTTTATTGACTAATATTCAACTGTTCTCTTAGGGAAATGGAAAAAACTCAGGTTCATGATGCTGCCACCTGCATGACTGCCGTGCTTAACACAGAGCAAAATTTGAATTAGATATTCCAAATTACCAAATTCACTTCCAGTGACTCACTGGAAGTATTGGAGCTTTAAAACCCTCATTTGGTTGTAAAACACTGGCACCCAAGTGTTTCCACAAAGCTGACATGGGAGGCTTTTGAACATAGGCCAAACAAATTAATTTTGGAATTTGAAATAACATCCATAAAGATTTTTTTTCCTATTTGTTCAGTTCTAGTCACCATTTCTTACTGACATACCTTCCGACTTGAAGTTGAAGTGAAGACTCTTTAAAATGTCTCACAATTATTCATTTATGAAGTGTGGGACGGAACACTGAAAACTGAGATTATTGCCTTAAAAATGTCAGTGCAGGTGTCTTGACATTCTCCATTCTCTACCATGTGTCCCAGGAATAGGCGTTTGCAGGACTGCTCCCTCAGCCTTGGAAACTCCAAGCGCTCAAGTGTCAGGACACTCAAGCCTCCTGCAGCTCCCAAAGAAATTATTCAGTGTACGGACCAACCAAAATCCATAACCACCGTATTCCCAATACTTGCCTTTTGTTACTTATGGCTCACATGTTTTTAAGCTTTTTCCTGTAACTTGCAGTTCCACAAACTTTTAATTCCAAAAACACCACAGGATCCCTCGATTCCAGGAGATGGTACTTTAAGGAAAAAAACTCCAGAAGCAGCAAGGAGACCCAGACCATTCCCAGTAGCACTGGGGTGTGTCCTTTACATTTCACAGCATAATCAGGATTTATGTGCCTTTCTCCAATGAAGAGGAAAAGCAGATTCGCTATGGACAAAGTCACCTCCGACAGCCGTTCTCCACAAAGCAAAGGTGATTAAACAAAATCCATCTGAGGAGATGCAGGAGGTGCCTAACAGGGCACCCTGCTTGCTTGTCATGGGAGGAACACGTCAGAAAACAGGCTTGTGTTTAGCAAGTAATCTTGGATTTCACAGCTCTAAATGCGATTATATGCCAGATTTTTGTCACCCAGCCTTCCATTAAAGCTCAGATATTATTGGTGTCAGATGCCAAGCGACCTCCCACAACCCCTTGGAAAGTGACTGCCACTAAACAAACAGTTTGCTTTTCTTGGCAACATTACAAGTGATTCCCATGAGAACGGGGCGGCTTTGAGCTCATCCACAGCAGCTCCAATTCACCGAAGGCCAGCGAGGAATCGTCCACACAGCACTAGTTTTGCACAAGGAACCTATAAAAGGACCGTGAACTGAACACAGCTTAGTTATAAAGCCTCTTGCAGCCTGGCTTCTGTGCATGGAGAAGACTTCACTCACCACCGGCTGCCAGGACAGATGTAGGCAGCCAAAAGGAGGTTGCTCTGTGGGCATCCTTTCATTCTTCAGGTGTATTTCCAACAATGAAGTCACTGCACCAATCCTCCTGCAAGTATTTCGGCCTTTGGCTCACTTTCCCCACACACACCCTTCAGATGCCACCAAATTAGAAGTGAAAAAAAAATGGCTTGGAGAGCACATTTAACATAAGTAAAGAGATTAAGGGGGTTTATCTGTCAACACTGGATTCCAGATGTTTTTAAAGTAAAAGAAAAAACAGGAGACTAAGAGAGATGTTAATTAGAAGCGCTTTTCTTCCCCTTAAAATGTTTTAAAATATTGGTTAAAATACCTAACTTTCCCTGTAGGTTTTGGAGAGGGTTTAAAAAAAAATACCAGCATAGATTTCAGACTAAACTTCAGTGTCTGCACTGAAGCTCGAATCTGTTTCTCCTGGTACATAATATCAGAGTTTCTTTGCACAACCAACATTCACAGAGGAGTTATTTCATAGAAATCTCTGTGTATGACTTCACCAGTGCCAAAGCTCAGGCTCAGAAAAATATTGAATTCCACTAGTTTTCATCCCTGACTCTCAATTTCCATCCCTAGTCCACTTCTAGGAGCAATGAAATCATGGACCTACAGCTGGACCTACAGCAAGCTCCTGTGGCAGAGTGAATAAGTTTTAAAAAAAAATTGGGAAAGGGGACAGGACTAATTTAAAAACAAGCAAATCCCAATAGTGGTTAAACTCCAAATTACACCCCTTATAAAAAGGGGAGCCAGCCCCTTCTGTTTCACCTATCTTCCATCTGGAAGACATCTATTTTAATGTTCCTTGGGGCTGCACCAGTGGCTTCTGGGACTTGCTTGACCAGTTTGTGCTGAATTCTTACTGTCAGTTTCTCCAAGAGAAAATCTTGATTAATGTTCCATATCTAATACAGATTCTGCTCCTGTGGGCTTCATATGCTCTGAAAGGGAAAACAGAAGACAGGACTGAAGGCCTACTTCACTGGGATTTCCTCTTGGAGATCCCTATGTCAGGCACATCAGATGGCACTTACCACCTTCCTCTTGGATATGAGTGCCATCAATCAACCTGATAAAAGTGGTGGGGAAGGTTTGTGCCAACTGAGCATTTCATAGTTGAAAGGATCTCATGCTGCAGCACTGGAACAGATGGCTTTGGATAATAATAAAAGAGCTCAAACCAGTGGGTTCTTCTAGCACAGTAATTCCACTGAGACTGGGTGTTCTGAAGGAGCAATCATTAATTCTGTGGCAATACCACGCGATTTTGGGCAGTTAATGACCTGATACAAAAGAGCTGAGAAGTTAATGTGTTTGGGGGTTTTTATTGCAATAATTAATTTTAGCAGGAAAGACCCCATTTTATTTCTTAATTTTTGATCTGGATGCTAATCCCCAAATTTGGGATGTGTAAAGAGAGATAAAATCTGATTCGTTATAACATTCTGCGGAGATTATATGGAAGACAAAGACATGATCCCTGACCCATGTTCCCTATGAACACATGCCTTGAAAAATCTAGGGGCTTCTCACGGGATTTTGAGATGTTTTCTACATTTCTCCTCACACAAGTCAATCCTGTCACCCAGACAAGAACACTGAGAAAGCTGAACATTTCCAAATGCTGGGCCATTGGGGTCTGTTGATGATGGAAGGCCTGAATCCTGCCCCGATGCACAGTTCCTTGGGTCAATGTTGCAGTGAGGTTTCTTAAACTAGGCCAGTTTTACTGACTGCAGCCCCACTGATGGTTTATTTTATCCAAATTAGTGATGCTTATTAGAAATGTCTCACCGTGTCTCTTTCTAACAGAGAATTAACAACATTCACCTGGATTGAGGTTATTTCATCATACATTTAATACAAATCCTGCTGGCTCTGTTACTTGTTCCAGAATCACAAATTCTTGGAAAACTTAACTGTATTCTGAGTCCTTTCCTCTTACCTTTGGATCTCCTTCCTGGTTCCATATTCTTTTCCACAAACCATTGAGTCTCTCTATGAGCAGCAGCACAGACAAATGTTCGATCAAGAAATCTGATCAGCAGGAGTGGTGAGAGGTGACTGCAGAGAGCCCCCAAACCAGGTGACACAACAGCGCCTGCCTTGGAAGAAGGGATGGCAACACTGAGGGCACTTCCCAGGAAGTCCTAAGCAATTCATAGGTATTTCAGAATTCAGGATTCATTCCCTCATAGAAGAGTTCCATTAGAAGACAATCAGTTTCTCTTCTCGCTGTTGATGGTATCCTAGAGTAATCCTGCAATATCCCTCATATGTCCCTTAATGGAGTACCTTTAACTGGGCCAAAATCCATCATCCTCTTTGCACAAAGCCAGCTGACATCTTGAGTTCATATGAGGCACACTGTGTTTTCTCTGGCATATCCCTGGGCCTTACTTCATTATTTTATATTTATGTGACAGCAAAAAAAAAAGCTTATGCCATATGGATGTGTTGGGGCAGGAAAAAGCAACCAAGCTCTGATGGAATCAATGGCGTTAACTGGAATACAGCACTGTGTAGGAAGCTGTGGAGCACTCTAGGAAGATGAACTCACAGCAAAGACTTAGAGCTGTGCAAACTGAACTGCTTTATAAGAAGCTTTGGATGGAGTACAAGCACCTCTTTGTGTGTTCTCCTGCCTGATAAATCTATGAGTGGATCTGCCTCTCACACATGTACAGCTGCAAGAACAGTCAGTTTTTAAATCTTCACTTATTACAAAGCATGGTGATCCTTCTTGCGATCCCTAAACACGTCCATATGCTACAACAATTTCCAACGGAACTGAAAGAAGATCTTATTCTCCTCAAGAGCTCAAGCTAGAATGGGAAAGGGGAGGATCTTTGTGTTTGAGAATGATGCCTCAAGTTCAAGTCGAATCAGTGCGTTGGCTCCTGCCCTTTTTAGCCAGATGCACTAAAACAAAACCAACCCAAAAACTGGAACCACGTCCCCTGGACAAAGCACATCCTGTGAGCTGGAGGCACAGCACATCTGGGGGCCTCATGTTGGTGCTGAGTAATGCATGACCTGGGGGCACTGTCATTTTGTGCTTAACAAGTCTCCAGGGGGAAAGCTGACATTTGAAAGGGACCAAAAAGCTTCTTCATGTGATGCCAAGGCACCCTCTCCTGTTTCACTGGGAAGTGGGAGCATGTGAACTGCACAGACATGAGCTCATGCAGCCACGCTGATGCACAGCCTCCCAGCCTCAATGCCAAAAGCCTGTGCCAAGACACATGGCATCTCACAGCACCTTTTGTTTTCTATTTCTCTTCTGCCCAGATTTCCATCCAGTTCTGGATTGAAATATCAGTCAAGGTGGAGGGACAATCAGAGAAGCTTCACAGTCACTGCTTGGGATTAGTTCATAAGTCTCATGAACTCATGATGAACTCAAATGAACTCATTAACTCATTCTTTAACCAAGAGTTTCCCTATAAGCCATTCTTTGCAATCCACTCACCAAACAGGTACCAGGTGTTTCTTGAACACTTCCAGGGATGATGACTCCATCACTTCCCAGGAAACCCAGTTCCAGTGCCTCAACACCCTTTCAGTGAAGAAATTAAATTGCCTGAGGCTAAAAGCAGAAAAAACCTCTCCCCCCAACACCTAAGGGCAAGCACACCAAGACTGCATGGGGATGATCCATCAACACCAGAATTCCTTCACATCTTCCTTGAAACAATCTTGTGTATCTTTGGGACTGTTCTAGATCACTGAAACGCTTCTTTCCATTTCTGCATAGCGGAAAATTTCCAAGCATATGTTTAGACCTGGATTTTGTCAGAACTGCTTACAGTTCATGGCATCCACGTAGAGACCTAATTACTACCCTGACCCCTTCAAGAAGGCTGCCCTGGGTGCTTACATGGAGAACTGAAAATCTTTCTGGAACAGAGAAACCTCCTCAAGACCAGCTAAAGTTATTTTCTGTCCCTGCCACTTCCAGATGAAGCACTGCTAAGAAGAAGTTTCACTTTTTAAAAGGAAACATGTTCTCAACATGGTTTTTATAAATGAAACCACATCACTCCTTCAAAAGACGACAAAGGAACTTGCATGCATGATTGATGAAATATCCAAACACTCTTACAGGGGAAAAAGTAACAAACACCCGGGCAGATCATAAGCAACATGTCCCAGAACAAGGCCTGACAAACAGCACACAGCAGTAATTCGCATTCAGAACTTGACAGTGAATATTTACTTAATACATGTTTATTTTAATTGGAAATAGAGGAAAGTTGGTGATGAGTCTTTAGGTACTGGTAAAGACATTTTCAAGTGTCACACAGGCTGTGGCAGGCTAATTATTATTTGGTGTAAAGCATGAGAGCTCCCTGGATGTGACTGTGGAGGAAGAGAGCCATTGCTTTGGTTACAAAACTCATTTTGAGGACACGATCAGGTTTCAGCACTGCAATGCAGACTCCCTGTGGCTCACTGGCCTGTGTGTCACAGTCAAAGCTGTGAGGTGGTTTATTCCATGCGAGGGTGGGAGGCTGCCAATCTTAAAAAGATCATTTTTGTTATTTGCAAACTCAAAAATTGCTTTAGGCTCGCTGGACATGCCAAAGCCTTGATCAAAATCATGTCCCTTTCATGGGGACAAAAACATATGTTCACATTATCCCAAGAAGAAACAAGGGGGCATGGGGGAGAACAGGGAGGGAATCTTTTTATCTTGGTTTAGCATGAAAATACCATGCATGGCTGCCAGTTGTTTATCGGCTTTTCCAGATCAACAATATGTTCTTCCTTAAGGCCTTTCATTGAAGAGCTTTCTGTCAATCTAACTCGTACTAAATAACCAAAACCAAATGGGGAACAGTCTCAGGCTCTGCACTTGTCACATGACACTGCTGTTTAAAGAGCTTTTTTGGTCACCAACTCACAGCAAGAGTATTCTGGAGAATCTAATTCATAAATTCTCACTGGTTTTGCTTTAAGCTACTTCCCATGTGATTCCTTTTTTCTTTTTTTCCCGTGCCAGAGGAAGGAGCACAATTTTAGCTTGGGTTAGTCATCTCCGCTTCTCCGCTGGGTAGTTCTGCTGCCGGTCCCCTCTTTGCGTGGTTGGTCCCTTCTTTGCATTGCGTGCCCAAAAGTG
Organism: Eulacestoma nigropectus; assembly: GCA_013397775.1. Lineage (NCBI taxonomy): Eukaryota > Metazoa > Chordata > Aves > Passeriformes > Eulacestoma > Eulacestoma nigropectus. Next base: position 1,744,118 of record VZTE01006591.1, read on the forward strand.
AACAAAAACTCAAAGAAACGTAACAGTGGGAATTTCAAGTCACACCAAAAAAATCTGATCTTGACAGGAGAAGCATTAGAGAGAGAGAGATCAGGGAGAAAGGTCAGGGACCACTCTTCCAGCCTTGGAGTCAGGGAAAACAGCTAAGCAAAGAAAAACAAGGTGTCCTTATCTTCTGAAAAACACACCTATCCTTCAGCTTTGCAAGATCTTCTGTGAACAAATACCGTGAAGGAGAAGATAGTGGTTTGCACAGGGAGAAGAGTAAATCAAAACAGGGTTTTAACAACTCTGTCCTCTGTTCCAATGGAGGGGGGAACAGCAAAAACAAACACACAGGATGTATCCCAGTCGGGGGTAGGAGAGAACAGCACACAGGATATCAGCTCGTGTAACTGTGATCACAGGGACTCTGTCAATCATTGAGGCAAAGTATCTGGTATTCCTTCCTGCCGAGGTGAGTTCTCACACGCATTGTGGCAGGTCTTTCCAGATGGATGAGCCCTAAATGGCCACGGGCAAAGGAAGCCATCCATGCTGTTAAACTGATGCTGAGATGGAGCAGGATAAGGCTGTGAAGGGTTGGCATTTGGAGTGACAACAGCAATCAGGACACTAAAAAAGGAGAAAGCAATCAGTCATCTCTGTTTCCCTCCTAGCATCATCTTCCAGGTGGTCCCAAGCTTTAGGCATCTTTATAATTTAAGGGTCATTGGTATGTGTTCTTTTATAGTCTCCATCCTTCTGTGAGTGGCTCCACTGATAACAGCCACAGATAACATGGGCAAAGAGCCTCCAGTTCCTGCCAACACCTGCTTTGCACAGGGAGGTGTCAAGAGTTCCAAGCAGGGCTGTCTTTGGGCACTGTCAGCACTTGCAGGGCCGAGCCCTGACCCTCTGCTGTCAACTACAGGAGTTTTAATTCCTGTGACCACTTCCAGGGTGCTGAACTTTGCTGGATGGGGACATTTCTTCCCCAAACTTGCCCCAGCATATTCTGAACAGCCAGCAGTCCAGCAACATTGCACATTCTAAAGCATTATATATCTTTATATGAGGTTTGAAATTGTCCATAGTTCCCCTCAGGTCCACATATTTTGCCAAAATGGTTAATTGAAAAAAAGATTTTCCAGGCAAAATACCTGCAATACCTCCTAGCAAAAGCTACTGGAAGTTGCCAGTGTTCAATTAATCTGAAAGAAACAAACCACGCTGAATTTATAGCAAGTGAGGAAGTTAGTTCGTATTTTGAGCTCCTTTTATCTCTATTACCAGAGCTGTGGCTTTTTTGTCCTTACAGCTGTCTGTCAGCAGTACTCCAACAGAGGGCCCTCCCTTGAATTTCAATCAAATATTCTGTTTCTTGAGAGAACTTTAAACACATCATTTAAAAATAAATAGCCAAAGAAATATTTAGAGTCAGTGCCATTGAAATGAGCTCACATGAAGTAAGGATGATGGAGAGACTCGTGTTTTGAAAAGGAAGATTTACCATATGTCCTAGAAAATAGACGGAAGCCAGAGGACCTGCAGTCCTTACTGTGAGTTTCTCACTCCCCCCTGCCTTCCCCAGTGTTTCTATGACCAAGTACTTCCTAGCAGAGTGAAAAGCTTTCTTTCTGCCTTCTTCAGCTTTGAACTTGGCTCTCAGTCTGCTGGTGAGAATATGAGCATCATAACTTCTACTTAGGACAGTAACTGCAGCAAAGTGAAACTATGGGACAATTCAATACATTTAAAGCCATCACACCCAGTTATTTCTCTACCAGATTGTCAGACACCAGCATGGAGGGGAAGTGTGAACAGTCTCCATGAGGTGCAGGATGAATGGACACTTCATAACTCTAATTTCCAACTGAAGTCACTACAGTAGATACACTCGAGTTACTAACATGATGATTTCCACCGTAGCAATAATCCAACTCCTTTAACATCAGGTGTAGACACAATTTTCAGTTTTCATCAAGGGAACTGAGGGAAGGACAGAATAAATGGATATTTGCCTTCTGTCCCTGCAAAAGGCTATACAAATAAGTATCAGAGAAGGATGAGCAATAAAGCTGTTGAACAACAGCAGAAAAGACGCCCAGTTTAGCAAAGTTTCTTACCCTAGAAGTAGCCTGAAATGCCCAACAGCCACTATTTCATCAATTCATGAAGGATGGACACTGTGAGGACAGTGATTAGAGACCCTTTTAGATCTCCTGCCCATGAGAGGTACCTTTGCTCCCAGAGCATGTGCTCCACTCACTGCATTGAGGTATCAGCTCTCAGCCTGCAGAGAGGAGTGGCAAATAGCACAGGGGAAGATTACACATCCCCTTCCCCACAGCACAGTCCAGAGACTCTATTTTCTTACTCCAGGCAGTCACTGCTCTGATAGACAGCTGATGGAACCCCACAAAAATGCTGGATCGTGGCTGACATTCTGGCCCTCATTCCTGCAGCAGCTCTGGGCAGATCATCAGCCTTATCTTTGAGCTTCCTGCCTCATGTCACAGCCCTACTGTTATTCAAACATAGCTCTGTATTTAATTTAATTTCCTTGTTTTTGTTTAGCTTTGATAAAGGAAAGGAAATCTTTTCTAATCAGCTCAAAACAAGACCATTGACTCAAGACCAAGTTCAGTGAGCTATCAGGGGCAACAGGATGCTAATGGCTAATGAAAAAGTCTGAGAAAGAGTCATGGGAACAAAAGCCACTGGAGGGAGAACAACTTGTCCTTTAAATCCATAAAGAGGAAGTGAGATGTGGAGAAAAGTTCTGACTTGAAAAGCCCTTGGAAGAGGGGCCGTGACAGAGCTCGAGCAAAGAGCCAGGGTGAGCTGAGAGGGAAACCACAATGTAATGAACCGGGCCTTTTGTGCACGTACATGTGCAGGTACGTAGGTATGAACATGTTTGTATATGTACATATAGAGATAGATAGATAGATAGATAGATAGATAGATAGATAGATAGATAGACAGATAGATAGATGTGGGAATCCAGAGTGCAGAGAATATTTCTCTGCCTGTTTTGAAGGGTTCTACCCCCCTGGACAACACAGTTTTTGACCTTCGTCCATGGAGAAAATTGCCTACTCTCTGGGAAGAATTAGAATCCACACTGGTGACAACTAGGTGATAGAATATTATGTAAGATTGTCACAAGGTGAAGAATTTAGAGGTTTTGGGTTTGTTAATATAGTAAATAGATAAAAAGTAAAAACTCCAAGATGGAGGATAGTTATTGTTTTCCAGCCCTCCTTCTTCTTCTTCTTCTAGTGCTCCATATTCTGCAGCAAAAGTAGTTTAGGATGATTGGATAAAGAATTCCACAGTTCCTGTCTACGTGACAAAGTGATCTATTGAATATTGGTGGAAAAAAGAAAATACCTTTTGTTTTAAGTTTTCATTGGGTACTTGACCTTTAAAAAGGCTGTGCAATCTTGATAATTTGGCTTTTCTTGCATTCTCTGCTTTGTGCTCTGTCTGGATCACATTAGTAGTGCTATCTCTCTGATAAGACTTTAATAAACGACTATCTGAAAGCAGTGAATGCTGAAGGTCCCGTTCGTCTCTCAGACTGCTGGCAAAGACTCTGGGGTCTCCCCCATCAGGGGAGACATAATTTAAGGCACGGAAGGTGTCAGATAGATAGATAGATAAAAATACACGTGATAAGGGTTTTTTGCCAAACAAGGACACTGGAAAGAAAGACTTACCCACAATCAGAGCACATCAAGGAATTTAAACCAAAGTATTTCTGGAGCTGGAAATTGTCTCAGTCATCTCCCCTAGGATGTAGTCACACATATTCTCAGGACACTAAACAATCACTTAATGTTGATTTGATTGCATGTCAGCGTAGAAGAAAAAGGTTTGAACAATGAAAAATATAAAGGGGTCAGTTCTACCAATCTAGGTCAACATCTAGAGTTTGAAGCTGGCAGAGAATCGTGAATACCTTCAGTCCTGACAAACAGCCATATGACAGAGCCTCATCCACAAGTGTTTCCAGGAGCTTCAGAGAACTTTGGCTCATATCCCAGAATCCCTGCAATTTTCAGGCTAGATAAGGACAGAAGTGTTCCTACAAGTGAAAAGCATAAAGAGTAGTCCAAGTCGTAAAAATATTGTGCTAGCAGTTAAGAAGGTTAAAATGCAAATGCAAGTGAAGAAAGAGATTAAGGTCAAACAGTCATGTCAGAATTACCCCAGCGTGGTGCATTTACAGCTCCTTATCTCCAGCAGAGACAATTTTTTATGTAAGAATTCACATGAAAACCAAAGCTGCAGCCATCGGAACCCTTCCAATAACCACCAACCAGACTTCCAGCCAAATTGCTTCCTTTCACAGTTCTTGGTCCAGTAGTTCTAAACTACTTCAAATCTTCCCAAATATATTTGCCCTGATTTTCACATTGATGTCTAATATTTGGGCCAGGTCTACCTTCCAACCTACTCCACGGAAAATTCCCGGCGCACTTTAACTGCATCATATCTGCCATTATAGAAACCCTGTTACGACATCCAGCTTTTGATGCAGTGCTAGTTACTTATTTATTAGCTCTACAGGCTCAAAAATTCCCTGGCTCTTTCCATAGTTTGCTAAGACTGTCAAGGGCATTTTTTTTTTCCTTTAAGGCATTTTTTTCTCCATTGTTACTAATTCACATTAAGGGCCCTTGGTCATGCTCAGTCATGCTGTCTCTTTGATCAGCACCCAGGTCAAACACCATGAGAACAGCCTTTCAAGAAGTGTTTGGCTGTTCTGTCTTGCATCATCCTAAATGTTGGCTCTGCCAACACACTGGCCAGGGATTTCATTCCCTTTACTATAGTAGGTTCTTTACAGACTTCAAACTCATTTTTATGAAATCTTCTCCACAGATTTTCCCCTACATTCTCCAAAAACCTATCCCAGGACTTCGTTCAAGTTATTTAGTGACCATTCTTCCATCTAAGTAAAGATGCAACAACTTGGAGCTCTGCAGCTTGGTCTCTCTCACTCTTTTGGACCTAAATGTTACCTGCAGAAAAAGCAACATCGTTATCACTCTTAACAAGCCTTAGTTTCCCCTGAGGTCTTCAAACCCTTTAACATCAACATAATCTAGAGTATTTACTGACTCCCAGAAAAGTATTCCCAAGATGATCTTAAGCTAACAACTGGACTTTATTTCCTTCAAATTTAAGCACTGTTTGGAGTTTGGTTTTTTATTTTCAGTACCTTCTGGTCTACAACTCTCTTCTGAGCTGTATTTCTTCTCTCTCATGACAGTTAACTCACCACAATGGTCAAAAAGGAAATATAAACCATTCAAATTCACACCATTCTGAGAATTTCACAATGAGTGCATTAATCCCACCCAGTCATATTAAAAGTCAAAAGAATAATACTAAAGCATCTCTCTGACTTAACCCTTCACTGAGGTCAAAGAGAGCAGAATGTGCAATGTCTGTAGTTACAACCAGTTCGTATTTGCACCTTTCTAATTCATTTCTCAAGCCATCCAGACCCTTTTTCTGCTGAAAGCCAATTTGTGACAAATACACAAGATTTCTTATACCTCCCTAAAAGCTAGAGAGCAAATATACACACAGATATATATAGATATAGATAGATAGATAGATAGATAGATAGATAGATAGATCGATCTCCTGATCACATTCCTGTCCTCCCCCAAGCTCTTAATGGATGAAGTCTCTCCTCTCCATGAAAAAAATAGAGGTTTTTATAAGGCAGTTAGGACATATTAGGCTGTACAAAGAAGGGAAAATACTGCAACATTTCTTCCATTCTGGTTTCTCCCTTCTAGAGAATTGGGCATATTCACTCTGAATTTATTCAAGCTTCCAAACCAAATCAGTTTCAAAAGCCTTGGAGTCCCTGTAGTCCCTCCTGTTTTCAATAATGCAGCAGGAACACTATCAGCCCCTGGTGTTTTATTGGTCCTGAGAATTGTAATTGTCTCTCAAAGCTCCTCAAAATGTGGTATTTCTACAAAACAGCTGAGCAGTCTGGATTACAGCCAGTATATCTTTTTTCCACCTCACTATTGAAGAGATCACAGCATTTTCTCTAATTCTTTAAAGTTGCACTGTAATTTCCACTTTCATCCTTAATCTTGCTCACTCATTTCTCCACACATGGATATTCTTGTAAAGTGCGTTCACATTATTAATAACTCTCCTCTCTCCTGTCATCTCTATTGTGTTTTATTATCTGACTTGTCATTTAACTCATCCTCCACCTGTATTGTAATTCTCAGCATAAGGTGCCTTCTCATTCTGAGACAAACAATTGTCTCTGCAACAGCCCTCTCAGCCCCTATACACAAAGTTTCAGCTACAAGTTTCCTCTCTATGTTTCTAAAAAAATCTCTGATTCACTATCAACAGGTTTCTAAAACCTCGAACCTGATCTCAGCTAAGATCAGCAACATCTGGGGTTTCTGGATATGTCAATTATTTTGTCTTGTCTCGTGGGCTCATGAATTTCATTGTGTTGGGTCATTCTCAGCATTGCTTCTTTGAGGTCATACACTGAGCAACAGTCTGAAGACTCTTGGGATATAACTTTGTCCTTTGAATAAATGAAAGTGTCAGACTGACTGACATCAGCTCCATTTAATCTTACAAATGTTCCACTGCTCTTCACAACTGTTAGATGCTGCAGAACTAACTCATCTGTAGTATTTAACAACATTAGAGGATCATCCGGAATTCTTTCAAATTCCACATAGGATGCAGTTTTGATTTCATCAGAAGGCAATTATTTCTAATGTAAGTTCATACGAATCATTATGAACAAGACAAACTCTGTGTTATCCTTCTATTCTGGAAAAAAAAAAGACATTCACTGATAGCTTCAAAACCAAGAACTTCTGAACCCTGTCCCCCATGACAAAAACTTTACCCATTTCATGTCTTTGAGTCTTTTCAGCTCAGTGTATTTCTGAAGAGAAGTTTGTACTGTGGCTTTTTGCAATGACGGGATGCCATGGAGGTCCCATCCTTTTGTCTTAACATTTCTTTCCTGTATTACAAAAATAAATTGGAGATACTAATTTTTCAAACAACCAAGGCAGTGCAGGAGACTTACTCATTTTATATAATTTGGCGGCTTTCTGGCCACATCTCAGTGAGCTCAGAAGTTCCATGCTCCCAAATTCCTGTCCTCTCCCTGCAGGTCCTCTATCCATGGAACTGACTTACTGGGGATTTGTTTGTTTGAAGGTTTTTTCCAGTGTTTAACTGAGCTTTCTTTGGCCTTTGTCCTACGAAATATCTGACTTAAGAAACATTTCTGGCCCCATCTCTCCCACCAACAGTGTTCTTGCAGTCACAGAAGGACCTTTCAAAACATCACAAATCTGCAATGCATCTTTAAAGATTTTGATGCCAGGTGTTTGTGAAAGCCAACTTGGATATAGTCTGAAACGCAAAGCGTTTGAGCCAAGGCTCACAAAATGTTTGAACATGAAACAGTCTGGAGCAAGAAAGTGACAACCTTGATCCAAAGATATTTTCACATCATTCTCCTTGGATGCCAGAAATACACCAAGATTCCTTTATTCTCCCTAGGTGGAAAAGGCACAGGTCAGCATGAGTATCCCACAAGGAAGAGAGGGGGAAGTTTCAGACCACTTTATATATGAGTCTGGGTTTAGAAACACCATTACAATGAGCAACCAGAGCATGCCTATATCGTTGTGCTCAGTTGAATGCAAGCAAACCAGTTCATTTCAGTATCATAACAGATCCTTTCATGCTCATTGCTGAAGTAGTTGTTTCTGTTTCACAGAACAAATTCCTACAGTTTCAGAGAGAGGAGTTTGATCCTGGCATTGAGAAGTTCAAAACATTAGTTTTCAACCTGTCCATTTTCTTAGTATGATCATGTTTTGACCAATGAAAAACATATGAAATCCCACAGTTTATTTCCTTTTCTTTATAGGATTATTATTTTTTTGCTGTCCTGGTGCTTCAAATGAGACAACTTCTGTGAACCTTGTTTGGAAAGAGACACCATGTGCTTACACATCCCAGGAGTCCAAATTGTTCTGATGCTACACTTAAGGTTCTTCATTAAAAACAGCTGAACACAAATGGAAGGGATTAATGCCTTTGTTCCTTAATTATTAGATCAATATCTATGTATAGTTGAGATTATTTAAGTGGGGGAAAGGCAATATTTTTTTTAATGATGAAAATGTTTTTAGCACTATATTCATGTAAGCAGAGATGCTCACAAACTAGTTTGAATCACTTCTATTTATAGTTGGTGGCACCTCTTTGTTCCTGAGTTTTGGGAAAGCAGCGCTTACTGCAAGAGGACAGTGCACTCAAAATGTTCAAAACATTTCAAATCTGCAGTTCTGAGCTCCTTATGCTGAGGAAAAACTCGAGAACAAGGATTTTCAATTGTGCATTTCACCTAAAAAAGACTGGGCAAGACCCCTTGAATACTTCCTCTCTTTTCATCAAGATGTGAAGCAGAATTATTATGTGACCTATCTGTGCAAAAACAATAGAAAGGGCGCAATTCTTCAGTCTCTTCCAAAAAGGCAGCCTGGGATCCCAGCAAAGCCGAGGGGTAACTCACGGTGATCTCATCGGCTGAACTGCGCTGACACTTTCCCTGCCAAGAGCAATTCTCTGCAAAGGGACTTCCTGGACAGATAAGGGTAGAGAAGCCTACTGAGCATGTTGTTATTCCAAAGGCTAACTGGTGAAACATGTGGATGTTGAATAGCTCCTGGAGACCAGCTCAAGAGCATGAGGCAGCTGGAGAGAGAGCGCTTTAGAATCGGCACCTCAAGCTTTTGTTCCGAGCCCATGCAACAAATTCACATTTTCTCCCTTCTCGGCAAATTTTTTCCCTTACAAATCTATTTCTCTGGAACTTGATGAGAGCTTCTATGAACAAGCTTGGGCACCGTAGGCCATGATTAAATAATTACTGAGTTTACAGTGTTGGTACCATCTTTCCTATATATTATTAAGGGTTCCGGAGCACGGCTGTATAATGAAAAATTGACTTATGAAAGTGTCATTCAACAGCTCTGTATTCACAGTTGTGATCAATGTTAAGTTCTTGACAAAGACAGAACCGGAATTCTGTGGATGCTTTGTGCCTAACACCAGTAGCTTTCTTTCAAAGTTGTTTTTGTTTAGAAAGTAGTGAGGAACAAAAAGGAAGCTGAGAAAAGTTGCAGTAATTGCTTGAATAGAGGAGTGTTTTCTCTTCTGGAAGCAACTAAGCAACTTTTTCATAAAGAATTCTAGTGTCTACTTAAAGTTTAACAGGACTTCAGAGAGCAGCTACAAATGCCTATAAAGCTTCACCATCTGCCTAGATTTGAGAAATTCTGGGACACTTCTTGCTCTTCTCAAGTTTTCATCCCCAAGCTTGCTAAGGGTGGCTTTGTCCTTCCCAAAGCCCCCTCTCTGCTAAGCCAGCCAGCCTCCATTTGCTTCTGCAAGCATCATTTTCCTATTAGAAATGATGTTTTTATTACTCTCCTATCACGCTGAGCAGTGGGGGATATTCCTTCTGCAGCAGCTGGAGTGCAAGGCCTCTTACCCTGTGGGGATTTGGCAAACCATTTGCAAACTCAGTGGAGCAGGGAGCAAGATCTGCACCAAGGATGTCTTGACTGTAATAGCACACAGATCGCTCCATTCCTGCAGAACTAAAACCAGGCCACTGTTTTGCTTCTTAAGAGACAATAGGTCTCTTTCTCCCCTCCTCCCAAACAGGCCAGGCACAATAGCTCCAAAATGAAAACCTTTTGTGAGTGCATATTATTTGGTTTCAAGCTGCCTGGAGTATAATGATGATTTTTTCAGCTCCTTGCAGCAGCTGCCAGCTTTTCTGTGCAAGGAGATGGGAGTACTGAATATCTTTGTGTGTGTGTTATTTGCTATGATTTTTAATTTATTTTTTTTAAAACTTTCAAAATACTGTTTAGGAAATTGCTGCCAGCCCTCCTGGTAACTCCAATGCATTTTCCTTATGGAAGGAAGTTCAGCAAGGAAAGCCACCACTCAGATTTAAAGGCCACTGACCTATTCTGTGCTACAACAGAAACTTGCAAAGCCTAGGGAAAACTCTAGAGAAAGAATGAGGAGTGGAAAAAAAGCCTCTCAGAAACAATAGAAAGGCTCTTCTCAGACTCACACAAGAAATATTGTTATTCAGAAAAGAGTAAAACTCACAATTGATTTGTCTTCCTCTCATTCTTTTCCCCCACCTCAGCCCTTTTCTAAGGGAGAGCTCCTGGAACTCACCTTTTATGCATTCCTTGGCTGAGGTTACAGCCGAGTGTGAGTAAGCACTAATGCAGCTCCAGGTATCTGGCTACATAAGTGGTTCTGCAAGGCTTAAATTATGTTTTTGGGGGTAAGGGGGGCAGTGTCAGCCCTCTTGTGACATCTTTGGTAAGTACTAGCTAGGAAAGAAATAAAATATAGTGATTTTCTTTTGCTGTTGTTTATTTTTGCTTAAGTTTTTTTTTTCATTGTACCACATTTTTATAGAGACTATTCTTATAGCTGAATCACTTCACTCCCAGACAGTGCAGAACAGAGCAGGAACTTCACTGGCTCACTTTCCTCCCACGCCAGAATCATGGGATAGGTGTGATTTTGGTTTCTGGCACACGAATCCTTTGTCAGACATCTGCCTTACAGGTTGCTGACCGCTGAACCCAAGGGCTGCCACTCAACCATATCTGCAAAGGCTGAATTAGAATCCCCCAGTATTCAATACTTTTGAATAAATTGTCTCACTTGACTACAAAAAGAAATTTACAGCTAAACTAAGGCCGTACTTACAGAGTGGCACAGGCATCTGTATCCCACCTTGAGGTGAGGCTCACCCAGAGTGATGATGGAGTGCACCTCTAGAAAACACACACCTGTATTTTTTTGGCACTGAAACTTACAGTTTGCCCAGCCTAAGGTTTATAAACCTATTGCCTCACTTTGGTGTATGAAAGTGAAGCAGAACTGGTTCTTTCAGGGGAAAGGAAGAAGAGGTTTGCAAAGGACTTTAACTTCTAGGTTTGTCCTGCTTGGAGAGGAAAATGGAGAGAACCCAAACCTAGAGCATTGCAATGCCCCATCTTTCACAGCAGGAACGGGATTTGAGTGTGTTCTGGCTCAGGGCACTGCAGTCAAACTCTCTCAACCTTGTTGAGCCCCAGGCTCTGCTGGGTTTTAGCTCAAGCCTATCCCCAGCAGCCATTCCCAGTGTTGGCAAGCAAGGGAGCAGAGCTGCCACTATTCACTGTCACGGCCTCAGCCAGGGGCCTCCTGCCTTGTGATTGCTGATTTCAGTTCATTTCTCTGATTTACAGTTTCCTGATTTGCAGGTTGTTAAAATACTTGTAAAAAACACTGGTCTGGAAAATGTTCCTAAATAATTATGTTGATGACTAAAAATCAGGCTGAAAGGGCTTTAATTCATAGCAGCTTATACAATAAGGGAGATTTAGGGAGAGCTTTTATTCTCAACTCATATTTTTAGTGTTTCATTCATGTTCATATCCTGTACTACAGACCCCAAAGTGAGTTTATATGCCTAAGCTCTCATTCTACAGTCAGGAACTAGTTCATTCTCTGGAAAAGCTTTCTTAGGCAAGTAAATTTTTCTATCTGAAGGTTAGTGCTGTGTTTATGTCCTGGAGGGCTTGTGGGGAATTATTTTGCCCTTTGGAAGGGGATTGTGGGAATTGAAAGGGTGGTGTTTCAATAGGGAGTCTAAGCACCTAAGTGAGAAACTGAGGTCAGGAGGTGCCCCATTTAATTATGCAAATAAAGATCATCACTGAGGCTGTGCTCAGGGATTTGGGCAGTACAGCCTGACACATCCTGGATCTGCAAATGAGCAAGACACAGCCAAGACTACTTTGATTCTTTGGTGTTGAGCAGAGAGAGATCTGTTGCCATTAGCCTGGGCTAATGTTTAGGCCTGCAATGGTGTCATCTCAAGTTTCTTATTTAACCAGTCCCAGCTGTGTCAAATTCTTCCTGCAGCAGAGCTGGAAGTTGGAATTAACCATTGAACCTCCCAAAATGTATGACTGATTGGCTCTATTGTAAGGTCTGGTTAGGACCATTTTGACATGTCTTCTGCTGGAAAATATCTTAGTTAAAACTCTTCAGAAATGCGTCTGTTACTTAATACCAAGACAACTCAGACTATCCTCAGTGAGGCCTGGCCAGGATGCAAGATGGGCTTTACCACATCCCAGGGGAATAAGTTCAGGCTATTTTGAGCTGTTTCTGGTTTTGTAATGACTCCCAGCAGGGAAAAAGCTTGAGATTCACATTTTTTTGCCAATGAGATAAACGTTCTCTGTTCAACTCCGTTCGCAAGTCTTACCTTATTTAAAGGCCTCAAAGAAGTTAACACAAGAACATGACTACATTCAAACAAGCTTCTTAGGTGGGATGGAGCAGTGTCTGCACTAAGGGAATGTGGGTTACAGGAGTTTACCCATCAGGTGCAGTAACAAACATCTCCATGCAGCTTTGCAGGCCAAGGCTGTTCGTGAGCTCCCATCACGTGCACAGGCACTGCTCCAAGGTGCCAGAGGCTCGGGTGGGAGTTCGCTCATTTGGAGAGAAACAGCACTTCTGGAAGCCTTGCTAATACAGAATTCCTAAAAGTTTGGAACTTGCTTAGAAGCTTAATGTATTAACAGAAGCATTAAAAAAAAAAAAAAGAAGGCCTCGGTTAGTTAGCGCAGGTGCCTGGCCTGCCAGGAGGCAGCTCTGAGGGAGGAAAGCTGATTTCAGCTGAAACCAATTACCTTGATGAGTGAAGCAAGGAGGGCTGTGAAAACACTGTCTCCTGGTGTATTGGAAAGTTAGATGTGCCCAGCATCTGCTTTTGTCAAGACAGAGCTAAATGACGTGACCTACCACCTGCTATGACTTGCCAGACTCCTCTTTGTAGGATGGTGCACCCTCCTTGTCCTGCCCCCAGGAAACATTTTTCAGGCAACATTTGCTTTGTTTCGTCCTTCTACATCTCATCAAACCTCCTTGTGCACAACAAGGACGTGCTAGAATACTGTGTTGGCCATCAGCTTGGAAAATAGCACATGGAAGGAATTTCCTTTGGCACTCTACCACTAAGAAAAAAAAAATACTTCTTCTACTAGAGCAATTGATGAAGCTAAGAAGAAACAAGGTCTTGGTCCAAAGTTTTCACTGAATTTTAAGGTATAAGACAGGAGTATGGTGATAGAAGATGACATCGTTTTGAGAAGGGAAAAAGGATGTTTTAGGAATTGGCATATCATGGCCTTATGATTATTATGGCTACAGAATGGAAGAGAAGAGCAACAGCTAACCAGTAACTCAAGGTGAATTTGCAAACTGGATGCACATATTTCCAAGGGACAGGCATGTAACCTGTGGTATTTGTAGCGCCAAGTTATCTGATCTGCTCAAACACTCTGAGATCAGCAAATTGTACCCTCTCCTTTAGCAATTTCCACAGCAGCAAGCCGTTTAATTTGCAATTATCTCCTTGTGTCAGTTTAATTTGCAGTTATCTCCTTGTGTGAAAGGATGAGAATATGGAACCAGTTTTAGGATGAAGGTGAGGGTCTTGCCAGTGAAGAAGAGAAGTCTACTCCAGTCTACCACAACTTTTGCCACTTACATCGCTTGAGGGACCCCTTAAGGAACTCCCAAGGATACAGCACAGATGGAGGTAGAGAGTTTTTAAAAGCCATTTCCACTTTGTCAATAACGTGTGTGAATATTGGATTTTATTATTTCCTCTTTGATTTTATGACTATTGCAGATTATTCAAAAAGCAAGCTGAAAAAGCCATTTATTGCCTGGGTTTGTTTTGCTTTTTAAATCTGTTACACTTTAAAGCATCATGGAGAGTTCCAGATCATACTCATAGCAACAAGAATGCTTTATGAATTAAAATAATTTGACTACAAGTCTGAACATCACTATAAATGGAGGGGTGGGGGTCCATGTGGAGCTGTAAGGCTCAAGAACCAGTGAAATTGTGCTGTAACTCCTGACTGAAGCACCTCAAGGGTCTCCCAGGTTTGCTAGGGCTGCCTGCCCTCTCCAGATGACCTTCTATAACTGGGCTGATGATCTCCTGATAAAAAGATATCAGGATAATATCTTCCTGATCCTTTGGGCCTTGCTAGAAAACAGATGTTCTTGGAGTACTTGACAGTCTCACTTTGAACACTGGCAGGAAATAGATATTGGAGAACACAGAAATAGGAAACCTATTTTTTTATTATTATTATTGCACCTGATCATTCTCGAGCCCTGATACGGGGGACTAAGATTTGGGCAAGGATCCAAATTGGCTCTTCCTCATGAAATCCATTCTCCTGTTCCCACATGCACATTAAGGTGAGCATTAAGTCTGATGTTTCAGTTTTAAATCTCAATTCCCTTGCTTAGGTTCTGAGCCAAACATTTCCTGGGGGAGAGACAGGCACAGAGGATGAGATTCCTTCTTCCAGGGCACCTGCTTCCACTAAATGTGTGATGAAATTACAGCTCATACTGAGTGGTTCTGGCTGTTTTGTCCAAGACACCGGCTAATTAGGCTGCAATGTGTCCCCACCTTGACCAAGTACATGGTTTTTGTACAGCAATCTTCACTAAATACTGCCAAAGTGCAGGCAGCACCATGACCTAAAACTAATGCCTATGTCACCTGCATTTCAAGCATCCATCTCTTCAGGTCACAGACTAGGTCTAGTTAAGTCACCATTTTTCTTCCCTGGTGGCTCTCTGGTTTATTTTAAACCAGAGGGTTTAAGTACAAAATTTACTATAGATATTAAAGCACTTTTTCCCACTGCCATGCTCCTCCAAACAACCCTATTGAGTTTTTCCACCCAGAGGCAACTGCATTTGACTATTTACATGATGTTTGACAACTTAAAATGCATCTTTTTTGCTGGTTTTCCAGTACAGTGGGCTGCTAAGCAAGCTTTTCATGGCTTCAAGGATCATCTTATCAACAAAAGAAAAAAAAAAAAAAAGACGGTTAAGTACACAGATCATAGTAACTTCGGATAATTGTAATTTGAGTAACTATGAAACTGTCAATCAAAGAGATTGCACCTGTTTAAGGTTAGTAAATATTCCTCAGAAAGGCTATTCTTAAAACATGGTGCTCCTGGACCTGAAAGAATTGTTAATCCATAGGTATTCATGTCTCTGCCACCGACCACTTCAATGCAAACTGAACACACAATCCAGACAAGGATTAGATTTGCTAGTCAGGCAGTGGCAGTAAAATTCTGAAGTAAAAGTAATTCCGATGTGTCGGGCCACTCCTGCAATGGGAATTCTGCATAAATCATGGCAGCGTCAAACATTCTGTAGGAATAAAAGCCAAACTAAGTAGTAAGTGACTTAAATAAGGCTACTGGCTTGCTTCAAATTATTCCAAATTAAGTCATTTTTGAACTTAAAACCTTTGGCTTAAAATAAACCAGAGAGCCATCAGGGAAGAAAAACCTGAGTGCCGTGAAAAGTGAGCTCTGAGTTCATGGATATGATTCATTTTCCCCTTTTCCTTTCCATCCATTCAGGGGCCAGCCAAATGCATCTCTTACCTGGCCTTTCTTTACCCTGAAACTCAAAGTAATGGGAGGAACAGAGGAGGTGATGTGGCAGGATGCTCTGCTGTGAGTGTCCTGTGAAAATATATACACACATATATATATATACAGGAATAGTGTAGTGGTAGACAACCTGGGCCTAAACAACATCTGGGTGGTATTGATATGGCATTTGCACAAAATCACATCTCTCCATTCCTTCTAAGCTGGAGATGGAGAGATCCCTCACACACACAAATCCACATAACCCTCTCAGAGTATGGCATGAACATCTGAAGCCCCCACGACTGCAATTTTTTGTTGTTGATGCTCGCTTTCATCACATCTAATGTTTGCTCTGAACTGACTACTTCTAAGAACGTCACTCCTCGCAACATGTATGGACATTAATCTTCCAAAAAGGAATTTAAATGGCAGAGTGGACCCTTCAGGCTAATAGAGGGGAGGTAATGCCCTGTCTGTTTTTAATTAGAGTTAGCTTGTTTAATGAGGTAATGTTCTGTTGTGCTGGGTTATCTCCTGGAAGACAGGGCAGCAGGCGAGCTGTTGGGGAGGGACACTTGAAAAACATCACAGGCAGGCTGTTTAATGTTAGCACTATCATTCATCACCCGGGCTCTTTGGAGAGCCTGACAGACGGAGCACGTCCTGTGGGGACTCCATCAGCCTCTGGCGTGCTGCTTCATGCAATTTAGCCAGATGTATCAAAGCAGCAGGCGAGACCCTGCTATTTGGACAGCATTTACAGCATCCTGGGCAAATAGTCAGGAAATGTTCAATAATGTGCCTTGCACAAGTGTGGCAAGAAGCAGATTCTTAGAGTGACGGGTTGCCAAGAGAAATCCTGGCAGTGCCTCGCTCCAGCTTTTAGTCACATGCTGGTTTTGTTGTTATTGTTTGAGGGCTTATTTTTGTAAGGGCTCTCTGAGTTTGAGGTTTCCAAAGACCGGATTTAAGGTGTCTTGAACACGCCCATCTGGTTCCTGATCGAGCGGATGAATGTGAACAGCAGGACCCCCAGAGCACTTGGGGATCTGGGCACGGGGCCTGCTGTAAGGCTGGGGCGCCTTCCCAGCAGACAGAGCAGGGCAGAGCTGAGTTCTGCAGCAGCCCAAACCCTCTGCTCCTGATGAAAAAGGGATCAGTGGTGTTTGGGCAATCGGAGAGCAAATACCAGTACAGACAGGGAATTTAGTGGGGCCTCTGGCTACATCTCTAGGCTACAGTATCCAGTCTGGAATGCTGACAGCCTCTGTTCTGGAATCCAAGAGGGGTTCTGCAGAGTATAGTTCAAGTACACCTAACTGCTTGACACTGAAATAATAATAACTCCCGAATTTTGCCATATGGACCTTTTCCCAAAAACCTGAGTATACCCACAGACCTGTTTTTGGTTCTCAGTGTGGAATATTGTGTCTGTGAGATCTCTCCATCAGTTACGCTGCGGAGGATTGCTCCCTCAGGAGAGCAGAGCCTGCAATAGGGACAGCAGATACCCTGGGGAAAATAGGTTTCTGCTCTTTCTGCTCCGTGTCCTGCTGCCCAGACAGGTGGCCACTGCCACCAGCTGCCAGAGAAACCCTTGCCATGATTCGTGTGGGTGCTGAAAGCAGATGGGGTTTGTGGCACCAGTGTTTTGCTATTTACGTCTATGGCTTCTTTGCCAGCAAAGGAAGAAAAGACATGGTTAATGCACTGCCCTGTGGGCTGCTGGCAGAAGATGTTTAACTTCTAGAGGGGGAAAAGTTCCAGTGGGCCTGGAAAAAGAATAGTTGTGATGTGTATTTTCATCCTTAAGGCCAAAGCCTCATTAAATTCCCAATGCAGAAGCAAAGCTGTCCTTTGCACCAATTTTTTTGATTATTATTGTTACTAGCAAAGCTCTACCCAAAACCACTTTTCTGAGGAGACCTCCCACTTCTCCCAGGAGCCAGAACTGCAGCCAGGGAGAGGGACAGACACACAACCCAGACACTTCCCCATGTGCTGTGGTGTCAGCTTCACCTGTGAATTCAGCTTTGGCTCAGGGCTGGTGCATAAAGATGTAAAATCCATCTGGGCCTTCCAGTCTTGGAAAGCTCTTTGATGATGTTTCCAGCAACAGAAATGTAGCATGTGCAGAGCCTTGCATCCTGTTGCTAATAAGTCTGCTTTTACACCACTCTGCTACACTTATTAACTTTCATTTACATATTTTTCCAATAATCTTTTGAACAAGTGACTAGATGACCATAAATCCTGGAGAGTGAGGAGTGCAGGGTGTGTTGGAAGAACAAGTACCTGGGGCTCACTTTAACCCTTCAGTTCCCACTACAAAAGCCAGGGCCAGAGCAGCAGTGTCCTGCCATGTGCCCAGCAGAGAAGGTTGGCAGGGAAGGGTAAATGCTTCGAAAGGAACAAAATTTCTTCTTGTGCTATCCCCCCAAAAAAAATACAAAATCTGGTGCTGCTGCCAAGCCCCAAAATGCAAATTAACGCAAAATGGGGAATTTTAAATGTTTTGCTAGCAAGTACACGCCGTGGTTCTGCACCGATACTCAGCTGTTGATGAAATCCCATCCTGGATTTAGCAACCAGGTTCACTAAACCAAAAGGCCTTCCCTGCTTGATGATATATGATGAGGCAAAGGAAATCTGGTATGGCTTGTTAAGGCAGGACAGAACAGGGACAGCTGGGTGGAGTGTGTCAAACACCAGCACTATCCAGAGCCACGTACTCTATGAAAAAATAGGGGATTGTTGGGGTGGGAGGGTACCAACCCTGAATTTCTGTGTTTGAGTTCTTCCCCCTACTACCCTTGGAATTCAGCCTCCTCACTGAGAGAAACGGTGACAGCTTGAAAGATTGTCCAATATATATTATTTTTTATACGTATATACACGTATTTGCTTCCAATTACCCAGGAATAACTGTTTCCTCTACTGAGCCAGCTGCATAGATGGCTGAACAATCTGTCTGTTCAAACACACTTCAGTCAACTTTCTCTAGCTGATTTGGCAAGAATTTTTCTTCCTACGACTGGATCTCCTCCAGTAACAACTTAGACAGCCTTTTGACTTCGGGTCATGGCTGCATGACACTGAATCCTTTCATTTGTCTCTCTGCAAGTAATGATGGGAAAGCCAAAGGACCGCCGTGCCTCTGGCTGAGAAAGGACAGTTTAATTCTCTGTGCCACACATCCAGGTGTCAGCTGATTTTACACCACAAAGCAGGATGGATTATCTCAAAAACAGGAGTTTGGACTGGCACCCAGAGGTTCAAGCCCTGACACACTTCCTGGATAATTCACCCATTTTTGCATCTGGTTGTGTGGAAGTGGCTTCTCACCTCAAAAGGTTTCTGTAGGGATGATATCCTGTTATGACTGGAGGGCTCAGTGTAGTGATGAGCATCAGGAGGAAGAAATATCAGTTCCAGGCAACCAAGAAAGACCTGGAATAAGATCTGCCAGCAGCAGAGAGGGTGAGCAGGGAGGGACAGTGCTGTCATCAGCCCGCTCCACCTTTCCCAGTCCCACCCTTTTGTGACAACTCTACTCAGGTTCTGGCTGTAAAGACTGTGAAAACCTCTAGGAAGGTTACATAAAGCACATGCATTTTACATGTGCATATTTACCTTGCTCTCTCTAAAACTTCAGCTTGGAATGACAGCCATTCATAAATACTTCACATACCCCAACTGAGAGGCTAGAAGAAAATGTGGCCTTGATTAGCAACTGTTAATCAATTTCCCTTTCAATTAGATCTTGTTATTCCAAATACAGAGTGAGCCCACTCAGTTTGTAATGTTCCCAAACCTTATGTTGCTGCTCGGCATGAGGAAACCAGAGCCCAGGCTCCAAGGCTGTCATCCTGGAACTTCCACAAACAGTGAAATGCTATTTTGACAAAATCAGCACTTTTCTGCAGCCATTTCCCTGATGACTTAGGGCAATCTGCTGGGACTGAGTTTGATAAGGGCCCCTGATCTTAGTAATGCAGCTTAATCTCCAAAAGCTGGATTTCAGCACTACCTAATCACATTGGGCTCCTTTGCCTTCGCCGATCCATTACGTTGCTGCAGGCTTCAAAGGTTTCGGTGGCATAATGACATCTTCAGACCTACCTTTATGTATTTCCAAAATTCCCATCCAATCTCATGTGCCAAAACATATCATATTATTTTAATTGCCAGCTCGCTACTTTAGGGGCACCTTCCTTCATAACTTCTGCTTTGCTTGTAATGATGAGATCTCTTGCAGATGCAGTTAATCAAAAAGATTACAATCACTCCAGAAACACCTGCATTGGAAATAAGTCTGGCTTTTATTACTATGAATTCCTACTGCTGACAAGCTCTGGGAGGAGAGAATGGGGGAAAACCCAAGATCCCTTTGCACAGCTGGAATATAAATGTGAAATTTTCTTTCCATTTATTTTCTTCTGTAAATGGTTTAGCTGCTATTGATCAAGATTACCACCAAATAAAAATCAGAATCTACTAGCCTGTGGTGTTTTGTGTAACACACTCATAAAGCAAATTTATGCCTTCACCACTGGAACAGGCCATAGTTTTTGCTAGGATATGTACAGAACTGGAAATAGTGTTCATTGTCAGGGCTCAGCAAACAGACATTCAGGAGCAGGAAGGATCCTGTACTGGATTCCGTATTGCATATGGAAGACAAAATGCTTCGGTTGTTCCCACAGCCTGCATCCTCTTTACCCTTAAGAAATTAAGGATAAATAGAAAAGAGCTCATTAGTTGTAATGGGTAGGTGCAACAGGAAGCAGAAAAGTCAGAAGTATTAAGGGAGCAGAACAAAGATGTGCAATTCACTGCAGGGTGAAAGGGCATTCTCAAAACTGTTGCAAACTCTTCAGTTAATATCCCTATTACTGTGAATCTCTTCTCTCCAATGGTTGGGTAGGTGCCAGCATGGTTTTTCTGAGAAATACGAAGTTTTCTACAAAGCCCTACAGTGGTAAATGTGACAGAGTGTTTCAAAATTCCAAGGTTCAGATGATAAAATATCTAGGGATCCTGAAAACTGGTGAAACAAGAAATAAAATGCCATTCCTTACAGGAAACAGAAGGACATCCATGTCCTCCAAAAACAGAATGGCAAGAGTCTAAGAAACAGCTCAATGCACATTTATTAAGGAATGTTAATTTATTGAAGTCTGCAATAGTCTCAGACTCAGGACACAGAACTTTTTTAAAATTAAATATTACATTTAAAAGCCATAAAGGATGTTCATCATTTTTCTGATTTTTTTTTTTTTTTTGCAAGTAGCTGCTAAGTTCTGCTTCTAGAGTGATCTACTAGCACAGGAAAAAGAAAAATCAAAGTGTCTCCCTGTCTCAGGACTGAGTTCTCACTCCACACAGAGTCAGTATGAAATTATTCCAATCCACAACATCCTGCTCTCTCTCACTGGATAACAACTCAAACCCAATACATGCTCAAAGGAATGATTTAGTGGGGATAGTCTGTCCCACTGCTTCTGCAAGAGCTACAGAAAAGAATCTCTAACACAGAAGCAGAAAATGTAGCCCCTTTACTGGCTCTTGATAATAATATTTTCTTTTACCTTCTATAGGTTCTTAGCTTAGCTACCTTTTCAGATGTATAAACCATCAGAGGCTGTGCTGGCACAGTTACTGACTGATTTTAAATGCATGTATTTGTCACGTAGCTTCATTTAAATAGCCTGGAATTGGTATTGGCCCTATGAGGGAAGATGCTCCATTAATAGCAAGGTGACACTTCATATTTTGAGCAGAAGAAATATTTAGATCCAGCAAACCACTTAGCTACCTGCAGTTCAAACTGGATGTGTTACAGATATCAGAATCCGAGAAGACAAGACACAAACTCCGCGTAACTTGACAGTTTCTGAATTTTGCATTAAAGACACAAAAAGTAAAATATGCATAGACTTTTAAGACCATTGGAAAACAAGGGAATGACTTCCGTGACATGAATAATGCTCCTTCTGGCCCTGGCAGCTTCAAGAGGAGAGCTGAAGAATCCCCTTCCCTCATCCTAAGTTGTCTTCCAGTATGAAATTGGAAGAGGTGGATCAGAAGGGCTAAAGGAGGATTAAAGAAGGTTTAACCCTGGGCAAAAGGTTTAAAATGTACCTCTCCCACTTCATCAGGATTTATCCTTGTGGTCTGCTACAGAGGAGGCTGTCACTGCTGTGACCCCCTGGCTGCCTTGAGGAGCAGGCCTGGCCAAAGGAGCAACGCAGCACCACAGCACTCCAGGACACTTCGGGCTGTGGAGCACAACCTCATCACGTCGGTGAAATCCAGCCTGCGGGAACCTTGAGTAATCTGAAGTAACAAGAAGGGAAATACTTCAGACATCCTTTCCTCTTTGCCATTTCTCCTGGCAGCCTTTCAGAGCCCTCGGCAAGCTGGCTGAGGTCAGGGCTGGGGCTGAGTGGCCAACCCTTCTCTCAGCACATAACTCCGTGCCCAACACACGTTAGAAATGGCAACACAGGGGTACTCAGTATATTGATAAGTGTTCAGCTGTCACAAATAACCCCTCATCCCCTCACAACCAAGCTCCATTTCTTCTTTCCAGAGCACTGTCAAGGTTGCATTACTGAGGAGTGCCTAAAGACAGGCTGCGGGGACAGAAGGACTTTGCCTAACAGGAGATAGGAGGCCACTGTGGTAACAGTCATTGCTGAATTCAGTGTACTTAAGTCAGACTTAGCCTGTGGTTAAAGATACAAGTCCTTTGCCCTTTAAGGCTTAAAATAAATTTGCCTTAAACTACTGCATTGGCTTACATTACAAGATAAATTATGAAAAATAAGTTGGCCTCAAAGCATAGTTTTGCTCAGCTGCTCTGGGCATGAACCGTTTCACTTGGCCTCTGTTTTCCAGACCACCTATCTCCCTCACCAGGAGGATGAAGAGAAAATAATCAAGAGGGGCTGGAGCCTATTTAGACAACTGGTCAGCTCCTTTTAAAAGGCTCCTTCTCGGGTAGAAGACAGAAGATCCACCACAGAGGAAAAACAAAGCCTGCTAAAGGCTGATCATGGTGCTGATTCAATGCTCTGATGTTACTGGACCAAAAGGACCAGGTTGGTGGGTTTGACCAGGAACACGGCATGTGGTCAGGATCTGTGCCTCCCTTTTTCCTCTCTCCTCCTCCTCCTCTCTTTCTCTGGCTCTCACCTTGCCTTCTCCCTCAGCTTTACTACATTTATGTAAGTGCTGAACACACACACGGTCTTGCACACTACAACTCTCATCACACCAATCACTTGACAGTGATGATCCCAGCGCCCTTTATGAGATCTGCAACCAATTACAGCTGAAATCAATATGAGGCCATCAATATAAGCTCTTGAGCTTTACAACCAAGGAACAGTGACAGGCACAGCCTGCATCTTTTCTAATAACACAATCTAGCTGACTCAAAAAGGGAACTGTATTAAAATACAGTACTGCTACAGCATGTCATATAAAATGTCATATATAAAATGTCATCTATAACATCCTCTATAACAAGAGGGAATGAACAAACTACAAAGACACCTCTGTAAAGGCATTATTGCACTGCTATTGAACAGTGCCTTTCAACAGTAAATCAATCACCAGTTCCCTTAAATGCACTTATCTCCAGAAATAACTGCGTTGCTAATTTCTATTCACAAGATTGGCCCAGGATTGCATTGCCTTCCCAAGCTTTATGACAGCTCTGCAAAGGTGACCCAGTCCTCCTGATCTCGTCAGTGAACTTTCAGTGGCTGCCTTGCTGCTGCCTCTGTTGGTCCATCCGGGCAACTCTGAAACAGCAGATGGAGCTGGCTGCGCCTCACTCACATTTCATATGTGCCCTGCACTGGGTTCATGCCTAGACTTGAACTTTGAAAAAAGAAAAATTAAAAAAGAATTTATGATCTCATGAACCTTGAGAACAGAGGCCCTTGAGCATCTCGTGAATGACAGCAGCGCTCTTAAGTCTGGATCCCAGCCCACGTTTTCCATCCAAGAGGACTGAGCGATGTTTGGAATTACATAGTGAGGAATCTAAACTAAACCAGGTGTCTTCCCAGTTTTGCCAAAAAAATAGTTTGACACATACTAGCTTATAAATAGATGGTTCTGCCAGATCAAACAATGATATATTACACTGACCACTCAAACAGCCCAACAATGAAGCAATTTTCATGAGGATGCGATACTTTTTTACTTTTTTAAATTGAAAATAATAAACAGATTGGTTTGTATTATCATGAAAAATGTGCTAAAGGGTAAGGTCTGTGGAGAAAAATCTGACAAGTCATAGGTCATAAAAGTTTCAGTTCAAGCTTGTTCATATTATAGTGAAATAAATTATTGCTGAAAACTTCTTTCAAGGAGTTCCTTTTTGATTTGGTCTTGGTTTTAAGATGAGCAAGCACTTTAAATGTGAGCTATTTCCATTGTTTGTGAGCAATAAACCTCGGACTGAATAGAAAAGCAGAGACCAGAAGTTATTCCCACTGGTATAAAAGAAAAGCTACACAGTGTTTCCTTCCAACCACAGAACACCCTTTATTTAACTATGATTTTACAGATCACCTGTCCACGCACGGGCACCTGGACAGGGAGTTCTCAGCATCATACGAGGCTTTTCTTTCTCCTGCAGGTACAACTCATAAACCCAGATGGAACTTGGGAAAATGCAATTCTGATGTGACTGACTCCAGCACAACCTGACTCCATTTCTAAGATTTAACTCCTTTTACTGGAACTGTTTACCATTTCATTCTCTCTTTGTTCTCTCTAGAATAAGACTGTTTCGATCATGACGAGCAGTGTCTCACTTGGGACAAAACAGGTTTTGAGGAGAGATGTGATGTAGAACAGTATAGCTGCACAGGACCAAAGAGTGTCTTCCAGAGGTGATGTCTGCAGCAGAGCTACTCAGTGTAAATGATTCATGGAGAAACCTCTTTTTGCTGATAGGCTCTGGAGAGGTGCCTAGATACGGTGATAAGGAGCTGACAGGGAACCAGCCATGCTCAAATGCCTTTCAGTTCATCTAAACTTGCAGAGAAAATCTCCTCCCACATTTAAAGTCTTTGGGACCCTTCCAGTCATGTCTTTCCCTTCTGACAGTCTTCCAGCTCCCTGGGACTTTCTGTCCCTCCTCAGCATCCTCTTTTGTCTCCTTCTGCTCCCCTAAGGACAGTTCTGTTCTTTTTTCAGCCCATTCCACTTCCACCCGGGAAGTTTTTGGGGAAGAGGCCGCAGGTGGAGCAGCCTGTGCTGGGACAAGCTGCCATCAGCTGCACCTTCTCCTCACTCAGGACCCACTGGATCCTTTCAGAACAAGGTTTTATCCAACGCAGCAGACTCAGCTCTTCCCCAGTGGTAGTTTCTAGCGGAGCCCTGTGCTCCAGCATGTGAAAGTGCTCTAACACACATCACACATTTTTCCAGATTCCACCATAGTGTCAGGCTTAATGAAACACTTAATTATCAGACCTCAGAACTTGGGATACCCCAGCCAGACAAATGGATGATCTGCACCAGGGCCTGGCTGTGCAACCCTTCCTCTGCCCAACGCTCGCTCCTGGAAACACATGACACCAACAGGCTGAGAAACAAAGAGGCTACGTGGCTATGGATAGGAATGAGGTCATGATGGTAACTTGTTCTGCCAGCCTAAGGAAAGCCTGGGTACAGGATCCAAACAGCTGCTCGGCACCTGAGAAGCAAGGAACTAAATCAGAGGCCAGACACCTAAGCATTAGTCCTAGAGCTAGAATAGGTAATACTAAGACCATTGCACCCCTTGATTGAAGTAGTCTTGCCTAGAAAAGGCAGATCTAGCTGGAAGAGTCTGGTCCAATGGGACACAAGCAAAGGATGGAGACAAGAAGACACCACTGAAATAGCACCACTGAAACTGTGGCTTTTGTCCCTGTGTCCACTTTCAGAGCAGCTCAGTGAAGTCCACCCCCAGCTCTACCCTAGCGCTGAGACATGGGACCTGCACTCCAAATTCTTAAGTACCTCAAAAAGTTGCATTTTCTGGGCCAAAGAACAAACACTTCCAACTGTAGTGGCAGCACGAAGGTTTCACAGTGCCCATGTCACAGAGAAGCACAGGGGCTTTTGCAGCATGGATCATTTGTTTTGTATTGAGCACAACAATTCACCCAGGAGTCATTTCTCCCTCCCAGCCTGCCAGGCACAAAATATTCACCAGCTTCCTTTTCCATTACAAATTTAAGATCTACCTGCAAAATATAAAAAGCCTGCAGCATGACAAACATGCTGAGTAAGGGGAAGAGAGCTTATGTCTGTCACTGCTGCCTGTAAATCTCTTTGGTAGCTGGGAAGTTGTGAGGTGGCAGGTTTTCAGTGCTGATCTACTGTTATCTGAAATGGATTGCGCGGCTCTCTGGATTTTTTTACCAAATCTCTGAAGCCACTGAAACAATAGTTCTGGTTATAAGAACTCTTTCAGGGTGGAGTGAAAAAAAAAAAAAAAGAACATTGCTGGAGAGTATCTGGTGTTGATCACAAAGAGAATAAGTACTATTTGCCCAGAGAAAACAAGATTTTTCCACTAACCTCTTATTTTGCTTTCTCAGCAAATTTTTCTGTTTTCTCTAGTCTGCAGCCCTTCTCTAGCCAGTAAATTCAATATCTTGTGAGATCTAGAGAGAACAAAGTGAGCATTAGACAGACAAACAAGGAAGGGGTCAATTATTGCATTAAAATCCCCAAGTGCATTGTTCTAGCACAAATTTCACATTTGCTTGCGCATGCTTTTAACTGATTCCTTACTTTGTACCTCATAAATGGGCACCAGATGCCAGAGAGAATGATCAAAATTGCAGTGAAACTCAAGATCAAATAAATTTTTCCCTAAACTAAACCTATTTTAAAAATATCCTAGATGCTTTCCCCTCCAAAGATTTAACAATAAAAAGAGCCTTTCGCCCAATCTGTCACCTTAAGGACTGTGCACACAAGTTGCAAAATCTCAAAGACTTTGTGACTTTCTCCCAACCACTCCCCTCTTGGGGCACTGGAAAGACTGGAATTATCCTTGTCTTAAACTCACAAATTAGCTTTCCTTTCCCAAACACAAACATCCAACAGCTGTAAAAATGGCATCCGATCAACTGCTGACTCTGCCAGTTCTGCAGTGCTCCTGCTCACGTCCATCTGTCTCCTCCTGCCACGCTGCAGCACATCAGAGAGTGCTGAGGAGCTAGGGCAGAAGTTGACTTGCTACCCATGTGTGTGGGCCAGTAGCCAAGCGATTGCACTTTACAAGCTGGCCACAGATCCACCTTTTGCGTCAAAACATGGGGAGAATTAGGCAACTTTTTTAATTAAATAATTCTTCAATCGATGTTCTTCTGTTGTTTATTTTTTTTCTTCTTCCTGAGAACTTCTTTTTTTTTTTCAGATTTTTAATTAGAAACACCTTATTTCTCTCCTTTTAAAGCCCTCCTGGATTGAGTTAGTTGGGTCAAAGAACAGCAAGTTCTATACAAGTAAGATCATGTTAAGTTACTGAATCTTTTTGTGAACTATCTGGCTGCCTGCAGTGTGGCCAGAATATCTTTTCCCAGCATATGAACTGAAGAGAGACTGCAAGTCTTTCATCAGACACTGCCTTTTAAGAAAAAAGTCCTTTTAGATATATTTCAATTTTACTTCATGCTTCTTCAAAGTGTATTTCTATCTATATTTTTAAACATTTGGGATATTGACAGTTCTGTCAGGAAGCTGAGCCTGTCCCAAGCAAGGCCTACACAGCTTTTTAGAAGGTGTCACCTCTGTCTTGCTGTAAAGCAAAGAGCCACAGGTTTCTCCTCTCTAGAATGTTGTAGGAGTTTCATTTTCCCACAAAAAAAAAAAAACAAAACAAAAAAAAAAAAAACCTTGAACGATAAAAATTGTTCTTCTCTGATTTTTCCGGGTATGATGGGAATTTGTCCCTCTTCACAATCCACTAATTATAAACTTTAAACCAAATGTGACAGCTTCAGAACCTGGATTAGTTTGGCTGATCATAAAGAAGTCTCCCAGCTATGACCCTCCTTGAAGGACAGGAGCCTTCAGTGGTCGAGTGAGCATCCATCCAACCCTTATGGACACAAACCAAAGCTGCAGACTGCAGATTGTGTTATTCCAAGCTGAGAGAATGTGCAGCAAACCACCATGATGGGTCTTGTTCCTTTAGGAAAATAGGATACTACTCATCTCCATTCATCAGGAAAACAGGAAGAAGAAACAGTATATGGACATCAAACTTAAAATTTCAGTACTGGCCTATGACAGAAATCTCCCCTACTCTCTGTAAGGGGAAAATTATTCCAAAGGAAGGAACAGAAGAATCAGGAGAAGTTAGAGGAGATGAAAATTGCTGTATCTCAGAACTCTGACTCAGAAATCATGAGTGATTGCAGTGTAACAAACTACCACACAGCAGCTTCCCTCAGTCCCCATGCACACTCATGTCCCTGGGGAGGCTTTTTTTCAAATATGGGGCGGCTTTCTCACAAGTTACAGAGTAAAGCACTAAATCTAATTGTTTCCCGTTTATTGCGGACTGTCACAGGGTCAGAATACACCAACAGCAAGTTATTACCAGGCAGCTGACAGACGCTTACTCCTGTGTCAAACCCTTTAGATCAGAAGCTGAGCTGAGTCCTGCTCCTTTTTAAGTCAACAGAACTTCTCTGAGATCTTTCACTATGTCCTAACTAACACTGCTCCTTATGGCAACTGTGAAGCACCAGGGACTGCCTAAATTAGACACCTGGCTCTATATTGATTTCCAGTTAACACAGCCCTCAAAATGGGGGTGGGGTGCTTAACGCCTTTGGAAAGCCTGCTCCACGTTTTTCCAGATATTTGGATAGTGCAGAAGCACAGGGAGTAAGTTTGGAAAGTCACTTGTGTGACCTCCCACTAAAACTCCAAGGTACTGTTCAATAATCCAGCCCTTTGGAAATTTTTGCATGCTGCTTACAGAACACCAATCATTCTTTTGACATAAATAGGAAAAGTTTTTTGCATCAAAGCTTGATAGGTTGGAAACCTTCTTCTTTCTACATATAATACAGAACAACTTCCAGAGCTGAAGTTGCTAAGGGCCAAACCCTATCAGTGGGAGCTTTGCCATTTGCTTTATTAAAACCCCAGTGTGGCCCTACAATAACAGTATACACTTTATAACTGCAACTTGAATTCAGTGTTGTTGCATAAAATATTCTCTCTTCAAGTGACAACACCGGAAAATGTTGCCCTCTGTTGCACTTCAATACTTGTGCTCTACATTAAAGTCTTTCAGGCCACTCTGTCTTTGTCAGCTGGTGGGCTCAGCCCCACAACTGGGCTCAGCCCAATTTGTCAGCTCACAATTTTGCAGGTGAGAGTGACAAATTTACCGCTCAATCTCAACAAACATTTGAATTCCAACCCCTGTTAAAAGACCTCTTTATTCTCCTCCTTTAAGTTCTGGAGAGACCCCCGCAGGACCAAACTCTTCCACCACTTTGATGACTATTAATGATGTGCACTGTCAGAAGCTGAACTTAGCACGGGAAACGTCCTTGGATGACCCAGCAGCAAGAGGTCATCACTGTATGGAGAGCACTTAATCCAACACTACACCTCCTATACGCCTTGAACTTGGCATTTCACTTCAGTGTGTAAAATGTTTGGACTCTCTGGAATTCAGACCATTTAACTTCAAAGTTCAGGCTCATTTGGCTGGTGATGGTTAGCCTCAAGGAGTCACCCATGTTTACTCCCAAACAGTCTGCTCCATATCCTGTTTTCTGGGATGTTTATAAGCACTCTTGGGATGCTCATTTTGTCTCTCCTCTTCAGACAGAACATCTTAAGTTCTGGCCTTCCCTGGGTTGACACACTGGGATCCGAGGGCCGGAGCACCTCTCCTATGGAGACAGCCTGAGTAGGTCATCCTGGAGAAAAGAAGGCTCTAGGAGACTTTAGAGCACCCTCCAGTGCCTAAAGGGGTTACAAGGGAAGTGAGAGGGACTTTTTACAAGGACCTGGAGTGACAGGACAGCAGGAAATGGCTTCAAACTGAAAAAGGGCAGGTTTAGATTAGATTATAGGAAGAAATTATTCCCTGTGAGAGTGGTGAGACAGGGGCACAGGCTGCCCAGAGCAGATGTGGATGTCCCATCTCTGAAGTGTTGAAGGCCAGGATGGAGCCCTGAGCAACCTGGGATAGTGGAAGGTGTCCCTGCCCATGGCAGCGAGTTGGAACAAGATCTTCTGGAAGGTCCCTGTCAACCCAAACATGATTCTATGATTTGGAAGCTGGACAACCTGTAATTACAGCTCTGTGGATGCAGTTTAAACTCCCTGATGGCCAAAATATTGTAGATTAATTGTAATTTACCAGGTTTCTGGTGAGGATTTTGTTACATGCTTAACCCCCACAATACCACAGTAGCTGGACTGCTACCATCCCCCAGATTTGTCCACCTGAAGCTACTCCCAATGTATCTGCAGCCATACCACAGCCATGACTACTGCCACATCTTGCTGTGATTGGATCAGCCCAGACTATAACCCTGATGCAAATCAGCTACTGCAAATAATTTCATTCTCCAGCTAGCCACAGCACCCCACTGGTGTTTATAACCAAGGCCAGTGGTTATAGCCAGGCATCAGCAAGCAGGCAGGCTCCTATGGCAGCTCTCTTCTGAAGGGCAGCAGAACAGTCTTTGTTCCCTGTGGCTTAATTTGCCTGTGCAGAGCCCTGGAAAGCCAGGCTTCTGGGAAAAGGGTAGGATAAAGCCATACTGCAACAGCATTTTGAATGGACTGAAAGGAGGGAGAGAGAACAGGGGTCTGAACAGCCAGAGGCAAGGAAGCTGCAGCGCTCGGATGAGTGAATCCTGGATGAAGGTAACCACCAGGAACAGTCAGTAATAATCCAACACACACAAGGGCATGTCAGAGACAAGCACTCCCATACGAAACCCCGCTCACAAAAATCTGCAAATGAGCTGACACTAATGAAAACAAGGGGCTTGGAAACGGGATGGCGGCAGGAGGAAAAGAGAGGCTGTTGTATAACTTGCCCTTCCTGCCCAGACCTGCCAAGGCAGCTGGATTCTGACTTGCAGCATCATCACTTTTCCTGTCTCGGCCTCCTGAACCTGCGAGCAGCCCCTCGCAGTGACCTGCCAAACCTTTACTACCCAAGCTTTTCTCCCTTTGAACAGCCTGATAAGGGGCCAGCCTGTGCAGTAGCTTCTCACTATGCCCCGAAGGGAGAATACAATGAGGCCTAAAAAGCCAATTGCACTTGTTACCCGAGGCAGCTTTTGAACTCTGCACGGAGAGGCTGGAATGCCCCCTTCCACTTAGCAGAACAAAGGGCAGCCAACCTGCAGGGGTTTAAATCTGAAAGTTAAACATGAATGTGATTAATGTGTGGCTTTGAATTTCATGTATTATTGAATTGTATACATTACTCCAGGCTCGGAGGTTTTTCCCTTTTATACTGCAACACAATTGTAAGTTCTGTTTGGGAGAGGTGCAGAGCAGACAACACCAGGCAAAAGTATTTCCATATGTATTCCGCAAATTCTCTGCCTGAAGGACTTGAGCGAGCTGGGATTTATACTGTGTTCCACTGACCCCGAAAAAACAACTTGAAACAGATTTACAGAAGATGCACTGGAGCTCATTGCAATTGAAACACTGGATACTTATTTGACAGCCTCCAGGAATCCTTCCAGGTCCACCCTTTCCTGTGAATCTGCTAAAGCTCCGGAAGATTATCAGAGTTAAGCCAATGTGAGGGATGCCGGGTTTTAGGAGACGGGTTGCCTCTCTTAAGACCCATAAAAATGATCATCTCATGTAACCAGTGCTCCCACTCCAAAGTCTGAGTCCTTGATCCCGTTTAAGTCGTAATCCGCTGATAGGAGCCAGAAAGCTGGACCACACCACTCCTGAATGATCCTGCCGGCTTTGGCGGAATGCTGCATGACCAGAGCACTATCCTGCCTCTGACTGCTGGGGAAACCTTTAGCGTATTTTTAGAAAGAGTTAATTAATCCCATTCATTACATACAAGGGGCAACTGCAAAGCACACCTGGACACTTCCAGTTTGGACTTTTTCGTTCTCTCTATGGCTCTTGGGCAACACTTGGGCAACTGCACCACAACATAACACAAGGGTAACAAAGATCCTGAGAAAAACTTGAAAGTTTTATTTTGGGGAATATAGTTCTTTTTTGATTGGACGGTTTCCCTGCGGAAATCTTAAGCAGAGTGTCAAATGGTCAGTGTCTGACAGGCACTACCTGCCTTTCCATGGCAGTGGATCTCCTCCTGCAGGTCCTGGGCATTTCCACTCACCCGTCCAGTCTGTGCTGTGCTGGGTGCAGCTCTCATTGCATTGGTGATTCTGTACGGAATCAAACAACACCCCTGTGTAAACGATGAAGCTGCGCAGTTCCGTGCCCTGGCACTCAGTGTTAGGATTTTGATCTCCTGAGAAGCACCTTCAGCTTTGCCTCAAAGACAAGGCACTGGTTTCTCTCCCAATATTTAACTCTGCCGACTACTGTTGAACTCATGTAGTGCAATCACAGGCTGCAGTGCGATGAGTTTTTGGAGAATATTCTGCAGTATCCAGACAGATCTTCAGAGGACTGTTTTCGCTTGGATAAGACCATTGAAAAGAGGGATTTTCTATTCTGTCACACACCACCACCCAGCCTGCTGTGGTTAGTTCTACAAGGACCACCATTACAACACCCAGTGAGCCTGCCTTCCATGGGACACTTCTCACTGGGCTGGGCAGGGAGGATCTAGGAGGAATGAGAGATTGTACAAAGAGTTCCCATTTTCAAAGCTCAGCTCTATATGGCTTCTCATAATTTTGCATGCCAATTTGCATCCGGAGCTCCATTTGCTTGTGGAAGGGAGCATGACTTCTGCAGCAGGAGAGCTCTCTCTCTAGGGACAATTTCTGGCTCAGGAGGATGACTGACCTTTGTTTTGGACAGGAATATGAACTCAGTTGCCGCTGGACACCTTTGAATCCTTGTCTCCTATGCTTTAGCCATTACTTTAGCCTATTACTAGCCAGGACACGGATATAGTTTCTCCTAACAGCACTAAAAACTTCCCTGGCTTGCCAGGCTTATTAGAATAATGCTTCTTTAATTCTTTACTTCCCAATCAAAAGGCCCAGACAGTGGATATGGGAATTGTAGCAGTGATTCTTAGACCTGATACATGTCCAGTCCTAATTTTCCTAGAGTCTTCCAGAAATATGTATAGAAAAATTATTGACCACTTAGGACTTTTGGGAGCAGGGAAACCCAGAATATCTACCATTATCCGTGGCCAGAAACCAGCCCTGCAACTTCATCCTCAGTCTGAAATCTGGCAAACGCTGTGCGCTTGCACTTGCATGGAGCTTACAAAATCCAACTGCAGCTCTGAGCTCAGAACTGCAAAGACTAAACCTGCTGCTTCTCCTGCTCATCTTGGTGCAGATAAAACAGATAAACCAGATAAAACACGACAACCACATTTCTGTCAAGTGCATGAAAATGCAATTTATGCTTGGGACAGAAGGGCAAATAAGTTTTGAGCAGGGGACTGGACAAGAATGCTATTGTAGTTCTGTGATTCTCCAACCGGCCATAAAGCACATACCAATGTATCAGTCGAAAATAGCAAAAATATCAAATACCTTTTGGGCCAGCCCCCAGAAACAAAATTTTAAAAATCTCTGCATCTCCTCTGCAAAATGGTATTTACAACCCTCACATACTGCTGCCAGCCCAGAGGGCTGCTGGTCAGCTGGGGATATCTGCATCACCTTTGCTATTGTCTGGCAGCAAGGCCTGACCCACATCTGAACTCATTCAGATATTTCAATAAAACTGCAGTTTCCCCATGAGCCCAAAAGTCCTTGCTTAGGATACCCCTGTCCTGTGCAAAATAAACCAACTCTCTCCATTTTATTTTGGCATGGCCGGTCCTCCTCCAGTCTCTTAATTAACACAAGAGGGAAAAATAGAAAGTGTGACAAGACCCACCAGTGGCCTCTCTCTGTGTGCCCATGTGGCTCCATCCTTGGGGGCTGACCCAGGGCACAGCCCTGCTCTCCTACATGTATTTTCCAGTGGAAGCATTTCTTTTTTCCTTCCTTGGATTTATTCAGACTCCAAACTTCAAATTCATCAAAACTGTCACGGACCATTTGCAGGATGGGAAGATACTGTGGGTCCAATCAGCGTGGGTGTCACAAACAATTATCTGCTGCGGAATGATCCCAATTAGTAAACACTCTGCTAACAGGCCACCTCCCCAAGGACACTGATTGCCTGTGACAGTGTATTTTCAGGATGTCTGCTGGAAAACTACGACTCAAGCCTTTGTGGCCTGGCTCCTGGCAAATTCCTTGTTAACCCTACAAAGGAATCTACACATGAATAATTAAAAATAGATTAGAGTAGAAATTTAAATGACATTTAGCTTTGTCACCCAACCCCCTTTATAACAAGACCTACTTCTCATCTGGAATAAAATGGAAATTCTATTCCCTGTCTTGGCTTGTATGAGGCACTCTGTGTTTTGATGCTATGCTCTAGGCTTTTGGAACTAAATAAAGATTTCAATATAAATACTCCCTTCCACTTTCTCCTTTCTTCTTTCCTTTTCTGTTGGTGCAAAATTCTCAAAGAGTTGCCTGAAGGACCAGCTCAGTGAGTGTTTGAAACCCAGCTGCTTACTCCTTGCTTAACAAATGCAGCCTTTAACAACTCGACAGCTGTTTTTAGGGAATGAAATCACAAAGACAGGAAAAAAATGAAAGTACAAAACTAAGTATTTTCAAGAGTAACTCTTTGACCACCCAATTGTCTCCTGGAATGGACTGGCTGTAAAGCTAGGATGAGGCAGGAAGACTGATTTGGTCAGCAAGGCTGCCTCCCAGCCAGCCCTCTTTCTCCCAAGGAATGGGCTTCAGTGCCATACTCCACTTCCTTTCAAGTGTGCCAAGTCTTCCCACACTGCTCAGTAACACTCCCACACCTCAGAGATTTTGGCAGACTCCTGCACAGCCTCTTTCCTTCTCCTCTGGCCTGGAATAAGCAGACTCCCTTCTTTAATATTTGGGGGCAAGTAGATTTATTTAACTCATCCCTCATACTTTCAGCTCTGATTTCAAACCAGTTGGTTGGTAATTTCTTGTCAGTAAGTTTTACCCCAATTGTACCTTCAGCAGGGATAAACTGCCAGATCTCTGTAATTTCCATGGAGCTCTGCCACTTTCCCCAGTCCCAGTCCTGCCCAATAACCTGACTCCACTTATGCTGTTGTCAGTCTGTCACACACACCCAAGGGCCCACTTTGCTGTCTCTCACACCAAAGCTTTCATGGTTCCTCCCTCCTGAAGAATTTTGCTTTCAGATGTTTCTCTCATATAGAAAAACTACTTTTCCTCCTCTAACACTCCATCACTTTCCCACCAAAATGGCCGAACTTCCTGGTTTCTGCCATGCTTCACGTACAAGGTACTCAGTAATGTTCGAAAAACATCACACCTAAAGCTGTCATTAAAATGCTCTTTACTGCTTTGCTAATGCACAGGAGGAGCCCTCAGTGAAATGGATGAATCAAAAACTTTCATCAGTCACATTGGTTGAAAATCTGCATGCCTAGAGCCATGTATCATTTGTCATTTCTACTAATCCACACGACTGAGTTCCTATTCAAAACAAGCCAAACAATCTCGGAGGGAGGGCAAGATCTTGTAAGACCCTGTATCAAATGCTCTACCAGGCTCCAACTGCAATATATCTGAGGCAATCCCTTTGTCCAGTACTTTGCCTTTGCATGATTGAGGGTGAAATTGCATAACCATTCCCTCCCTGTCTCCCCCAGGCACAGCACCCTGTGGTTTGGAGCAATTTAAGACTTAGTTCAAAAATTTGTCTCATCCCATCTTGGTGGTCCACACTAAATCACAACCCTTTCTCCTTTGCTTTCTTACTCCTTTCTTCCTGATCCATTACGGTCCCAGCATCCAGAGCTTCACCATTCTTTCTTTTCACCTACAAACTACAAAGTCACGGGAACAAAATGTGACAGAAGATCTCTGGTATGACCAACTCAGCTTACAGGAACCTTGACACTGGCACCATTGCTCTCCTATCCACCACCCTCTTTGCAAAAGAGGTTAAGAAATACTCAGAATTCCTGTCTCGGTTGAAGAGACTGTTCAGCCCTCTGTAAAACTGCAAGAGGTATGGACACTTGTGAATTTGGGAGAAAAAAGAAGGCTGGCTCTCTCCCAGGGGAAAGGCTTTGCACATCAAGCTGCAGACAGAGAATCTGGCCCTGCTTTAAAGAGGAGGGACACAGTTCTATTTCTAGCAGGGACACTGTGTGAGCAACTCCCTCTGAAGTCAAAGGATTTTTGCCCTCAGATATCCAAGGGCAGAAACCAGGAGCCGTAGAGTCAGCCCTGGTGCCAGCTGATGGACCAAGCACCCTCCAGCTGTAGAAAAATAGCTCCCAACACTAGGATAAAGCTGGAGCCACTGGAGTGTCCTTGCAGACACAAACAGATTTATGACCCAAAAATCTAAACAGAAATTATCACTGCAACCACTGCTAATGCCAGGAGACATTCATTCCCTGCCTATCCATCCTGCTTGGCTCACAGATCCCAGTGGTCCTCCCCAGGACAGCCACAAAATCTATGTGAAAGCACTTGGCTTCTGGGGATGCCATGAATTTTCTGCGTTCCCCACTGCACACACTCGCCAAGTAAGTCTTGATTTAGCTACAGTAATCTCTGATGCCTGTTCCCACACAGAGAACTGTTTATTTTATATGATCTCAAATGGATGGTAGTAAACTGCCTGCCTCTGCATCAGAACAAGGTCACTGACCCAATCTGCTGCCCAGCAAATGTGTATGAATTCAGCAAGCCCCAGGCCTGCAGTGAGAGCCAAGCCTGCCCCATCACCCTGGGCTGCCAAGCTGGCTGCCTTGCGTTGGTGTAGCACGGGCAGAGAAAGCCTGGCCTCTAAATGTGACTTGAGGGAGGATGGGGCATCAGGGAATTGTGCTCTTGGAAGGACAGCAGGCCTTAAATGCAGATTCAATATAAGCTACGCAACCAAAAGGGAAAGGCTTCACAGCTTGGCCAGCAGAAGCTTCCAGAGCTTTGGAGGAGCAACAGCACATTGGCCTAAGAGGGAAGTACCCACACACGAGCTGAGGTGGATCAAGGCACCTCTCCTTCACAGGAAAAGGGCACTGACTACGTGGTGCACGGCAGATCAGCCTGAGAAATGGGAATGTTCTGGAGGAACTCGCTTTCTGGCCATGAGACTTCCAGGCCACAGGATTCTGATGAATGTCTGAGCTGGTCTTGAAGTGTTTTACTGCAAATGGCCACTTTGACGCCACCGCACACGCGTAAGCTGACAGGATTTACAGGAGGGCTCACGGCATTTCCAAAGCCAACAGCTTCCCAAAGCCTCACATCCAGCCAGCCAAAAATTTGGCATGTGGTCACTGTGCCTTCAGCAGCAGCTCCCTGACCACACGATGCTGAGATCTTTGGGACTCTGGTGCGGGACTGTGGTCTCATTTCTCTCCCCCTAGCCAGGACACAGGCAATGGAATTTTGACCAGTTTTATGAGTCTACATCAGTAAAGCAGGTGACACCTGGCCCAGCATAAAGCCTGCCACAAACAAGGGAATCTTCCAGGATGGTCTGAACCAGCAGAGAGAGCTTTTACCAAACCAGCATGATCTCTCGTGTGGCTGCAGTGTTTTGGATCCAGTACTAACGCCCTAAAGACAGTTTTATGGTATCACTCTGTGAGAACTTTGTTTGAACTCCTCTGGTTTAAGCCTTGATTTAAGCTAATGCATAATTCATAATGGGGATGATAACAGATGGCAACTTGCGAAGCCACAGGAACTCAATCAGTTGTGATCACATGACAACACCCTAAATAATTTAAATCACGTCTTACGGCAAGATCTGCTCTGCTGGGGCCCTGTAACAGAGATGCTGACGCCACACTGTGGGAGCCACCCTGCAAGGCAGGACTTGTTACCAAACCTCCCTGTTTGAGAAACTGAGGCACAGAGCGAGGGGCTTCCATGTGCTGGCTCCATGAAACCAGATCCCTGGTGTCTTCCTGCTCCTCTGCCCCAGATCCCAGCCCTGAGGCCCTGGCCTCTCCTTCTCTGTGGGTTGCACATGCTTACAAAGATATTTGCAAAAGGTAAATTCAGACAAAAAACATTAGTTTAAAAAACAGCCTCTCTTCCACAGCGTGGTTTCTAACTCCAAGAAAACTCTCCAGAGAAGTTTATCCTCAGACCAGATGTTCTCATGTCAGAATATCTATTTCTTCTTTAACTACAGGAGGAAACTACCTTTCCAACACATGGCCTAAACCTCAGTGACATGGAGACCCTTCAGTGTCTCTGTGAGAGCCAGGAGGCCCTGCCAAACTCCTTGGCCACTTCAGGAAGCAATGTGGGATGCAGGGAAGCGGGGGGGTTTCTCTTATGAGTTTCAGCACCTTGCTTTCCTTTCCATCATTTTCCAGGTGGCCACATGCACATGAAATCTGGGGCTCTGCAAGAAAGTTTCGCTCCCAGTGACTTGAAGCAGTTTTCTGAGTAAAACCATCCTTTAGGAAAGAAATGTTCTAGGAATAATCCAACATGCTCTGGATTACAGAAATGCTTCTACCGTCACAAGGGACAAAGCACCATAAAGGATATAAAACTTTAATGAATTGTTATTGTCATCTCAGCATACTTTGAGAAGACACACTGAGTTTGAGCCTTCTCTGGCATTCCAATCAATCATAAGCAGCACAGTCAGTCCTGGCTGAAGCACTGGCTGCTCACCATAAGCATAATTAACACAGACTGCTGCCTCCCGCTTCCTGACATATTACTGGGAAATAGGGAACACTGCCTACACCACGTTCATCCTTAAACATCACTTGACTGCCAGACCATTTTTAGTCTTCATTTCTAAAATCACCATTCTTTTTTTAAAAACACTTCAAGTATAAACGGGCTCACGAGCTGAAATTCTCCTACAGTAACTGTTGCGGGTGCTTCCTGAACAGAACATCTCCCAAACAAAAAGGAACCTGTCACCTAAAAACATTTCCCAGAGGTGTTTGAAGCCTTGTTGGTCTAAGCACAAGGCATGGAGTTCTTCAGCACACTGGTTCTCACCAAAGCACAAGCGTGTGCTTTCTCTCTGGTGCAATATTAGCACTTGGCAAAGGTGTTTGGAGAAATACCACTACATAAAACAAAGCCCTGTGTGTACAAGATGGACCAGATTCTCAGATGGACTAAAGACTGAATTCAAGGCAGCTATGACACGAGCAGAGATACAGAATTATGTTTCCTCTAAACCTACAAGTTAGCAGGGAAAGACAGAGCAGTGGGTGGGAACAACACTGTCCTGATCTTCAGGCAACAATGCAATTCAGAAGACACCTCATGCATTGGAGGATCCCAGAAAAAAAGAAACATCCTTTCCA
This sequence comes from Eulacestoma nigropectus, assembly GCA_013397775.1. Taxonomy (NCBI): domain Eukaryota; kingdom Metazoa; phylum Chordata; class Aves; order Passeriformes; genus Eulacestoma; species Eulacestoma nigropectus. Next base: position 1,783,325 of record VZTE01006591.1, read on the forward strand.
AAATGATAATAATTCCAAAATTTCTCACAGATGAAGCCATTTTACACTCAGAATGAGGCCCTGCAAAATGTCTCTGCTGCCTGGAGCAGGGATAATTCTCCATCACTTTGCTAAGTGACTCCAAAGGCCAAGAGCAGCTGCAGCCTGGGGCAGCCAGCACTGAAGCAGGTCCCAAGCAAAGTGTGAATCACAGGTTTGACTGTAGACACTCAAGAGTGGTTTTGTCCATTTGAGTTCTGACCTAAGGAAGCCCTGCCTTTGTAAGGAGAAAAATCCATTTCTGCCACCAAGAGTGACCAGCCCCAGACAAGGCTCACAGCCTCTCCTCCATCCCCCTGTCCCCAGGGCTGCCTGTATGAGAGCCAGCACAGACAAACTGCTCTTCCTGGGGTGGGGTGCTGAGAGAAACCTCTTCCCAGCAGCAATGGAGGCTGCCCTCCCTCAGTGACCTTCCCTGAGAGGAGGCACTTTTAACACACAAATTACCCAACTTGCTTTCCTCAGAAGGAAGAGAACCACGACATTCACATACTCACCTGCTCAGGCTCCTTAAGGAATGCCTCTTTCCATCTGAAAAAGCAATCTGACGCCCTTTTCTTATTATTTATTTCAAGCAAGTAAGGACATGTCAGTCTTATTGCACAAACCATGAAGGCACTAACTTCAAAAACAATGAACCTCACACTTCACGCTTATTACAGGGAATAGAACTATAGGACTTTTTTTTTTTTTTTAACTGGAGAAATGGAGTGATCTGAACCCAGACTGAACTTAATCTCCTAAACAGGCCTGTACCCAAATCTCTACTCTGAGTGCTTCCAAACTTCAGGGCAGGTTGTGTCTGGCTTATGTCTCCTGGTCCCGAGCGTGCCAAGTGCCGCAGCTCCGAGCGGGTCCTTGACACACTCCCAGCGAAGTGGAGCCTTGGCTACCTGCCCCAGGGGACAGAGACAGAGCAAAGCACCAGATACCGCACCACGGTGACCTTGGGCGATAAAACTGCCCGAGGACAATGGATAGTCGGGGCTGCAGGGAACAGCTCCAGAGGAACCAGTGCCAGAGCAAGGAGTGCCAAGGACAGCGCGCTCAGCACACCGAGGGTGGCGGAGAGAGGGAGGCTGGGGCTGGGAGTGCGGGATGATGAATTTGAGAGCAACCTGAGAGGGAACGCGCCCTGCCGTGCTGGGAAGGATCCATGGGCTATCCAAGAGTGTCCTCTGGTGGCAGCAGCCTCAGCAGCCGCGGCGGCAGGGCTCCCGCCCGGGGAATGCACCTTCCCTTATCTCTTAATTACGTGAGTGACTAATGGAAGTGAATAAACAACCGTTGCTGAGTCGTTTTGATCTTGCCCGCAGCTATAAGGTCAGGGTGTGGGTTTGGTCAAGCTGAGGCGTGAGAACTGCAAATCAAATCGTTCGGACTTCCCCGGGGCTACCTGGGGGCTTGTCCAGGCTGGCACCGGCAACCTGAGCTGCACAAGCCCATCCCTCAGCAGGGAGGCTGCCACAGTGTCCTCTGTCAGCAGCAACCCCAGGCCTGTCTTCAAATCCTACCTGGTTGTACTGGGGGGGAAAAAAAAAATCCTTTGAATGTTTTTCCAGCTTTCCCTTTTCATTACAGTTTTAAAGAAAATGCTGGTTCAAAGGCCCGACCTCAGAAATTGTAAATCACTAGAAAGATACCAAGTGGAGATCTGGAGTGATCCCAGGCTTGGAGAGTGCCTTTCCCTCACGCTGGCACAGCCAGACAGCACCAGCACGGAGCAGCTGACCGCCAGGAGCGTGCAAGGCCACGGGAAGAAGCACCAAGGCTGGATATGGAAGCAGGAACTTCCCACTTTCACACAGCTGGTTCCTCACCAGAATGGGAGTCAGGAAATCACCACCGGTACAGGTGAGCATTCCCTGCACGGCAGAATCCCAAAGAAGATGTCACAAAACTCACAGAACACAGAGGTCACACACACACTGCCTGAAAAGGAGGGGTGTAGGAGCAGAGGCAGGGAGGTCTAGTGAGAGAGAAGGCATTTCTTCCCATGATGGCAAATCTGTGCTATAATTTTTTCATGGCACTTTCCCTTCCTGGTACTTTGACTCCTCTCACCATGATCTGATTTCTGGCAGTCTACAGGCCGAGAATGCCAAGTGTAGGTCCTGGCTTCAGAAAACTTGTGGGCTGCTAAAGAAAAAGGCAGACTCCAAAAATGGGCACGGAGTATCTCTCCTGCTCACCAAACCCACATGCCAAGGGTGTTGCCAACCTGAGCAGGACAGAGAAAGCCCAGTGCCCTGGGCTGTGACTGCCCCATGTTCCCCAGCATCATGGGGGCAAGTGCCAGATGAACCCTATTAGCCAGCAGAGGTTTTCACACCTAATTCTGTGTTTTAGCTGGCCCCCACAAGATTGCCAGAAAGCAAATTAGACACCTCAGGCCCATCTGTAAGAATTAGGCACAAAGAATATATTTCTTGGAGAAGAAATTGCCAAAGGCAAGCAAACTGAGACACCATTTTGAACACCCCTTCCTGTGAACATGTGAGCAGTCAGGCTTCCTTACATCTGGGGCTGGGAATGCTCTTCAAGGATAGGCACTCTCTGCTATGTGGTGCTGTGGATCAGAAGTGTTTGGGGTTTTTTAAAAGGCATAAGAAAGAGTACCAGCCTGGCAGAGGGATGAGCAGGTGTCCTGTAGCCCAGGACAGTGGGTTCCTAAATGGAGATGTGTCAGGATCTTTGCAAAAGCAAACTGAGAGCGAGCCTGGTCCCCCTGTAGGAGCACGCAAAGCTTTCCCATGTGGGTAACTCTGCACTGCTCTTCCCCTCTGCTTCCAAGGGAGAGTTCCCTGAGCCCTCTCTCAGCCTGCATAGGCCTCCTCCAGCAGCTCATGGATTCAGGCAGCCTCTGGGAGATGAACTCCCCAGCAACACCAAAAACCCAGCTCTCCCATTGCCTGTGTAGGTGTTTCGATTTTGACTTTGCCCAGACTCTGACACACTGTGGGCATAATCCCTGGGGGCTTCCCAGCTGCAGGGATGGTGGAGAGGCAGAGCTACAGGCACACAGGGGGATTTGCAGCCCACGTGGGGGTGCACAGTGAGGGGACATGACCCCTTCAGCAAGGCAGGTAAGAGAGATGAGATATGTGGGATAACAGGGGTTTTTTGGTTTGGTTTTTTTTTAGAACTAGCTCTGTGACCCCATGTGAATATAGAGATATCCATCAATTTGTGCAGCCTCAGGACAGTGGCTATTCTGAGACACTCTGACCCAAGTACTGCCTGTTTCCAGCTCCTGCTCCTCCAAGGGTACGTGCTGTGAGTACACACACTTCCAAGCCACAGTGAGTTTTCTTGCTGACAGTAATTATTTTGATAAAAGACAAAACATAAGAACACAATCACATTGGAGAACAGCTAAATTTTCCTCCCCCTCACCTCCATCTTGCTGTAACACGAAATTTCAGTAATCTAAAAAAGAGATAGAGAATGTTGATGAGGTTCTCCAGGCCATGAAAAGGGTTGAGTACAATGTCAGACACTGCCAGGACAACATAACCCACACAAGGGCAGGAAGAAGAACAACATGGAGCAGAAGTGGAAAAATGTGGGACCATTACACCCCACTTGTTGGAATACCTATGTGGACCAATGCAGATTCAGGCTGAGCTAGCCTGAATCACAGCACCAGGGACAGGCTCTGAGCGAGCATAATCCCAAAAGGGGTGAAGTCAGAGATGTCTCTTTCAAACAAGTCTCTGTTCCCAGATTGCTCCCACATCTCCATTACATCCGGAAGTACAAATTCTCTGAAAATTTATGTCATAATTATGATTCTCCAGCATTTGCACAAAACTCTCATTTACAAGCAAAACCAGATTAAAATCTTCCATTGCATGCTCAAGAATCAGTCTAGCAGATTTCTGAGGTTTCTTACATCCCTTTCTTGCATACAATGATAAAATCACTCCTAAGTTATTTTTCTCACAGTTCATTTCACACAGTGCTGAAGCTTCACATAAATTCTGTCACGAACTCCTGGAGGGAATGCTGGAGTCACCTACAAAGTCTGCACCTCTGACCGAGTTTATAAATCACAGCACAGACCACGTTCCAGTAATCTTGCCTTGGCCACCAGGATGCTCAGGAGGTTCCTCAGCCCCGATTCAGAGCCCATCCACGGCCAAGGGAGGGCAGTGCATCCTGCAGATCCAGCCAGCAGGCCGGGAGCTCTCAAGCAGAGCCTCATTTCCTCACTACAGCCACAGCACACTAATCTTCTCACAGCAATTAGGCTCCTGCTATCTGTTTGGGGTGCATCCATGTCTGTGTGATCCTACCTGAGCCTTTTGGATACTGAGGTGCTGGCCTCAAAGGTAGGTAATTTCCCTCAAACTCATAAAATCATAAAATCACAGAATCACAGAATATTCGGAGTTGGAAGGGACCCACAAGGATCATCAAATTCCAGCTCCTGGGTTTACTAAAGTTTTACCTCAGGCTGATGTTAACAGGGAAACTTCATAACAGGTATGAAAGCAATTTTTTCTGGAAATAACATTAATCAGCATCCTTAAGCTGAGTGCAAAGTATTTCCAAACAAGCTTATGAAGGCAAGAAAAGACAACATTACAAACAAAATCTGAGAGTCAGGAAGAATAATCATGTTCCCACTGAGGACAGGCTGAGAAGCTTCTCTGTTATTAGTCATCAGCAAGTCTTCATGTGGAAAGGTGCACCAATAATCCTGCTATATTAATCTTGCTCTTCAGGAAACTGCCTGCTTTAAAAGGGGAGGTCATTTGCAGCTTGCAGGAGAGGAATAATGGAAGCAAATGGCTGTATCTACTTTCAGAAGAGTTTTTAAGAAGTGCAGACACTAACTCTTGTGTGCCTGTGGCTGGACCACTCCAGGAAAAGGGCCGTTCCCTCCTGCACACCAGGCTGAATCTGCTCCAGAAAGGAAAAGTAGAAGCAAGTGAAGGCTGAGGTTGGATGCAGCCCAGGAGAGCCGAGTGCATTTGCTGTGTAGAAGGAGCAGAGAACAGGAGAGGGGGCTGTGCAGCAGGAAAAGTGCTTCCCTCTGCCCTGAAGATGGAAGATCACACTGGAACAGACAGAGCTAGTGGGGAAACAGCGTGCTGCTTCTCCATTTCCACATCTGCCCCCAGAAATCCACCCCATCCTACACACAAGGCTGAGGCTCACAAGTGGTGGATTGTTTCCAGCTCTGCCACTAACCTCCTTTGCAGTACTGGACAGATTCTCCCCTCCTGGGGGGGATGACTCTTGAATCAGAGCACAAGCTAGAGATGTAGGATCTCTCTGCACATTTATGAATAGCTCACCTACACATTTCACAGGAGGGCAATCGCCAATAAGCAGCTTTAATGGCAGCCCCGACAATGACAAAGGCAGTAGCGAAAATACTGCCACCTTTCTCCGGCATGTCCTTTCTTCCAACATCCATCACACTAACAGGGACAATTAAAACCTGGGAGAAGGACACTGACAATTAGTGACTGTAGGCCAGGCCTGAAACATAATCAAGCATCAGTGGTTACAAGTCTGTGAAACAGGCTGGGCAAGTCATGAACTGAGCACACAAATGACACCTCAGGTCCTCGCCTCATCCTCTCTACAAGCCTGGACCACATCTCACACATTTTCTGCACCACGCTGTGGCCCTTCTCCTGCCCACGCAGCAGGCAGAGCTTCTAACTTGCCAAACAGTTTGGCACAGATCACAGCGTGGGGGAGAGGAGAGGTTTCAAGGCATAAACAAAACAAGCCCAACCTGGCCAGTGGAAGGAAAGCGATTCGTCACTATCAAATCACGTCAGGACCAGCACGCCGTGGTCAGGACTCCCAGCGTTTGGGATGTGCTGCAGATCGGGGCTGTGCCACTTGCCTGGACCCCATGAGCAGACAAACACAGAGCCACAGCCTTCCCTGTGCATGACCTAGTGCAGCACATCTGTCTGTCCTCCACCCCACAGCACAGCCAAGGCCCACCCCTGAGTGCAGGGACAAAACGAGTTGGATCACTGATCTGCACCACATCAGCAGGAACTGGCTGCTCTGAAGGCTCTCAGAGGAATGTGCTTGTCATGCTGGAGTTTCTGCCCCAAATCCTACAAGGCAGCAAGGTTTCGCTAGGTCATCTGATAAGCACCATCTCCAGCAGAACCAGCTCAGGTGCTGCTACTGGTTTCTTCCAGCATTACTCTGAATTCAGCTGATTTTAAGCAAATACATTTTTAAATTATTGTGTGTCTCTGCCTTTGCCCATTTGCCACTCTAAAAAAAAAAAAAAAACCTGTAAAACACAGAAAGCTCTTTCAGTCCTTCAGCACACAGAGCACCTTTCTTTCCACTGAGGTCTCTAGCTTTGACAGAATCAGCCTCGAATTAAACTTGATCCAGCCTGGCCAGCAGAAGGGGACTTCTGCTGGAAGACAGGATTCAGGACTGCTCAGTGACATTAGGATTTACAGACGGGTCAGAGCCCACAGCACCAGGTGCTGATAGGATGAAGTAAACAGCCTCTGCTCCATAGGTTTTTAAAAGCAGCAGCTAAATGCAGCAGGGAGAAGCAAGGGAATAATCAACCATTATCATTATACCGCCATGTAGTGTCTGATGGAAATTGCCATCTTGAAGCAAAATGATTTCCACCATGATTATTTGAGGGCTAAGGGGAATAAGAGTTTTATTTCATGCTTTCAAGAAAAAGCCTGGATGTTCTTGTGAGAGCAGCGCACAGGCAGCAGAGATTGCAGCATTTGGGGAGGGCTGATGGCCCTGCACAATGTAACGAAGCATTAAAAAACAAGGAAAGCTGTTGCTGCCGTTCAGGAACAGATCAAAGGCCGGGAGCACCCCAGGAGTGAAAAGAGCAGCTGATAACAGGGTACAGTAACAGAGCTGATACATGGGTGCGACTCAGCCCTGAAGCACCTTGCTGGTGCAGATAGCGAGCCTGGGAATGAGTCACTGACAGATCAAATGCCTGGTAAATGGGACAACACGGCTGTGCGTGCCAGCAGGCAGATGAGGCAGGAGAAATCCAAGGCTTTAGGCTCTCACAGCCTCAAAGAACCTCTTAGTGCTTCTGAAAAATTAAGCCTTGTGTTGGAACCAAAAATATTCTCATGGTTCCACCCCCCCTGCAGTCCCACCTGCAGATCCCGAAGTACTGCACTGAGGCCTCTCACTGGCACGGGACAGCTGCTGCCTCCCACCCAGAGCTGAGCCCCAGCTCCAGCTGCCCTTCGGCCAGCACCTCGTAATCTGCATGAAATGTCAGAATCTGCCTGAATGAGAAATGGAGGAATCCTGTGAAAATGCAGCCGAAGCAATGGCAATGTTAAAAACATCCAAAAAGGGAAAGAGGTTCTTCCATCAGAGCCCCTCTGCCTAAATACCTCCAGATTTTTAGTCAGGATAATGGTTTTCACCTCTCACCTCCCAAGTCCTGCTGGTGCCAAGCAGCTGCAGTGTTCTAGTACAAAACCCTGGCAGCAGGAGCACAACTTTGGGTTTCAAAATCACTGAGGGCAAACAAGGCAGTGTTTTGATCAAGAGGCAGAGGTGCCCTTTAACAGCAGGAGAGGGTTAGGGACCAGTCTTTAATATAAACCATTTTGTGGTGCTGATTTAAGCCCAGCACCATACAGGCCCATGCTGCCGTGGAATGGAGTAAAATAAAAAATAAAAGGCACCAGATCTGTAAAATGGTTTCCATTTGGTGATTCTTTCCCTCAAACTCCCTCCAACCTATTCTGTGTTTCACTAATTAGAGCTTAAAAAAAAAAAATCCTGCAGCTTCACAGACTTGTTTCTCAAGCTTCAGTGCAGAATTTAGACAATGAGAAACTGAAGAAGCAGGTGTTGCTTTAAAGGTCAGCATCTAATTCAGAAGGAATCTGCAGAGGGCAAGAAGCCAGCGAGGAGCTCCCTGTTGCTCTATCACATTGCACCACGTTTCAGTGTGCACCAGGGAAAGGCCAACTGCTTTTGTTCCTGGATGTCAGATACACACACACACCACGGAGAACAGCCTTCACCCTCAGAGCCCTGCCTGTCACTACAGGCTCTGTCACCACACCCTTAGCCAGACTGAGGGAGTCTTTAAGATGGGTATATCCCATCAGAGTTGGATTTGCTGTGCTGTTTTCTACCTGCCTAAACAGTCCCCATGCTGTTCCCCACCACAGTCAATGCGTGTTTGCAGTGATTTCATGCTCCTATTCACAGCTCTACTGATTATAAGACTGCAAATTCTCTAAGTGTTGGGCTGGTATCACAACAGCCAGGACGTTCACAGAGTCACACGTGTCCCTACAGCAGTGTGTTCACATCAGTGGCTCTGTGACACAGCACTGAGGGATCCCTGCAAGGGGACCAGCAAGCAAGGCTGAGATAACTCAAGGACAAAATAAAAGCACCCAAAAGCTACCACGTAAAACTGCGTGGTGCCTCACAGACTTGTTCAGTGCAACAAGAAGTCTCCATTTCAGACTGTTTCACGTCTAAAATGTCACTGCCTGAGCCCGTCCCTGCACAAAGGGGCTCTACAGTCAACTATTACATCAAGTTTCCTCAGCTAACTTGGCTGCAGGAGAGAGTGAGCATTCAAGTGCCTGCCCCTGGGTGCGTCTCTCGGGGTGCTGCTGCAGCTTGACACTGAATATCCTGTTTGTATCGTTTCTCCCCTTCACCAGCAGCTCAGCCAGAGCCTCTCCAGCATTAGAAATAATTCTGTCCTTGCAGCCCATCTGTAACCGAACTCACATGTCAACACATCATTTATCTAAAGTGACGGTAAAGAACTGTAACCAATACAGGGAGAGAAATGATCTTTTAAAGAAGTGATTTTACCTACAACCACACACATTAAAAATGGATTAGTCATAACTGCAGGTTTTTTTCAGGGCTCTGTTCCAAATCTGACTCTATTGAACGGCTTCACTCTGCACTTCTGCATCTAAGTGCTTTCAGCTTGTTTTAAAGTTCAGCCTTAGCTTTCATTTCCCACAGCCTGTGAAGCTTGTTTCAGGAAGAAGGAACAACCTCTTCGCAGTTGTTTCATTTTCCAGCCCAGAGCTGTGGAGATGTGTTGCGAGACCCACGAGATGGTCTGAGCTGAAAACAAACCCACACAGTGAAGCAGAGGGGGCAGATCTGCTCAGCCCCTGGAGTCAGCTGTTCTCTCCTTTCAGTCCTGTTTCCCTTAACGTACTGTTCCACTCTTTCCACGCTCGCGTCATGCTGCTTCCATTCATGGGAAACAGTATGAAACTTCATTTTTGTATTCAGGAGGCCAGCGGGTACCCAGCTTCTGCTGCAGAAAAACGGTCACAGTTCAGCTCCCGTTCCCTTTGGACGCTGGAATAACAACAGGGAATTACTTGCTGGAGGAGGCACAGCAACACCACAAGATCTGTTCACCTTCTTTCCCTTTCAGCCCTATGATGGTTTGTAGCTGTTGCAAAAATTAACACACGTTGAGGAGCTAATGGTATCCCTCCACCCCCTGAAAGGCTTGTTAGATACCCATCTTAAAAGCACTGTGTTAGAGCTAGATATTGTAATTATGATTACTAGTGTGCACGATTCCCAGCTTGAAACCACGGGAAGCTGCCTCTTTGCAAATCGCTACTGACAGCAGGCAAAGCCTTGGCGGCTGCCCCAGCTCAAATCTCCTTTTTCAATGGACAGAAGCTGTGAAGGCAGCAAAAATTCCTACCATAGACGAGGTCTAGAAGTGTATTGCGGGAACCTGCCAGCTGGTGCTTGTGAAGAGACTCACGCACTTCCTGTATTTGCTAAAATCTTTGTTTCGTGTGAGGCTGCACAGCCACCTGAGGAGTCAAAAGCATCTGTGCATCACTTTGTTATTCCTCCATTGGAACTGTACCTTGGAGGGAGGTTACATAGTTTTTCTCTACACACACACTTTGAACCCCTCTGCTAAAGGCAACCAAACACAATTCATCAATATCTACGTATAAGAAATGTGATTTTCAATAACTCAGGGGGATTTGCACTATCTAGTTCCTGAGGCACTTCCATAAAATTCACCTATTATATTAAGCTATAAATAAACTAGAAACAGGAAACTGGAAGAGACTGGGTGGGACAAGGAATACAAGGAAGGAAGGAAGGAAGGAAAGATAAAGTCATTCCAGAAAACCTAAATTAATTCTTTGCGATACTGTACAAATGCTTGGTTCTGTGATATCCCAGATACTCTTTTTTTTGGATAGAAAAGAGATCATACAACTCCTTCTTTGCTTACGTACTGTAGAGTGGTAGAATCCTGTTGTTAAATTTTGTCGTGATTTCGCATATTTGGTCATTACTTATAAACAGCAAGTTTTAGCTCATGCTAAGCTTCCCTCGGTAATATATTCCTATGGTACTTCTAACAAAATAGGAGAAAGATACTCTTTTATGCCTAGTAAAACAAACACATGAAATTGAAGATTTGGTGGCAACAGAGTGAACCTTAAATTCCCTTCTATCAAAATCTCTGAGTATTGATGTAACAACCATGGCTAGGACAGTACAACAAAGAGGGAAACAAAATCAGGGTGGCATTGGTGTTTTCCAAGCACATGAGAATTTCGCTAGAATTGCCCAACACCTGTAAACAACAAGGGAAACCTCCAAGTTCAGTAAGGCAGAGAGTCACTTCTTAGTTTGGCTGCGAGTGTATGTTCCACCAGAACAATAGAGTTGTTTCTCTTTGAGGGGAAACACTGCATTCACTGTTTAAATAGCAAAAGAGCTGTAAACACAGGGCTGGCTTTAAAACAGGCTTATGAAGAAAAGCATGAAAGCATTCTCATTAAAAAGACAAATGATTCAAACACACCTACTGTAGCATTTCTGCAGAAGTCATTGCAATTCTCCATCACACTCTACTTTTAGCCTACCTGGCCACACCATGGTCAACCCAAAAGGCCAGGTTGGATGTCACAGCATGACCACTTACCAAAACAGTGGTTCCTGTCCAAAAACGTCTCTTTTCTGTAACACAAGGGTTTCTCATGTCAGACATGCCTCAGGATACACAATATGACACAGTCAGTAGAAAGTAACTACTTTCCACATGGTAAGGCAATCAAATAACTTGTAACCGTGTGTCATATCTAACTGGCAACTACTCAGGCACAAACTCTAAGTTATCCAAAGGCAGATCTCGAGGATATTTGTTCCCCTCTCCAGTTTATTTCCTTCCCTTTTCTCCTTGCAGCTCCTGGTGCCCCACAGAGAACTCACTGCTTTCGTTGTTCTCAGACAAGTTTGCTCTGCTTCTCCCTGCAGCTTTTCTAGATGTGGCAATGGCAGTGCATGAAAACCATTTGCAAACTGGAACTTTCAGGCTGAATAACACCTAGAAAGGGATGCACCCATTCCTTCACTAAGCCGGAAAGTGTGATTTTGTCCTTCAAGCAATCTCAAGAGAGGTGCTGTCAGTGAAATCTGTAAAAAATGCTTTGAGGACCAGCACCCCTCACTGTCAGTTACGTTGAGCTGCTGAGTCCCAGAGTTATTGTCACATATTGGTAAATTCAAATTCCCTCCAAACTTCTTTCAGGACAGCTGGACTACAGAGCACAAGTAACTTAATGTCAAATCCTCATCTTCCTTAGTCACTTGGGATTACAATCAGTCCCTCCATCACTTGTGTAGTTCTCATTAATTAGCTCAGCACAAACTTACAGGAGCACTTCCTTGAAATAAATCTAACAGCAATAATGACATCTAATAAATTTCTTACTTTTTCCTAATAACTTTTCTTGCATTAGTAGGAGAAAATGATGCCAACTGACTTCATCAGTCTGTGAGGATTAAACCATCATTTATAATATCCTTTAAAAATGAGAAAGTGTCATTTAAATGTTAGTCACATGAGTAAGCAGTGAGTCAATATTCTGCATATTAACTGAACGCGTTTGAAGTGCTGGAGGTTTTCTGAAGCCTGCCAAGATTGAGCCATAACAATTTCTTTTATAGCTGGAGATCAGCCTGAAAGAAAGACCTTCCTAAGATCCAGAAGGTGAAGATCAGAGTCATATGCACATTATCTCAATTCCACTGAATGTCATCTTAGAGAAAAAAAATAATCAGAGAGGATTGAGCAAGATGAAGGAGCCATGATTACCTTTCAGGAAAGTAAATAAGGAAAATGAGATCACTGGTGCCATACTGCAATCTAAAAATTAATCCAAAACCTGCCAGCCCAACAGACTGATCCAGCAGTTTGTCTTTTTCAGAGACCAACACTGAGTTCTGAAAGTCCATGTTAGAGACCTAAATACTGTTTGTGTCCCCTACAATTGAAACTTTATTTTATGCTGAATGTGATTTGTATCTGAGACATCAGACAGGGGATTCTGGATTCCTAACCCCAGTGCCTTCAGTGGTGTCAGACACTGCTAACACAAAAAAGAGTGTGCCTGAAAGCATGAGCCTCCAAAACAAAATGTTTATATACAGATCCCAGCACTGATCTTAACAAATCCTTTATCCGTTTCCTCCTTCCTCCTCTTCTCTGGACACGGAAAATACATTGTTACAATGAGGTAATAAATGGGAGAGTGCCAGGAGATCCAGATCTACTGATTTCTGTGCAGTACAAGAGTTCACCAAGTGTATTTAAGCAATATATACAACTTTCTCTCTGCTTTGGGCACTAGAATTTTTTTTCCCCCTGATTGTACTCTGCTTCCTTCTGTATACACAGAATGGTTTAGGTTGGAAGGTATCTTAGAGATCATCTAGATCCAACCCCTGCCATGGGCAGGGACACCTTCCACTAGCCCAGGTTGCTCCAAGCCCCGTCCAACATGGCCTTGGACACTGCCAGGGATCCAGGGGCAGCCACAGCTTCTCTGGGCATCCTGTGCCAGGGCCTCACCACCCTGACAGGGCAAAACTTTCTCCTAATATTATATGCTTAAAGAATGTCATTCCAGTAGCTCGACGGTGTGCTCGCGGGAGCCAGAGCATCCTCCCGGCACTTCCACTCCGCTCCCAGCCGCCACTCCAGCGGCAGGAGCTGTCGGCAGAGGCCGGGAGTTCGCTTGGCCATAAAACCGACCCCATTCCCTCAACCAAGGGCACAGCTGCCCCCGCCAGCCCCGCCGCTCGCTCCTGCCCTCAGACACCCACGGGCTGCGCTTCGCCGCCCGCCGTGCTCCGCTGTGACCGCGTCACCGCCGCGCCGGCCATGCCCTACGGCAGCGGCACGCTGATCAGAGCCGTAATTAACGGCGGCACTAATGGCACCGGCAGGAGGCCGGCCCCGGTAGCCTATCCCGGGCTGCCCATCCCCGACATCCCACCCCGTGCAGCCCACCCCCGGCCGTCCGTGAGACACCGCCAGCTCCCGGCGCCGGTCCCGGTAGCAATCCCAACAGTGGTCCCGGTCCTGGTCCACATCCTCGTCCCAGTCCCCATCCCCATCCCCGGTCCCGGTCCCGGTCCCCATCCCCCTCTCCGTTTCCATCCCCGGCCCCGTTCCCGTTCCCTTCCCCGTCCTCGTTCCCATCCCGATCCCCATCCCAGTGCCGGTCCCCATCTCCGTTCCCGTTCCCATCTCCGTTCCCATTCCCATCCCCGGTCGCGGTCCCCATCTCCGTTCCCATCCCCGGCCCCGTTCCCATCCCGGTCCCCATCTCAGTCCCGGTCCCCATCCCCGTTCCCGTTCCCATCTTGGTCCCGGTCTCCACCTCCATCCTCATCCCCATCCTGGTGCCCGTCCCCATCTCCATTCCCGTTCCCCATCTCCGTTCCCATCCCCGGCCCCGTTCCCGTCCTCATCCCCATCCCGGCCCCCCTCTCAGCCCCGCTCGCCCTCTCCGTTCCCCTCCCCATCTCCCCTCCCGTCCCCC
>VZTE01006591.1:1798374-1863205 GCA_013397775.1 Eulacestoma nigropectus
GGCGTGGGGCCGGCGGGACGTGCCCAGGGACCGCCCGTCGCTCCCCGGGCCCGGGGCTCCTTATCCGCCTCCATTCCCAGCCTGCCGCCCGCCCGGCGCGCTCCCGAGCCCGCTCCCTGCGATCGCTGCAAGGTGAAGCGCACCCAGGGTTTTCCTTGGCATTCCAGGAATGTGTGGCTACCGTAGGGCTCTGCTTTTCGCTCCCCCTCTTGTGCCTTCTTGCATAATCCCGGTGACTAAGGGCTGTCTATTTTTTTTTAGCTGTTTGCACAATGTGAAGGAAAGCGCGGTGTGGGTATGACTTTACGTACAGTTTTATTTGGATAAGCTGAGCATAAGTTCTGAAATAGGAACGCAGTGAGGTCAAATGTTTTTCAAAACAGAGCTTTAACTCATGACTTAGGGCTGTGATCAGAAATAAAACTGAAGTAGGTAGAAGTGCTGGAGAATGTCAGCCTTTCCCAGGTTCTCTCCTTCTTCCTTGTTTGCCTTTCTCTCTCTTCCATCCTCTTCTAAAACTCTGAACCCTTCAGCCAGCAGATACGCTCATTGTGCTCTCCTTGCTGTCTGGAATAGTCTTGTAGTGCTTTCCTGTAAAGCCTTCTCCTCCTCCTGGTCTTTTTCCCAAAACTTCACAGAGCGCTCATAAGAAAAGAGCTAATTAGAAGTGTCCAGACTGTGGGACTCGTGGGGTGAGAACAGCAGAAAGTCCCCCCTGTGTGATCCCAAAGGGCCACCTTGCATAGTCTCTGTGTCAAGAAGTGGTCAAGAGCAGATGCTTAAGCTCGTGAACAAGACCAGGGAACCTCGTGTACCTTCCAGGCTCCAGTGAAGAGTATCCTGAGGGCTTTCTGTGCCAGAGAAGTGCTCCCTTTCTGTGCCTGCATATGTATGTGTCTATAAATACATTTATGAAGAATCCATGGGCGTATCTGGTGCGTAACTACACTTGCACAGATCATCTGTATCCGTAGCCTCAGCGTATTGACGTCCAGTCCTACGGAATAAGGATAGGTGATCCTGCTCGCTGAGTTAACTGGGTTAGATCCTGAGCTCCTCTAAGCTGCTGGTGTGTGCTTGTGGAGTAAGGCGATCCATGGGATGGCACGTGCGCTGCGCAGAAGCAGAGCCGCTGTTTAACTTCCCTGACTGAAGCTCCAGGGAACTGGTTCCTAACCTTTCCTGTGAAGGATTGAGAGTGAATGAGAGTTCTTGTTGGCATTTAGGTTGGATGTAGTTATAGCTGGGACAGTCTGGCTTGTCAGTGTGACATTTCAAGAGAAGCTGTCAGTGTAAACTTCAGAGAAGCGCTTTTTTCCCTGCTCTTGTTCCCATTACAAATGGCACTTTTATGACTCTCAGAGGATTCTCCCACCCCCCTATTATTCCATCCTGTATTTCTGATCAAATTTACTTACGCTTTGTAACAGTTTCCTTTGCCACTCACGTTCTTGTTTGCTCTGACTTGTGTTCATTTTAACCCACAGGAGGGAAGTCAAAACATTTCAACGTAGGTAAATCCCTGCACAGAGCAGGCATTTCAGAAGGATTGAGGTTTCTTGCTACATGAAACTTTATATAAATTCATGCCTCAATTTAGTAATTGTATCCATTTGCATATGAGCATCTGTCAACTCTTGCACGTGTATGCAAAACAGTATTTTTGTAATAAAAGGCTTATATCTATAAAAATCCTGAGATTGGAATTGTTGCCTGTGCATATTTGTCTAACACTGCAAGACAACTTAACAGCTTTTGGCATACATTTTATGAAAGGGGGAAAGTGATATATGATCAGTTCTTGGGGTTTTTTTATTTGTCAGCTGTAATCTAGCATTACATTTAATAAGCTACAGCTGTTCTTTAAGTGGTTGATCAGTAATTAATCAGGTTAATCAGTAGTTTTCCATTCAGCAGAAGCTTATGGCATATGAAGCTGTACAGAAAGCCGTTGCAGAAGCAGCTATATTATTCATTGTAGTCATACACATTATGGTGAAACATATTGTACCTCATGCTGTCTTGTGGTAATTCAGATGTTATTTCTGGTTTTCTTCCTCTCAGTATCATCTCTCTTTCTAACAGCTCTTTGAGCGTGTACTCCTCCCTCTCTTCATAATACCAGTTTTAACTTTTATTCAGTGGGGAGGAAGTGGGGTGTTAGATTTTTGGATTTTATATATCAGCAACAGGAGGTAAACAGGAGATAAATCACAGGAGAAGAATTCATAGAAATTTTTCCACAAGTAAAATGTTCAAGTCTAACATTTCATGAACAAAAGTTAGGATTAGATGTTATAATTTAAAAATAACAACGATGCTTCAGTCTTTCTTCAAGATGTGTGTAGTACTTTGAATTTACATGCTTTTTTTGGCTCAGCACACTTTAGCATGCCTATAAGAATAGGTCTATGAATGATTAAACACTTTACATTTTCCCTAATCAGTAATGAATCCATTATGTTTGCATATGCTTATTTGGTCTCTATTACATAATGTTAGAATCTGTTCAGCATTCATGTAGATCAAAGAAAGGCTTGTCTAGTGGTTTTCTTTGAGAAGAGCACAGCAACCAGATACATATCATACTAGTTAAAACACGTTTTCTTTAGATAAGATTGTAAAAATCAGTGTGAATCCTCTTTCAGTGGTCCAGACTGCTGGTCTTCAGGGCTGTCTGGAAGTGTTAAAGAAGCTTGAGTTTGGAATAACTGGCCCAGAAGCAGGATAGCTGCTGTGAGCTGGCCCAACATATGCCCTGTGCTTTCTTTTTGTGTGAGGCTTGAGATGAAGATGCGCATAAATTTCAATTTCATGAGGTTAAAACTTCACTTTCAGCAGGCCAGTGTTTCCCAGTTGCTTCAGTTTTAGGTTAATCGCTGTGGTGTGCCTCTGGCATTGATACTGGTAGCATGACCACATTTAACTCATCAAAAGGAAAAGGCCAGACAAACTTGGAAGTAGAAAGGGGGCTTCAGTTCATTTCTGCAGTCTTCCTGAAACCGCAGGAAGTTCAGCTTGAGGTTTACAGCTGGTTGGAAGTTTTGCCCTTCGTAGCACCGAACCACACTGATAGACTGAGGTCACCTGCTTTTCCAAGAGGTAGCTTTGTGTGTTTGACATAACTTCTATGTTTATGTCTGTTGACAGAAGTAAATCTGGTAAGTGCAATTTGGCAAGAATGTGGGATTTCTGTGTTTATTCCTTAGGCAACATGCAGATTGTCACGGTGTGATTCTGTGCTGAGGGAGGCGGGTGAGGGATGCTGTGCTCGTCTCTTCATCTGACTGACAGATAAGCTGTTTTATGAACTGCTGCTAAATCCTTATAATTTAAGACAAGACTATAAATGAGTGCGATGACAACGTCTGTCAGTGTGTCCGTGAATTGCCGCGAGTGCCACAATTGCTGGCTTTAGTGAGTTTGAGAGGAATGAGGTGGAGAAGAGCAGGCTAAGCAAATGTGGGGATTGTGACCAGAGAACTTGAAATTGTGAGGAGGGGCAGGTAAAAGTATTAAACATATGCCAGTGGTTTGTATAACCTTCCCTAAAACAATCTTAATTTGCTTTTAAAACAGCTTCTGAGAGCCATTACTATGACCTTTTGGCTACATTGTGATGAACAGATTATATTACCCTTCGGCTATTCCTGTCCCCTTCAGCATGTGCTCTTTTGATTTATGTTTTTTTAGTTGAACTGGATCAAAAGCTCATACATGACAGATTTTAACTAGGTAAGGTTTATAATAAAACTTGTCCAAGATTGCTTCTGAGGTGCTGTTTGACTGCAAGAGAAGGGATTTTGTGAAAAAAACAGGCCGGCGACTGTAGTGAGTGCCAGTGCCAGGAACATTCTCACTAGTCATGCTGCAGAACTGTGGTGTTCAAACCCTACCTCTCCTCATTATTAAAGCTCAGGACTGAAAGCCGTTCTGCCACAGATGTGCTGCGTCACTGTGGGTGTGTAACTTAAGCTCTGGTTTAGCTTTTAATATGTAAAATGAGGATAATGGGGTGTGCTTTATTAGGAGAACCATGGACGTTAGGCTTGTGAAGTTCTTTGATCTTTGAATGGAAGGAGCTGTATTTATTTAAAGACAAAGAAGGTATTTAGCCTCCAAGCAAATGAGATGGATTTCACGATACAATTCTGCACATTTAAAGTCAGTCTCCTCTCTTGTAAGTAGTCTTGAGCTTTGCAAAAGTGAATATTTCTTGCACTCTCATGTGGAAGTTTTACAGTGTGGCTTGTCTACGAATTGGCCTTGTAAAACAATTAAGCAATCAAATAAAGCTCTGTGGTGGATTCTGGCATCGAGTCCCTGGCTGGATGCCATCAGAATGTCAAGTGGAATTAGTATTTTAGCACTCCTGGTTTTCAGCATCACTGTTTTCAAAAATGAGTGGCCCTGGTGTGGAACCTCTTTTTATATTCTGATTCCATTAACACTTCCTTGAAAGCATTTGAAAGAAAATACTCTGGGTTTCATTCTTGATACAACACAGACTAATAGAGATGCTACATTAAGTTAGGGAAATAAGGGTGATACTGAGAGATGCAGCTGGTTAATTTTAAATGTAAGCTTTGTTTTGAATAACTCACAAAGTCATTATCATGTAATGTGATCGTTAGAGTAATTGCTGGATTGAGAGGAGCACTCTGTAATTACTGGTTCATTGGTGAAGGTGATGCCTGCAGGGTCAGTGAAGGTGGGAGACAGCTCTGTACAGCCAAATTCTCAGCTGGGCAGGAAGTGTCTCTGGTATAATGTCCTCTGGAAGCATTTTCTGGTCATCTTCCCAGTTTACAGTGCTATTCTGTGGCAGCTGTTTAATAAGGAAGTGAAATACTGAGGAAGAACAAGAATAAAAACAAATTAGCCAGTGTTAGAAGTTAATTCCAGCAAATCATTTGGATTGCTTTTGGATTAAGGAACAGTAGCTCTTTGTATGAGGAGGGCAAAGAGGAAGTGCCTGTTTCTTTTGTAAGCTTTTATTTTGAAAAAACCACATATTTGTGCTGCTGTAGGAATAGCCTTTGGTATATATGTTTCAGGGGCCAAATTTAAAATCCATTTTAAAAGCCAGTATTCCCACTGTTTCTTGCCACTTGATCCTCCTGCTCACTACTTTACAACAGTTCTGGCTTTTCTGATGCCCAGCAGAGCGATCTTGTTAGCCGTTTAAAGATTTTTCCATATTAGTTAGTCACAATTTTGGAATTATATACTGTTGAAATCAGCTGCTTTTTCAGTTCTGGTTTCTGTCTCGTCACTATACATCTGTAGAACAGAAGTAGAGATGAATATTTAGCAGCATTATCAAATTAATTTTCCTTTCCAGAGCCTGACCTTTGGTCACTAAAATGCTACAATAAATACAATAAATAAATAGTGGTTTTTGCAGCACTTCTCTATTAATTCCTGGTGTTTTGGCAAAGGGAGATACAAGAATTGACTTAATTTTAAGTACTGAAATGTTAAGCATTTGTGATTTATTGTTTTACTGTTTTAAAGCACAATGTTTATCTGATACCACACCAAGTTATTCTGAGTTACTTGGGAACAAGCATGAGGTTTTGTGCTTATGAAAACTCAAGGGTTGGGAGGAATAATGGTGTCGACTCCGAGTCTGGCTGTTTGTAGTTACACTAATGGAGTAAATTTTTAAATATATCCACAGACAATAGTGGAAACACATGGAAGATAAGTGTTTTCTTTGGTTTCTTATGAATGGCATTCCTAACAGTGCTTTCCATGACCTCTCCCTCGCCTACAACTTAACAGACTTCAAAATATGTTGCCAAAAGTGGTTGTAGTGAACCTCTGCCTCAGATTTCAGTGAATACTGTGGTGATAGCAGTATAAAAGGGCAAAGAGGCTCCTTATATTTTTGAAGTTAAATGGAGGTTTTAGTTCAAATGCTATTTTTACAGAGCCTCGGTTGTTTTGTTTTGCTGTGACGCTCAGGACTATGTTTATCTCTGAACAAGTAGGCAAGTACATCAGGGAGTATTGCCTGGTAACGTCACACCATCACCCTGGAAATCAGGGAGAGAGTACAACCCATGTTTTCAGAAGCTCTGAGTTAATTTCCAGCTGTGCTGGATTTATTTTTATTTTTCAAATCCATGTTGTGTTCTTATTCCTAGTCTTACACAGTTCTTGGTTGTGAGAGATGGGGGGCAGAGGAAAGGTGGAGCCATAGGGTTTTTGTGGTTATACTTTGTTATAATCCTTTACAGCTACTAAGGGCTTAGTTTAAACATGCATCCTTGATGATGTCCTTGTGCACCTCTCACTTAAGGTCAGTGTCTAAAACTTTCTGAGAGAAAGTACACTAAATAAATTGAGATTTTCTTAGGGCATCTCTATGATAGGGCGAGAGTCCAGAACAACTTCAGTTTGGTGGAGTCTGTAAAGAGGGATTTATTTTCCTTTAGTAGTAGAGTGGTATCATTCTTTTATATTAGCATGACAAAATGCTAGAATTTTTTTCTTACAAGACTGCATTTGTTTGTATAAAGTAGTCCATAGTAAAAATTTGAAGAGCTTAATTTCTGTGGAAAAAAAAAAAAAAAAAAAACAAAACAAAACACCTGTGTATCTCACCAACAAGCTTATGTTCTCTTAGCAGAACATAAATGACAAAAAGCATTCCTCTCTGTTGCTGCAATTAAAATTTTTCCACCCAGACATGTTTCTCTGGATGAAAATTCAAGGGTGAGGGTGCTATATCTCTTTAGGACTTAAAACAGTTAAAAACTGTCACAACGCTTTGCAAGTAAATGCCTGTTTGTCAGTGAAACATTCAGGAAATCACAGTGGGTTTTCTTATTGCCAGATAAGAAACATAATGTGGAAATTCCATACAGAATACCGGGTTTTGAGTCTTACTAATATTGACATATTCACAAGAGGATGCCAAGCTTGCTCCTAGCAATGTGGGTCCAGTGGGTTCGATCTGAGTGCAGGAGCAGGCAGCTAGGAAATACTCTCCAATTTTGTTCCCACATCTGCCACTTAACAAGAGTTTAAAGTTCTTTAAGCTTCTGGAGTACCAGTTTATAAAAAGCAAGTAGGTTACAGGTATGAAAATGTGACAATTTTTTTAAACATTCCATACCTTGTTCTTAGTGTTTGAATGTAAGTGCAAGGTGGTAGCTTTGAGTTGTTTGAAAGGCTTTGGATTCTTAGCCCTCTGTTTCATTTCTAGGTAACAGGATATATCCCCGTTTTAGGAGTCAATTAAAAGAAAAAAAGGTTTGACATCCAGGTGTGAAAATAAAAGCTGCTTTAATCAATATTCTGGCAGATGGAGGGACTCTCAGGTCATGGCTTCAGGATTCATAGCTTCTCCCACAAATTGATGGGCACAGTACATCAGAGCAGAGAAATGCTCTATTTTTATGGGTATTTGATGTATTTCTCTCACCTTGCCTCCACCTGAGCGTTGCAGTGCTCTGCGAACACTTGTGTGTGGTACATCAGTGCTGTGGCAGAGGGGAGCATCCCTGCTGACACTTGGCAGCTGGGGAAGCTGAAGCATTGGAAAATTGGTTTCTTTATGTTGACTATGTCTGTGATAAAAACTGAGAGGTGGGCCTGAAATTTTTGTCTGCTAGTTCTGGCTTTCTGCATTTTTTTCGTTACTGCTTTTCAGAGAAGTTAAACTTTGTCCTGTTTGTAGGTACATAGTAACAAGGTTTTGTGGTTGTTTTCTTTAACAATGCCATGAAACATAAAATTCTGTTTTCTTGGCTATAAAATGATGGTTATTTTGTGAAAGTCGCTTATTAGAGAAGCATGAGGTGGAGGTAACTGGTCTGCTGGTGTCTTAGAAAGTCTGATCCTGTTGCTTGTTGAAAGAAAAGTGACTTTGGGGTTTTGTTTTCCTAAGTTGTACTAGATTCAAGAGCACGTAATGTGACTTAGCTGTGGTGATAATAGATTCTGTTGGTAGCCTCCTATCAAAATCAAATTAACAAATTTAAACCATAATTTGACTGTAATTTCATTACTAAGGCTGCCAATTAGAATTAAAACAAGTCTTAAACTCCTTGTTATTTTATGTAAAGTGACTGGTATGGGAACTGTCAGTGGCTTTAGTTTAGTAGTGTTGGATGACCTAATTAGCTGAATACTGCATGAGTACATTTTGAAGCTTTAAACTGTGACCTTTTGGCAATTAAAGTTAATTCATATTTCACTTTTTGTGCTAATCTTTGTTCTGTGTTACTCTTCAATAGAAGGTTTTATACTACAGATTTAAGCAATGCTTTATTGATCAGACGTTGAACAAGTTTTGTTTATTCAGCCTTGCAAGCAACTTTGGGAGGTGCCAGGTCCCCAGAGAGAGAATCTTGAATCAGTGCTTGAGCCTGTTCCTGTGAGGGTATTTCTCCTGGGAGCCTGTGTGTGTGTTTAGCCATAACTGCATTTTCACACCTTGAAAATAAGCCAGAAGAGTCAAGACTGTTAGAATGAGGGGATTTTCAGGGCTTTTGTGCTGTAAGAGATATATCAGAAGGCATGGAAAACTATATTAAAGGTTTGTCAGCAAAAGTTTGTTGGTCTCAGTATTTCAGCTGGAGAAATAGTCACAGATTTGTGGTGTGCACCGTGACTTCCTACTGCAGAAAAGACTGGTTCTTACAGCCTTTTAGG
The DNA here is from genome assembly GCA_013397775.1 of Eulacestoma nigropectus. Taxonomy (NCBI): domain Eukaryota; kingdom Metazoa; phylum Chordata; class Aves; order Passeriformes; genus Eulacestoma; species Eulacestoma nigropectus. The sequence goes on from VZTE01006591.1 coordinate 1,807,042, forward strand.
CAGCTTATCTTTGGATGACCCACTAGTTACCAGGAATAGGGTTTGGTTTTTTTTCCTTTTTACTATTCTATAGAAGAACATCCCTACAGATCCTTAACGTGTCAGAGGCCAGTCCAATGTTAAGTCTGTTCAGCCAGAATTGCGGAGTCCTCAACAGGACAGGTCGTCATCAACTAGCAGACACCATTCTGAAGTCACCTATTTGAGGGGAGGGAGATAGCTTTTTTTAATATCTTTATTTATAAACAATTTATATATATAAACAAGCAAACAAACCCCATATAATTCCCCAAAGATTCAGAAAACCACCTTTTGGGAGGCTTACATGGCCTTGTATCCTATTTACTTTCACATATACGGTAATTTTTCCTTAAAATCTTTTATTTCCTCCAGGGACCTTTGTCAGTAGAGTTTGCAGTGACAGTTCCCGAGCTCCTCAGTTACAGAGCATTAATTGTGGATACGTCTTCAGGGCTGTGTTGCATTTGTGAATGTCAGCAGAGCAAGTGACTTCTCCAGGCTGTGTTGGAGTGTGAGATCTGTGTGCAGATCTCCAGCCAGCATAAGATTATGCAAGAACTGAGCTGACATTTCACCTTGCTGCAGCAGCTTCTGGTAATAAATCCCTCACTTTAAAAAGCAATGCCCAAATTGATTTTAAAATTGGATGGTGAATAGTTTGGGCTTTTTCATGTGCAGAAAGACACTAATTATGAAAGAGCAGCAGTAAGTCTTTGAAGAGACTGTTTCCTGTAGTAGATCTGTTGTAAGAAACACGACTCAGTCTGCACTAAGATAATGCGAACATAGCTGTAATCGCCCAGAAATGCAGTGTTATATTTATTAATGGTTTGAAGGGGAAATTGGGTTTTAAACTGCCTGGGTGTGTATTTGAGACTGTCACAGGTTTCACAGTAGCTGTGAAGCTATGTGGGTATGATGTGTTCTAAAATTAATAAGTGAACTTGATACTTTCTGCACATGGTTTTAGTAGCAGAGCACTGTCAAGCAAGAAGCCTCATTGCCTCTAATTCCTGGAACGTGCCAAAAGCGTTCTTCTTCAATGCAAATAGTTCCCTTTATTACTAGGGCAATATTCCAAATACCACACTCATTTTTTGTGTAAAACCATGTTTTCACTGCACTGTTGGTAGACTCTATCGAGCAATAGTCCAGATGTGTTCTAAGCGTAATTTATGACAATGGAAGCTGAATGTACAGTGAAGAACATGTATTATTTCACTTTCCATATGAATTTCTGTGTCGTGGACCCTGGCAATCACTTGTGTGGAAACAGGTAACTAAAGAGCAGCATTGCTTGGATGCAGGTGAGAAAGCAGAACAACAAGTGAAGTTTTTCAGCTACAGCTGAGGGTCTGCATTGCTATTCTGCACCTCTTAAGATACCAATTGCTACCACTGCTTTTATTTGATGTGGACGCTTTCCTCCAGGGAATGAAGCAACTGTAGCTCTGTATCTGTAACATTTGTTGAAGTGTTGCTTTCCTTGGCTACAATTCGAGGCTGAACTGTAGTGGTTGAACACCCAGCAATTGGGTGTTTGTTATACTCAGTCTGCCTTTATTATACTAAAAGTTCGTTCCCGTTCTGTTACTGTGAGCACTTTCTTTATAACTGCACGTTGTTTGGTTTTGTGTCCTGCATGAATGTTCTTTACAGAAGCTGTATAACAGTTTTTTAGGAATTAACAGTTTAATTCCTAAAAAATGCTTCTAAATAATTTCAGTGTCTTTTCATTTAGCCCTTCAAACATCTCTTCTCCAAAACCTGAAGTATTTCAACAGGGCATGATTTGCTAGATGGAAATTGCATTAAGCTTCCATGCACGGTGCTGGATTAGGTGACGACAGTTTCAGAAGCTGATATTCAGGTCTGCTAAAGTACAACTTCCCATAAAGACAAACTGAGAACTAAATGTTTAGTAGGGGGTTGGAGAAAGGTGGCACTTTATTTCCCAAACACTGATGTGTGGTTTTTTTCTAAACACTGTTTTGTGTTCTGTTCCTATAAATTGTACTGCTGCTCTCAGAGTGTGTTAGTAAGTCCAGCCTGCATGCTGTTCATGAACTTTAAAGGTTAAGCTCTATATAATTGCTGTTCCCTTGGCTTAATATTTTTGAACCATTATGAAAGTGAATGACACATTTACTTTTTTTAAAACAGGTCTAATCCTACAAAAAGCAAATGCTGTGAGAGAGCTGGAAGCACACTTGTGTGCATGCATTGATTCCATTCTTTGTATACCATCTCCTCCAGAGTTCAGTTTTTCTTTTGGTTTATTCCTGTCTCGTTGTTCCATGTGCTTTCCTGACACTGTCTGGTTTTTACTTTCGAATATGTTTCCTGCCTTCCCTCCATGTCCCTGGCTTCTTTCTCAGTGAGATCTTGTTACCATCATTGCTCTTGTTTTCCACTGTCTCCAGCAGTGGCTCCTGCTCGCTGCCAGGCCTGATCCAGACATTCTGTCCTTTCTCCTGCTGGCTTTGCCTGCTGTTGTGGAGGCAGGGAAAGGTAGTCCATGTGAACTCTTTGACACATTGGGTAGCTGGCGTCTATGGGAGGTTAAAAAATAAACAAAAGAAAATAAATGAATAACTTGCCTACTCTTTCTTTGGTGCTGCTGAGGCAGTTACCTCATATGACACTCAGTGGAGAGCAGGGGGTAATTCTGTGTCCTGTACACAGAAATAGCTGCTCTTTAGTGGCATTAGCAGGAAACCTGTAAAGCTTAGCTGCAGTCATTATGACTTCAGGAGAAGGACAATTACATTACCTTGTTGGACAACTATATTTGATGTAGATTTTTCTCTAGATTATTAGTTAGTGTGAGAAAATGCTGATGTACTGAAACAGTATCCTGTATTTCTCATGTGATGGGGTGAAATGGACTTCCCTTAAACTATTCCCATATTCTACAGGAGTTGTTTAACAGAGGATTAATACACAGATCTATGGAGATCAAAACTTGTACTCTACAGTCTCACAGGGACTGGAAGTACTTATCACCTGGCTCTAGGATCTGATATGCTATGGAACCAGATTTGCCTCTTAAATAGGCAATTAGTTAGCAATTAGTTATGCAAACATAGTAGTTATCACCTACACGAGATACATCCAGGTATGTAATCCCTTCAATTCAAATAGAAATATTAAATTCTACTTTGAAAAACACAAGCAGCCTCAGGGTTGAGAATTTGACATGCTTGTTACAAGCACAGCTGCCTTTTCTAAACCCTTTAATGTGTCTAGGAAACTGTGGCACTTGAACTTTTTTTTTTCACCCACAGAAAAATGATGAAAATGGGAATTGCTCTGGTGAAGGGATTGAGTTTCCAACAACCAACTTGTATGAACTGGAGAGCAGAGTTTTGACAGATCACTGGTCCATACCCTACAAGCGGGAGGAGTCTCTAGGCAAGTGCCTGATTGCATCCACCTACCTGGCAAGGCTGGGTAAGTTCCCTTTCACAAATACACAGATTATCTGTTCAGAGGGTGTCACAGACAGAATGCTGGGCAGTTGTGCCTTTCTCTTTAATCTTGCTGCTGTATACTTGCACCCTGCCCAACAATCACATCTCTGGGAAAGCGGTTAACAGTGAACTGTTCTACCCAATGCTGTAAAAACAACGTTGATCTCTTTTCTTTCTCTCTAAAGTAATTTGTTTACTTAAGTTTTTTTCAAAAAGTGGGTTTTTTTCAGTTTCATATTTCTTTATGTTCTAATGATTATGGGAATTCCATCTTTTCAGAGCCAAATTACTGACTTTTTTTGCCTTGTGCTGGTTATTTTCCATTCATAAAAAGAAGCTGTCATCTCAATCCCTGCTGTACCATGCTTGTATAAGGGGTTGTTTTTCCCTGGTGAAATGCTTACAGTGCATTAGATCTGGATTTGACTCTTCTGTATTCAGTACTTTGGCTGGGGTTAAGAGTGTTACGGAGGCACCACACCCAACAACTGATGTATAATGAGAGTACAAGATAGTTTTTCAGTCATGCTTGATGGCAGACTAAAGGAATGTTGTAATCTCTTGGATGAATGGAAGTTGTTAAGTGGTTCTGGTTTGCTTCTTTGTTTCCAATCTGTGTTAAAAGGCTGCGCTTTCATTTGGTTTTGGAGGGAGCCTATGAAGCATCAGTAATGTACAAATTGTAAACTCTGAAGTTTACGAGTTACTTATGGTGCTAATAATGCTTGAAGAAGTTGTAAAAGGTGTTGGGAAACTAATTCTTAGTTCTGAAAGGAAGGTTCTCTCTGCTCATGCTTTTTTGTGGCTTAAAAAGCATGCTAGTTACGAATGAACAGTAGCATGTTTACTACTGCTGGTTTGGGTTGGTGTTCCCAAAAACTTGCAACAAGGTCCCTGAGGTCATCTTAAAAAGTAATTTTTTAAAAATACTGTTAAAAAGCACTTTCCTTTCTGTAAAGGTCTTTCTGATTCTGATGAGAATTGCAAGAGGTTTATGGACAGATGCATGCCTGAAGCATTTAAAAAGGTAAGTAGGCACAGTAGCCCAGTTCAATGTTTCTTTGCATTGTTCGTGGTGGAAAGAATGTTTTGTAATCCAGACTTCAGGCAGCTACTGAGTTGGTTCTTAGATTAAAATCACACTCAAATTATTTTCCTAGATTAAAATCGTAGAGACTTAAATTTATATCGTACAAGGTCCCAGTTCTGTAACTGGCCAACTTTAGCACATAGCTTATTTTCTTTTTTTTTTTCCCCTTAAATGAAGAGCCCTGTAGTAATTACCAGAGCCCAAAGAGAGGTTTAGAGACCCTTGGATATGGCCACTGGTGGCAAGTTCATGATCAGATTTCCATTAACTATTCTTTGTTATTTCTTCAGAGGGTTGCTAAATTCTTTTCACAATCCATTTAGAATTTTATCTTTCACCTCTGTTCTTAATGCCCTGTGTTTCTCTGGGCTGTTGTGAATTTTCTCTACAGAGCTCCTCAAACTAATTGACTTTCTGCTATTCCATCCACTTTCAGTGCTGCCTAAATTTCCTGCCCAGTTTTTAGACCATATGTATGAAAACACATACATACCCTTTAAACAGTTAGACTCTGTCGTAGTGTTAAAATACTGAGAATATGATTATATTTAAGGAAGGTAGAAATTTAAAGGAAAAATTATTTTTTCATTTAGTTATCAGAGTACTAATCTCACAAACAATATTTTTGTATCACTTGGTATTTTTTGCATAGGAAATAAGCAATGTAGGTTGTTTCTCCAGAAGGATAATCTGTAGAAATCTAAGTTCAGGATGTGCTGAATTACCATTTGCTGAAATATTTGCAAGACACTCTATTAGTGGTACAAAAAGTAATTGTATTTAAACTATTAAGTTTTTTATCTGCTTCTGTTCAAATACAGCAGAAATTAAATGAAGTTTGCAGATGGCAGCCAAGTGTCCTTTATAAACAACCATGAAACCAGATTTAAAGAACATGTTTCAGTAGGTGGAAGCAGCAGTAAATACCTCACTCTTCGTGGTACATGTGCTTTGTTTTCTAATAGAAGCTGCTCAAAAAGTGTGAATTGGTAAATGGTTACCTCAGCTGAATCAGTGCAGCTTTGTGGCTGCCTGTTTCAAGATTTAATAGCTGTGTGTTCAATCTGCAAACAGATTAGTTTCATATTACTTGTTCTTTGCAAAGGTTACGGTCTCTACTAGTGCATGCAAATAGAAAACAGTTTGATTGATTTTATTTTCTGTAATAAACTGTGATTTAAGGTGTTCTTCTGCAAAATTACAAATTGAATTAACTCTTAAGCCATTAGTGCAGAGAGAACATCTGAAAAACACACCAGGCAGTGATGAGTGCATTCCAAGGAAACATTTGCTCTGAAAACAGTCTCAGGAGTTGATAAATTTCTCCTGGTTTGTGATTGTGCTCAAATGTTTAAAAAATTTTTTTTTGTTGTTGTGTTTTTTTTTAGCTGTTGACATCCAGTGCTGTTCACAAGTGGGGAACTGAAATCCATGAAGGAATCTACAACATGCTCATGCTGCTGGTGGACCTGGTTGCAGAAAGAGTAAAACAAGACCCTATCCCCGTGGGCCTGCTTGGTGTGCTTACAATGGTATTTGACTCTCTGATGCCCTTTCTAATATCTGAGTATTTGGCATTTTGTATTTATGCAGCTGATGCTTTTTCCAACTGTTTAAGTTGTAGATTATTGTCTTAAAATCTGCAGCCATTGCTTGCTGCAGATATTTTACATCCAGTATGCAATTCAAAGGAGTGGGTGCTGTTCAAAACTTCTGAAAAATAGCAGTTAAAAAAAAAATCACATTTTTGTCACTTCACTGTTTATGTTTTAAAACTTATCCTTTGAGTTCAGTTCTCTGTTTTATGGACCTCTGGCTCACATGGTCATTGGATATTGTCTGTACAGAATGGAAGCTTCAAAATGCTTTCTGTCGTGAGAAGTGAGAGGCAGGAGCAGGGAGCTTGTGTTCAACTTTAGTTTTTGCTCGATCTTTAACTGTCAGCCAGGAGAATGCTCAACTGAAACAGTCAAATATTATCAAGATAAGTTTTGAAACTGGCAAAAGCCACCTGTTCATTGCCATGGGCTTTTCTTTCAAGGCATTTAATCCCGACAATGAATATCATTTCAAGAATCGAATGAAGGTGTGCCAGAGAAACTGGGCAGAAGTCTTTGGGGAGGGGAACATGCATGCTGTCTCACCCGTATCCACTTTTCAGAAGGTAAGCATGGCCATGCCCTAAAAACTAATTTTAGGGTGGATGTCTTTGTTTCAGCTAAGATTGTTGGATTAGTAAGTATTTATAACACAGAGTTTAAATATGTCACCAAGAATTATAGCAAAAAGATGCTGAATATATGTTGGTCTGTAGACATTAATTTGTGCTCCCAAATTGTTCCAGTTCTCTGTCAGAGGCTACATTTAGAAATGGATGTACTTTCATGTCTAAGTAGCACAACAATCTGTGTGTTGCTTTAGACATGAAGCACACAACGGGTGGGTCTGTGTATCTAAGGACTGACATCTGTTTGGTTGTTGAGTGTGAAATGACCAGGATAACTCCAAGTGTTCAGTTCTAGCAGAGAATTCGTGCTTTTCTGACAGCCAAGGATAAAATATCTTCAACTCAGACACACTGGCAAGGAGGCAGTTTTTGAGGTTTGCACTGTCTTGTCACAGTTGTTCCAGATGAGTTGGTCCAAAACAGCATCAGTGGAGTTGATTTCTCCTTCAGGAAACAAGTTTGTGGCCACAGAAAGAAAATCCTACATCTGCTGCTTTGGGAAAGGTGTTTTAGTAATGTTCCACACTGCTACAGTGCTATAAATACAGTTGCCTGTGAGTCAGCAGCCACAGTGTGATCTGTTGCCACAGCACATGGGCAGTGATGTCAAGCAGGGTCCAAAACAGGATGATGCTCATGAGAACCAAGCAGAGCTCCAGCCACACTTAATAAAGGAGTTGTTACAAACACTGTTCTATTTGTGTAATAGTACATCCGTTTGAGGTGTGGGTTAATGGGCTGAACGTGTCTGTCCAAGTGTCTGTTTCAGAAGACAAATGTTTAGCATTGATGTTGCAGCTGCTAATTTGTTCATGTTCTTTTTGTTCAAGGAACCTCACGGGTGGCTGGTGGATCTGGTAAACAGGGTAGGTAAATGTAAACCAGAATTGTTGTTTGTCACTTGAATGCATTGGTCTTCAGAGATAATTTCTTTTCCCCCACCCTACCCTGACTTGTTTTTTCACTCCTCACTTTTCAGACAACCACAAAAAAAGTAGCTTGAGATTTTAATCCTGCCTTGTAAAATACAGCTTGTTGAGTTGCTGCCTTCTCCCTTGAGCACCTTTACCCTAATGTGGTATCTATGACTAGAGGAATTTGAGAGCCCAGCTGAGGCTGCAATCAAAGGTCCCCCAAGAAAAAGTGCCAGTCCAGTCAGCTGTTGCTGTATGTGGTCTGCCTTTCTTCCCTATGTCCATTTTTACTCAAGACAGAGTTTCTAGCTTGATGTTTAAACTCTGGTACCATGTATAATTGCATTGCATTCCCCAGTGCGCCCCTGAATTCCCATGAAAATATAAAGCTTCTTTTGGATGGGATGTTCCATGGTAAAGGACACTTGTTGGCATCTCAGGAACTGTCAGTGGAGGATTTTCTATAATCTCTTATTTAAAAGATATAATGCTGTAATTCACTATGTAATACTGATTATTTTATTTCAGTTTGCGGAGTTGGGTGGATTTTCAGCAATTCAGTCCAAGCTCAATTCAGAAGATATTGAACTTGGGGTAAGTCCATCTTCTGTCATGAGACTTCTCCCTTTCCATTGCACCCTCCATGTGGAACCAGCAGTGTCCCTTTTGGCAGTGCTTTTACCTTTTCTTTGGTACCAGAGCAACACTCCCACAGAGCCCTGAGGACGTGCTGTCAGGCTGGAGGTCAAATGAGGTTGTACATAAGAATCCTGACTGAAAAGCAGTTGGGACTTCACAGAAAAGAGGAGAAATTAGTGTACCTTTGTGCTAGCATTCAGCCTTCTGGTTAGACATCAATCAAAGCAGTTTCATTGTATGTTCATCAGTGTGTCCCTGGTTTTCTGTTTACTGCACACATAGCTGCATTTAGCTGCAAGTGAATTGACTTCTGTCATTTATTATAGAAATCACTGTTTAAAGAAAAAAATCCTTATGAAGACAGTGTCTAATTCTAAACCATTTTTCAAGAGCAGTGTCTTAAAACTGCCTGGTTCAACAGAGCTAAACTATTTTTGGTGCTGAAGTCTGACTTGGTTAGTTTTAGCTTCCTAACCTATATTCAGGAGACTTCCAATTCTTTCAAGCTTTGGAGAATGAGGAGGCTAAAGGAAAACGATGTCATTTGGAATCTTGTCCCCCAGGATAAAATCAGTCTGCTTTCAGTGACATGCCACTTGGAGAGAATTCAACTTCTTTTCTTGGGATATTGATATTTTCTGCTTTATATAGAGATAGGTGCATGTGAGCTTGACAGAAGAATAAGGAAAAACTTGATTTACAGCCCAGTCCTGTAATAGAAACTTTGACTTGACTTTGTTTAATGATTAATAACTGCTTGCTTAGGAAGGAAATCTGGGTCAACGTCACTTAATTTGGGCCTTGGATTGCACTGCTGCCCACTCAGTTCCACAATTCTTGATCCAGTGTGAAAAGAAACTGATTTTGATATTATTTATTGGCAAACAAATACATTTATACATTTAATTTCTTCACTTTAAAATCATGCATTGAAGAGATCTTGACATGTATATGACACATTTACAAAAGCTTTCTCCCACGTAATGCTTTGGGAAAAAAATTTGCCATATGGCTTTAACCTTAAATTTTGCATTCACACTTCTGATTGCTGTAGAGAGCAAGCAAAATGTGATATGTTCCTTTCCGTCTGTTTATTTCTGTGACTGAAACAGGATCTGTCAGGGAACACTGAACAGAGTGATGAGAGGACCAAGATTAGTGAAAACTGGGAAGGCATTTTTTATTTCAGACAAAAATATATAACACATACTGCATGCCGTGTATAATATATAGCACATACTCTACTGTGAGCCATAGAGTAAATCTTTCTTAAACCATGTGTTGTAAAGGACTTGCACACCGAAAACAGTTGTAGCAAATGACTGGAAATAAATCATGAGATAAATGATACTTGTTCACCTTCGTTTGCCTTTTAAGCTATAGGTTACTAACTATGAAAAGATCTCTTAAATATGCACCTAAATACTTGCTGTCTTTATTTCAGGCAATCTCTGCATTAGTTCAACCATTTGGAGTTTGTGCAGAATATCTTAACTCTTCTGTAGTACAGGTAAATTGTCTTTGTTCTGACTTACAAGAGGACTGAAAATTCATTTCCAACTGTGTTGGTGTGAAACTGGTGACTAATTTGAAAAGCCTTCAAATCTCACGTTGCAGAAAGTACAAGAACCATTTTGAGCATCCTGAGGTGTTGAATAAAGGGCTCAGACAATGTTCAGATTTGTTTTCCAAGCAATGATCTGGAGTCATGTATCTACATCTGCAGCAATGAGAAGCTTTACCATTGCCATTAGTAAGCTGCATCTTCATAAACCATGTGGGAGAAGAATCCAGCCTGATGGATGGATTTTGCTTTTAGTTTAACTTTCTGGCTGAGATCAAGCACATGGGTATGAGAGTTTACACTGCAAAAATTGTGGTACAGGGAAAAAAATTCACCAGGATCTCTTTGTGTGTGCAAACGTACTCCAGGCTTCACACCTTCCCTCACCACCAAAAACTGTTGACTTAAGTGACTGAAAGACTTTATTTGAAGAGGATGTAGTTTAAAAGCCCCTGGGAGTCAAAGAGGCACATGCACTTAAAAACTGCTGTGTTTTTAGAGAGCAGTTGGTCTGTGTCTGTGCAAGCCTGCATTACAGTGGTCTGAAATGGGTTCTTACTCTAACTGCTTTTTTTTCCCTCGACATAGCTACCAGGATAGTTTTATCTTTCTTGTAGGTGTTGCTTTATCTCTGAGGTAATTGTGAGCTAAGTATTTCCTTCTGCTGCAGTCACGTCTTTCGAGTAATTTTATCGATTTTGGGAAACATTAAAATGATTGTCATGCCTTTTCTCACATTCTTTAGCCCATGCTGGATCCAGTCATTCATAAAATGATTAAATATGTGCAGAATGTAGAAGAGAAGGACTTGAAAGACAAGGTAATGTTTTACATATTAAATATTTAGGAAGAACTTCCTGCGTGTCTTGGAAATGCTGTCAATGTAAACTAGAACAATAGCTTTCTTTTCACTGGCAAGAATGCAGCCTATTCTGAATTCTGACTGAATGACATAGATGAAAATGCATTTACCCAATTCCATTCAATACCCTTCTCAGTAAATATCTGATTTGTGACCCTTTTTTAAAATATTTTGCTGCTGTTGCTATCAATTTTTTGGTTTTGTTGGTCCCCTTGTGCAGCATGCTGAATGCTCACTTCTCTGACTCAAAGATGTTTACTGTCTTGCAGTCTGTTAAATTCATATTACTGTTGCATTAGCTGTTTGCTTCTGAGAATTTGGTAGTTGTCGGTAAAGTCTGTGTAACTTGTGGCTATTTCCTGCTTTACCTTGAATTTGGCATTCAGTTCTATTAAATTGTGTTGACTTTTTCCTTAGATTTAAATTGTTAATTTTAATCAGGAAAATATTCATAGGTTATGGAACTGAGGGAGAGCAATTTACTGTACCAAATCTGAAGCTTTAACCAAAAGTTTTGTTGTCTTAAAATTTCTAGTGCACAAGTAATACTTTCAGATGTAGTACTGTGATGTACTGTGTTTTAATTAAACTGACTCTGTTTGGTCACGAAACCTACTCTTTGTGAGTCACTGACGTCTGTAACAGAATAGCAAAAATACCAATGCCTCTATTTGTCCCTTTTTTGTTGTTCTGTTTCAAACAGAGACTGGTGAGTATCCCTGAGCTCTTGTCTGGGATCAAACTGCTGTGTATGCGCTTCCAACCCGACCTGGTCACGGCGGTCGATGACTTGCGGCTGGACATTCTGCTGCGCATGTTGAAATCCCCCCATTTCAGTGCAAAAATGAATTCTCTCAAAGAAGTAGGTTGGCTTTTTGTCTGTCTGTGTGTGTGTGTGCACGAGAGCCTGTGTTTAAGTGGGATGGGTTATTAATAAGCCCCTGAAACCACAGCCTCAAAAAAAGAGATGGCGCAATATTTCCGTGCAAATGATGTTGCCTTAGCAAAAGCTCAGTTCAAACACCAAAACAAGTTAATATGACAGGAGTTGTTTATAGTATTAATAGCCACTGCAAGGCCTCCCAATTAGACATAGTTTGAGAAGTGCGTGATTCTAAGAAGTGCAATTTTAGATTGATTTATAAGCAGTGGTCTATGCTATTCATTGACTATTCACTCTGGGATAATCCTGAGCATCCTGTGGCATATCCTTTTTTTCTCCTTTCACTGAGAGGAAATGGAAAAAACCCCAAATGAGACTTAAACCTATATTGATGTCTTAGTCCACTCATATCAGGTCATTGCACTATGTAATTGTATTTTTTATTATAGTTGTATGTGGATGCTGTAATGTTTGAGTCCATCCTTTCTGCTTTTTCCTTTATTTATGAGGAAATTGAGATGTTAAACCCCACTGCTGTTTGGTTCTTAAGCATAAATTCTGTGTATCCGTGGTGAATTTATAAAAGGGCAGCTTTTGAAGATTTTAGCAGAAATGTGCTCTTTCTCCCTAGAGTGAGGAGCCTGTATCAGTTCAGTATTGGATAAGAAATAGGACACCGATTTGAGTGGAACAAGCAGAAGCCTGAGATAACCTACTTCTTGTGTATCTGTAGAAAAATACCTGGCAGCACAGGCCAGCTTTTCTGTGTCAGACTGAGAATAAGATTCTGCTGCATCAGACTGATGACATGGTGTTTCTGGTTAGGAATTTGCCTTTAAACAGCTTATGGGGGGGGGGAAGAAAAAAACAACCAAAAAAAAAGAAAAAAGAAAAACAACAACACCACCCCACCAAAAACAACCGACCCAAAAAATTTCAAACACCTTCTGTACTCAAAATATTTCAGGATTCACACTTAAGCTTCATCATAAGCCTTTTTGAATAGATCTCGTTGTGTGTATGTGTGTGTGTATGATGCAGGTGGGAATGTTTTGTTAGAATGTCACATTTTGCAATTTCTAGGTAACAAAATTAATAGAAGACAGCACTGTCTCCAAGTCAGTGAAGAATGCAATAGACACCGACCGACTGCTAAACTGGCTCGTGGAGAATTCAGTCCTGTCCATTGCTCTGGAAGGTAAGAACTCTCACAGAGCCTTTTGGCACATGCTTTGAATGACTTAAATTTTAAAATCTCATCTCTCCCTTTCAGTACATTTCAATGAGCACTATTAACCAAAGAGTTCAAGGTTTTGTTGTCTTCAAAATGAAGTAAATTCCTGCAAATTCTGTTACTATCATCTAATCCTTTGTTTGACATCTGTGCAAATGTCTTCTGCTGTAGCTGGGGTTTTTTACTCTACTTGTAGATTGTTAGCCTCTAAAAAAGAGGGAAAAGAGTTGTTTCTCTCCCCAGGTAGTAACATTCTGTAGGTGTGCTATCAGATGTATAAAGCAAAACAAAATAAAAATGGAAAGAGCCTTGTTCTTTTTCTTTGTACTGGTAGCCTTGTCTGTAACAGTAAAGAAGACTTTCTAAATGAAGATAGCTTTGTTCTCTCTTTTAAAAGAGCTAGTTCTTTTAAATTAATTAAATGTATCTAATACTGTTTGAAATATATTCATTTAGTTGCCTTCCTTTGTTTCACAGGTAATATAGACCAAGCACAGTACTGTGATCGTATAAAGGGAATTATTGAGCTACTCGGCAGTAAATTATCCTTAGATGAGCTCACTAAAATTTGGAGAATTCAGGTAAGCAATCAAGACTAGGCAGGTGCTTTAAGACTGTCTTACAAAAGCAAACAACTCTGATGAAGGGATTTTTTAAAAATAGTCTATACATCTCTATTGCAACGTGGAGGTGTTGAGATTTTAACAGTATAATTAATGCAAAGACTTCCTTCTACTTCTTCCTTTACCATGTAAAATCAATTGTTCTGGCAATTTCTTGTATCACAGCTGTTAAATCCTATGATGAAGTTCAGTTCTTTCCGACAAGTGTTAAGGGACTGCCAAAGTATTTGACTTGGCAGAAGAGGTTGTCGGCTTGAAACAGGTGACAAGAGTGTTTGTCTAGACCAAACTAGGATATTAGTGTTTGTGGCTGGAGGTATGAATTTAAAGTCAGAGTGTGACTTTAAAGAGAGTGGGCTCCAACTGTATGAATTCCCATTTACCTTCCTGTACATCCATATAACTGACTGACAAGTCATCTTTTGGCCTTCGCTTTAAGTATATTCAACTTATTACTATGTGGGGAAAGTGGTTTGAGTGTTTATGCAAATGACACGTGGAAACTCTGACCAGAAACTAATCTTCCACTGCAGGAAATGGTTTTCTTCTCTGTGCAAATGTTGATATTTTAGGCTAAACTCATTGAACACTGTCAGCTCTGCAGTGTGTGTGGCATGATAGCAAGTCTTTAATGCTTAGCAGAGTTGATACGTGATTCTATCTCCCTCACTTTTATTCTTTAATAAAAAGCAATACTTCCTCCCCCTCTCTGGCTGTTGTTACCATGGTGCTCCCATCCGTGTGGGAGGAGATTTTGTATTGCTCACTTTTGAGTAAAGCCTGGGAGAGTTTCGAAGATTCGACACCCCACACGTGAACCTCACCAAGCAATAGAAAAGGTGATGTTTGTATTGCTGCCACTGCAGCAGCTTGAAGCTGCTGTAATGATGGCAAACTTGTACTTTCCCGCTTTAGGATTACTTCCAAAGACTTCTCAGCCAGGGAAATGAGGAGCACAGTTTACTCTGAACTTGTGTTTCTAACATGTCAGAAGTTGCTATTCTCACTCATTAGTATGAATAGCAAGATAATGCTTACATGAAGGTTTTTCTCTATCTTGTTTGGGTTGAAGACCTACCTTCTTGTGCTTTCCTCCTTCTTTTCAGTCGGGGCAATCCTCCACTGTGATTGAGAACATACATACCATTATTGCTGCAGCTGCTGTGAAGTTCAGCTCTGATCAGCTCAATCATTTATTTGTTCTAATCCAAAAGGTAAGTTTTCACGTGAATTTACATTCCTTAGGAAGAGAAGTGATGAGATGTACGTGTGCATCCATCCTACTGAAAGGCAAATGCCTTGAATACATTTATATTTTCTATATAAATGTAAAATTTGCTATTAAAAAAATAACACTTTTGCTACTAATTTTTATGTTAACCCAGAAGTCTGATCTGCTACTAGATTGCTAATTGACTTGGATTTTAAGTACATTAGGTAGCCAGTCCTAAGGGACTTAAAGTGAGATTTTATTATTATATTTAATCCCTAGTAGTATTTGAAAGAGAGTTGAGCAAATTAGTGCTGTAACTCCTACCAACAGAAATAAGGAAATACGTATGGTGGAAACATACTTGTTTGTATTTTGATTTTCCTGCGGTAAAGCAAACATGGATTATATTTTTGTGTACACTTGAGATGTAACAGCCTGACAGAGGTGCTTTAATCATTATTTCTTTGCTGTTCAGAGCTGGGAGACAGAGAGTGACCGAGTGAGGCAGAAGCTGCTGAGCCTCATCGGGCGCATCGGCCGAGAAGCGCGAGTGGAAACAACCACTGGCAAGGCAAGTGGATGGTTTTCCTTTGGATTTTTGATTTATTAAATGTAGAGTTGCTAGTCTCTGTACTCCCTAGGTCCTGACTATCCTTGCCCTTCTTCCTCCAGGTTCTGGAGGTACTTTGGGAGCTGGCTCATCTTCCAACGTTACCGTGTAGTCTTATCCAGCAGGCCTTGGAGGAGCACCTGACAATCCTCAGTGATGCTTATGCAGTGAAAGAGGCAATCAAAAGGAGCTACATCATCAAATGCATAGAGGATATTAAGAGGGTTGGTTTATTATTTTATCTTTTCCAAAATGAAATCTTATCTAGCCTCGATGTTGCCCTTTTCTTGCAAGATGCACAAATTGTGTGTCCCATCTGTAAGTTCTTACCTTGGGGAGTCCACGAGAGGGGTAGGCTTTGTGTGAGCCACTTTGTTGATCATGAGACTCATAGTAAGTCTCTTGCCTTTGTTTTAAGCAAATTTTCAGCACAAGGAGTGATCAGTTTATGGGAAACTACCAGGATGGGCCCAAGGTTAGAATTTGCAAATGGAACCACTGTAAAGGTATGTCAGTATTTTAACTGTCCCTTTCATGTGAAAGCCTAGATTAGTTTTTTTGAGTAAAGCATGTGTTCTGGCATGACTGTTAAGTCTCAAAATGCAAATTGATATTTAAATCATAGTAGTTTTGTGTTTTAGTAAAATACTTAACTCTTTTCCTGTAACATGAAGAAGCCATTCCCAAAGCTGCCTGTACTGTTTCCTGGCAGCAGCAGAGATGTGCATGGCTTAAAAGACTGCATATATTCTCTCCTGCACTGTTCATATAGCAGGCAGTTTTTCTCGAGGCCTGCAGGAATGCTCCTGTCTTCTTTTTTTTCAGCCTGAAGTATGCTGTAAATAAAGAAAAAGGCTTTTACTTTTTTTGTTCATTTCTTTCATGATAAATCAGGTTTTGTCTTTGTTGCAGCATCTGTAGAGGATTTTAGATGTTTAGGAGACATACTATATTGGTTCTTGATATTGATCACACTTTTTGTGTTTGTGAATATGGATTCCAAGTCTTGGTTTCTCAATGTCTGTGAAAGTTGTAGGTTTTTTTCTTTTGGATCTTCTCTTATGCTTTCCTAATCTCATTCCTTTTAATTATATTCTGGCAAGGGCTTTTACAGAGGGAAACACTAACAAAAGCTGTAATTCTAAACTAGAAGGGATTGGGGTAAGCATACAGCAGACTTCTTAAATACATGGTGTTCTTATTTCCCTTCATTAGGGAAATGAAGACATAAACTGGGAGGGAATGTAACATTAAGGCAGCTTTCTCAAATTTGTGAGGGAGTCTTCAGTGGAGAGCTGTCTGTTATGGGCAGGTTCCTCCAACCTCTCTGAGCATGTAGGTGGTATTTGGGTGTTGTCAGTATTTAAACTGGGCATCACTTCTCTGAACAAGCAACCTCAGTACTGGTCTGTGTGGTCAAACTTTACAGAAAATGAAGCCTCCCAGAAAAGTGATGAGCAGTTCTAAAAATGAGGTAGGAGGGTTATTCTTTGTAGGATCTCTTTCAAAATGCAGCTTAAGTATCCTTTGCTTCCTATCAGGGGGCTGCTTGCAGCACCAATCAGAAATTTCTTGTCTCTTAAGCCTCAGTAGTAGTTGAGACTCTTTCTTCTGTTGCTCCTGCTTTAGCAGTAAGTAACATCATTTGACTGGATTTGCCCCTTTATGCCCTTTTAGACCTGCTTCATCTCCCATAATTGAGGAAGGTGGTGGTTATCATCTCTCCCTGGTGCAATTGAGTTCTTTTTGGCTACTTAATTTGCATGTTCTCTAGCAAGGAGCTGGTACTTTTGGGCTTGATAATAGGGATAGCAAAATGGCATATGTGTGTATCAAGGGACTTGTAGAAAGTGAAGAAGGGCACTTTGAAAAGGGAGCAGGAACAAGTAACTGAAGCCAGCAGAGGTAGTAGCTGTTGTTTTGAAACAGCAGCATTATCAGATATCATTAGGCTTCCAGGAGTCTGAAAGGAAAGTTAATCTATTGTTGAGCATGTACCACATGTGTAATTGTTTTTACCTTTCCTGCTGCCAGTCGTCCCAGCACAATAATCCTCAGTTTGTGTGGGTGGTGCCAGCCTTGCGTCAGCTCCATGAAATCACGCGTTCATTTATTAAGCAAACTTACCAAAAACAAGACAAGGTAAGGCTATATGCTGGCAAGATTTTTTGAAGCCTTTGTTGTGTCTGTGTAGCTCTGCCAAACATGGAAGTTTGAATTAAAAAAAAAAAAAATTAGCTAATAAACCATTTTAAAAGTAGTTTAGTGATGTAGCATAAACTGTTGGGGTAGAGGTGCTGTGCTGTGCCTTTGTGAGTGTGTGTATGTATAAATCTGTTTGCTGTGTCAGGACTAGTTTATTTTATTCTCAGCTTTTTGTAGAATAATTAACAGGCATGTTTGTGTTAAGAAATGAACAATGGCTAATGTTTAGACCAACTGCTTTGTAATTGAATTGACACTGACTCTTGGAAAACAGACTGAACTACCAGCAGTCACATGTGCTGTAGAGTGGCTGTGTGGACGTGTGGGACTTTGCAATCTGCAGCACCTGTGTTTCAGCACGTGCTGAAAACACCAGCATCAGGGGGTTGGGTGCTTGGAAGGGCAACAGCTGAATCTGAGGGGGGGACATGACTCCTTCTGATGAGAGATGTGTGTCTGTCGAAGAGCAAACTGCTGTATGCACATCCCTGTTTATCTATTATTTTAAAAACATCTGTTCTCTTTTTTATTTTATTGCCAAGAGCATTATTCAAGATTTAAAGAAGAACTTCGAAATAGTGAAGTTGGTGACAGGAAGCTTGATATCCTGTCACCGTTTGGCTGCATCTGTGGCAGGCCCAGGAGGGCTGGTTGGAGCAACACTGGTGGATGGCCGATACACTTACCGGGAGGTAAATGAAACCTTCTTGTTTCATTTTTGGAATTCACTGGTGAATAATTACTCTAGTTTTTATTTATAGTTCTACTACTTACCTATGAAGGCTTGTTGTACCCTTGTTACCATATAGAAGAAAGCTGTGTAAACGTTACACAAAATTACACAAGTTCCTTAGCAAAATCTCTACCTGGTGGAGAGTAGATCTCCCCATGCTAGGATCTGTTGTTGGCAAGCCTGTGCAGCTTCCAGCTTCTTCACCGGCTTCAGTTCCTGGTAGAGGTGATACCCTTGAATGTGTTGTGAAGCTCTTAATACCTGAAACAGATTTGCTAATTAGCACATAGAAGCCACGCATGCAAATAGCAGTTTGTTGCTAATGCTTTGATAATTATTTTTTCCACGCTAGTTTGACTTAGTGTCAAATAATATCACCACCAGCAAAGTACGAGCAAGTCCAAGGGGATTTGTTTATTTTTAGAAAGGTAGCCACAAAGTATGTTTAAAATAGAAATAAATCTCACAAACAGTTTCTGTTTCCAGGCTTTTCAAAGTGTACTGCTGTTTGACAACTAAATTTGCAAAAAAAAAAAAAAAAGAAATGAATGCTCAGAGTTCTTGTTTCAGAAAGAAAAGTCTTAAGCTTGAGTTTTTGTTTCCTCTTTCTCAGTATTTGGAGGCACATCTAAAATTTTTGGCATTTTTTCTGCAAGAAGCCACCCTTTATTTGGGCTGGAATCGTGCCAGGGAGATCTGGGAATGCCTTGTAACTGGCCAGGATGTTTGTGAGTTGGATCGAGAGGTAAGAAAAACTTGAAAAGTCGGTTTCTGTGGTTGCAGAAGGAATTTTAATGGATCATGAGCAGCATGTGTGTTTGTTGAGACATGTGGAGTACGAGTAGCAAACACAAACTAGTCATGCATTTTATGCTTTGTGTAGGCTAGAGCAGCAGAGGTTGTTCACTCATGGCCAGGATGCTCTTTTAACATTAAATTTGACTGGAAGAGGAACATTGGCTGGGAGATTAGTTGAAGATGCTGGTTTGAAAAGTGGTACGTGGAGGATGGTGCAGTCACAAGAGACATTCAGCATTATTTGGGTGAAAAATGACTGTGAAGTACCTTAAAGCTGCAATGCAGCCTCTCTGACATGCAAGGTTACCAGGAGATGAGATTTTGAACCTCTTGCTGTAGATAAAGCTTCTACAAGATGAGTTACTGTGGTATCTGACATAGTTGGCTGTATAAAACTAAAATATTTGATGTGACAATGGGGTAAAAAATATATCTGCCTTTCACAGATGTGCTTTGAGTGGTTTACAAAAGGGCAGCATGATCTGGAGAGTGATGTACAGCAACAGCTCTTCAAAGAGAAAATTCTTAAACTGGAATCATATGAAATTACTATGAACGGTAAGAAAGTGGCTTTGGTGAACACATTTGGGGTTGAAATACATGCCAGAAATTTGCTTCCTAAGCCTTCAAATCAAATATCTAACCAGTTCTATAAATCAATGTAATAATGGAGTATTTTTCTATCATTTTGGGTTTTATTAGTTGTAGAAGGAAAAGTTCGTCTCCTGTATTTGGTATCTTCATTTTTGTAAAAAAAGCATAGAAACTAAGCCTGACCTGAATAAAAAACCTGCACCTTTTTTTTCACTTTCAGGCTTTAGTTTATTTAAGACTTTCTTTGAAAATGTGAACCTGTGTGACCATCGACTGAAGAGGCAAGGAACTCAGCTGGTGAGTGTGTTCTGGCAAGTTCTTGTGTCCTACCTGTGGCCTCTTAGGGACAGGAGGAGGTGAAACAAGGATTGTGTAGCAGCTGTTTGACATGGTCATGTTTGTATTAATGTGCAGATTGTCCCTGTAGCATTAACATTGTTAAATTCTGAAGCTAAAACTTGGAGAGTTAATTTCAACGGTTAAAATTCAGCAGTTGGTAACTGGAAGCTGGTTTGTAGCTTGTAAAACTTTGCAGGAGGAATGACTGAACTATTTTTTTTAAAATAATCATGGATTCTAGTGTGCAATTTTTCCTTCTCCCTAGCGGGGAAAGTCGTTTTTTAATTATTTTTTATTTTTCTTCTTTGCATGGGAGTTAGGCTTATCGTATTTAAATTCTAAGCTACTATAATTTTTAACTCTGATCCTTCAATGGTTTTGTTAAATTAATGGTTATATGTTAAGTAGTTTTCCATAGGCATTTTAGATCTTTATCACAGAAGACTTACTTCAAATGCAGAATTTTTTGCCAAGGATCATAGCAGGTTTTGTGATGGTTTATTGTGTGGTTAGTTACCATCTTGACTTTTTTGAAATTAATTCCATCCTAGATTAATTTTCTCTATGCTTTTAAATTTTTTCATTTTTCAGTTGGCTTGACTGAGATTGTTCTTTGGAACATGTTTTTCCACCAGTAAACAATTTTTTTTTTTCTCGTATAAATACACAGATGTGCAGCAGTTGGTTTAACTTTGTGCCAAAGTTTGGCAGCATGTTGGAAAAGGAAATTTTTAAGTTTTAATCAGAAGGTGCTTTTCCAACAGATGGAAGACAGTTTTGTCCCTGTGGTTCAACTCACTATTGTGTAAGAAATCCAGTCATGTTTTACTGTTCTTTCTTGTGTAGAGCGTAGAAAAACTGGAATTAATAGGAATGGATTTCATTTGGAAGATTGCAATGGAGTCACCAGATGAAGAAATTGCCAATGAAGCTATTCAACTGATAATAAATTACAGCTATATTAATCTAACTCCTAGATTGAAAAAGGTAGGCATATGTTTGTACATAAACGTGCTTTGACATTCATAAAGTCTTGATACTATGCATGTTCAGCTGTGTAATTTGTTGGGTTCTAGGTAGTTTATGAGTAATTCCCATGATTTTAGTTTAAGTTCTAATTAATTTGTACATTTTATCTGTAGGATTCAGTATCACTGCACAAGAAATTCATTGCTGATTGCTACACACGATTAGAGGTAAAGGACGAATTTTAATTATTCTTGTACCTACATCCCTTTGGTTCTGTATCTTAGAATAAGAATAATTGTCTACGATAATTCCATTTAAAAAAAATTCTTTCCACAAATATTTTTTGTCCTCTTGAGCTTTCCAGGACATCTTGACTGTCCCTGTAAAGCAGCCCTTGCTCTGCTCTGTGTTGCAGGCAGCCAGCTCTGCACTCGGCGGTCCAACATTAACACACGCTGTTACAAGAGCTACAAAAATGCTTACAGCAACTGCTATGCCTACAGTGGCAACATCAGTTCAGTCTCCTTACAGGTAGGCCAGCCTCTCAAGGAATAAATAAGACAGTAGACATTTGCTCCCAGCTGCTTTCCACAAGATTTCGAGTGCTAATTAAAATTCTCGGTAATTGGTAGTCGTATATTCTGGTGGTTTCTCAACTGAATATTCCAATTGTTGTGCAACAGGGGTTCCAGAGATTTTGAAAAACCTGTATTTAAATTTAAAAAAACCAACAAAACAGAGAAAACCAAAGCCAAATAGTCATAAAAAACCCCAAAACAACAAATCAAAACCAAAAAAACCACCCTGCCTCCAACCCCACAAAAACCAAAACCACCCAACCAAAAGAAAAAAACAAAACAAAGCAAAAAACCCACAGGTTATTACCAGCCTATTAATCACATAATATTTCTGGGGCAATGGGGTTTGGTTTTGGTTCTTTTTAAATTAGGAGAGAAAAGGATGGGTTTTTAACCTCGAGCCTAACTTAGTCATACCTGAATATGTGTAACTTAAACATAGGAGCATAGGGTGGGACCTTTAGAAACATGAAGCTTCTTCTGAAGCTGGCAACATCTCAGGCAGTACAACGCAAGCCTCTTGGCCTGTTTTCCTAGTTCATTTCTGCTGAATGAACTCCAAGTTTTAGGAGGTACCTTCAAAACCAGACAATTCATGGTAGTTACCCGTGGGTGTTGGAAATTAATCTGCGAGACAAGTTACTCTTGTTTGCAATGTTTATCTTTAGGTCAACTAAACTTGTGATAATTGAGAGGCTGCTGCTGTTGGCAGAGCGTTACGTGATAACAATAGAGGTAAGATGTGTAATTTCCTTCTAGGCAAGGCTAAGAACACAACTTCCAATTTTATTAAAAACAGTAAAAGTTATTTTAACATGCAACCCTCGTTACCAACCATCACAGAAATGTCTTCGTTTTCAAGGGTGGTATTTACTGTCATCCTTCTCTTCCTGTAGGACCTTTACTCTGTTCCCCGAACTATTCTACCTCATGGTGCCTCTTTCCATGGACATCTTTTAACCCTTAATGTTACATATGAGTCTACCAAAGATACCTTCACCATAGAGGTAGGTGTGCACAGCTTATGTGTGCCGTGGACTGTTGGTTATGTAGCCACTCTTGGTGGGTTTTATGAATAGAGTAAGATGGTTATAAAGACTCCAGTCGACTTGAAAACTCTTCTTGAAAATGTTAAAAATATGAATATGGAAGAGCATTTCTCTGCTGTCCTACCCTGTCACTCTTATGGACAATACTTTTACCACCCTGTGCAGGAAGATTTTTTTGGAAGATTTTAATTTTTCTTGACATTTACTGCTCAAGCAGACTTACTGAACCAGTGTTGTTTAATTTCACAGGCTCATAGCAATGAAACTGTAGGAAGTGTCAGGTGGAAGATAGCAAAGATGTTGAATTCACCTGTGGATAACATACAGATATTTGCCAATGACAGTCTGGTATGTTAACTACAAAGAATTCCCATTCTTTATGAAACTGAGTCTTTTCCAGACTAAAGGATAACTAAAGGATAAATATTTTCTTGCAGCTTACAGTAAACAAAGATCAGAAACTACTCCACCAGCTGGGCTTCTCTGATGAACAAATCCTTACAGTAAAAACATCAGGGAGTGGGACTCCATCGGGGAGCTCTGCAGATTCCTCAACCAGTTCCAGCAACAGCAGCAGTGTATTTAGTTCATCCTATGCAATGGAACAGGTACAGCATAATATGACCTGAAGCCTTCCCTCAGATTTTTCCTGAAGTGGGGATACTTGGGGGAGAGAGTAGGAGCTGCAGTAAGATCATCCAATCTTTTGTAATCTGGTTTTGCTTTCAAACTGCAATTGAAACAAATCAGCTAAATACACAACTGCTTTGTGCATGCAGGTTGGACTTTATAATCTGTACTCTGTCACCTATGGTAGCCTGCTTGGTGTTTATTCATCTCTGCAGGGTCTTTTGAACAAACAGGACCCATCCGGTTTAATTTTTTGTGTATTTGTTGAGGGTAGAGAATTCTGCATTTTCATTACTAATAAAGCTGCAGTATGAAAATAAACTAAGAAGCATCAACTGGCATGTTCAGGTCACTCCTAGTCTGCTTTGTATTTTGCTTGTCATAACAGCTGACTTCAAAAATTGACTGTTAAAGGGAAATGGAATAATGTAAAAGTTTAAATATTGTCTCAGCCTAGAAAGCAGCTGGGACTTCTGTGGGTCAGGTTGGCATCTGGGCCATTTGCTTCAGTGAAGAGCTCTGTTAAATTTACGTGTAACAGAGAAGGGAGAAAAAGACCTTTCTATTTCTGCTTAATTCTCAGGAGAAATCCCTGCCTGGAGTAGTCATGGCTCTCGTGTGTAATGTGTTTGATATGCTTTACCAGCTTGCCAACCTGGAGGAGCCAAGGTAAGCAAATTAAATGGTTACTAAATATTAAAGAATTGCTCACAGTGCCCAGTTCAAATACTCACCCCACTGTGTGCATGCATCCACCAGGCCAGTGTGGCTGAGCCCATTTCGTGCAAGTAACTTCTGATTTCTTTTCAGGATAACACTGCGAGTGAGGAAACTTCTGCTCCTAATTCCCACTGACCCAGCTATTCAGGAGGCTCTTGATCAGCTTGATTCCTTGGGAAGGAAGGTATGAATTAAGTAATTGATCATGGTGGAGCTACATGAAGAGGATTTTACTATCAGGTTTCTTAAATTCCTTGTCAGATTATAATACACAGAGGGTTTGAAACTACTGCAAAATAATGTTCGTGTTAAGTCAATGTTCATTATTGACTTATGTCCAAGCAGCCAGAGGTGAGAGGGTTATTACAGGGGTTATAGGAAATGTATTCCAAATTACAGCAAAACACAGGAATCTCAAAATATATTTCTTTTGTGGCTTTTTCCTCCTAGAAAACACTGCTTTCAGAATCCAGTTCTCAGTCCTCAAAATCCCCGTCCTTGTCTTCAAAACACCAACATCAGCCTAGTGCCAGTTCAATACTAGAAAGTCTTTTCAGATCTTTTGCTCCAGGCATGTCCACCTTCAGAGTGCTCTACAATTTAGAGGTAAGAAAACAAATTTGCTTCTTTCTGTGTTTCTGAGCACTAAGAGTTAAGTATTTCTAAGTTTTTTGGGCAGGTGTCCACTGTGATGGGGTCATAATGCAAATATCATGGCACTGTCTGCTTTTATGCATGTGAAAAATTTTACACAGAATGAAAGGGACAGAAAGTTCCCCTTCACAGACTTTACTGAGAAACCAGGCCCCTCTTTCTGTGATTTGCAAGGTGGAAGGAGTATTCTGAAGTAAGTGGAGAGGACCAAAAAGCCATCAAAGTCTTTAGGTAAAATTCCTGCTTGAATCTCTAGATCTCTGAATATACAATTTTTAGTGTGTGTATATATTAAAAATATGTATTAAAAAAAAGTTGGCCCTTAAAAATTAATGGGAGCTATTTTAAGTTGAATTGGTTTTGCTTGGTTAAATTTGTCAGAAACTTCTGTGCTGTGTAAGTCTCCTATTTTCTGTCTATGGAGGAGTATTTTTACAAAGCATTCAGCTGGGAAGAATTTTCACTATCCAAACATGCAGGGCTTTTACCAAGAGGCCTCTGGCCTGTTTTGGCTGCACAGGTAGAGTGGAATACATAGAACTTTTTTACCCCTAAGCATCTCCTAAATGCTTTAGCCAAAATGCTGGATTGGATCCTGTAAAGATTCTTTCCTGGAGTCCAGTGAAAGGATTTTAAGGAGTACAGGAGTTCAGCTGGTGTCATTTGTAGGACACTGTAACCTGCACACTAAAAGCTGGACAGTGTTTAGTTGTACTTGCAAGTCCTACTGTTTCTAAGGGCCCATTACAAATATGGTTTGAACAACTTGAGGTTGAAGGACCGATTGCCAGCTGCTTCCAGAACATCAGACAAAGTTATTCTCTTTCCTTCATGATGTGTGCCAAGATTACTGTAGGAATTTTCTTGTAGTTGCTTCCCTTTAGGTTTCCACAGTCTAATGTTAGCTCTTCATCTTCCTACACTGTCATCACTCTCCTGCCTTAGGATTCCCCCCTTTTCTGTACAGCTGGAGTGAAAGATATTTGATTATGTCTTTGGAATATGTTGACAAGTTCTACAACTCGAAGCAAATGGTTTAGGGTGTCTTGTTGAACTGACAGGTTATATTGCAGTAGGATGGGACTGTTATCTGCTGCTTCTGTGCCAGAGAAAATAATAAAAGCAAGTAAGAAATTGCTTGCTTTTCTGGCGAGGGATGAGAAGTAATAAATTGGATTAGACTTGTAGATTATATGAGTGGACTTGTTCCTCAACTCCAGTCAAGCCAATTGGAAGATGGTTTCTATCAGGAAAAAGGAATATGTGCTTTTTTATCCCCTGAGCTGGTGATCTGGTGAAAATATGGGAACCAGTCTGAACTGCTTTCTGAAAAACATGTGCACAGGAAATTTGCAGAACATATGAAAGAGATGAAAATTGAATGTTGCAGATGTCCAGGGGGTGATAAGATTTCATGCCTGGAACTCTGTAAAACATTCTTCCGACCTGTGAACCTGGAAGAGATGTATTTTGTTTGCAGCATTGTTGGCTGTACGTGTCAAAGAGACTTTTCAAGAAAGTAAATAATATCTGGGGGGTTTTCTGTGGTTTTGGGAGGGGCTGGGGTTTGTTTCGTTGATGGGTTGGGGGTTTTGTGGGAGTTTTTTTGGTTGGTTGGTTTGTTTGGGTGTTGGGGTTTTTTCATGTGAAGTGAAACAGGTTATAACCATAAATGAGAACTGACCCACAGAAACCACAGACTTCCTTCTGGCCATGTTTCTGAGTGTATTTGCACTCTGAAGTTTGGTGCTGATTTAAAACAGGAGGGGGATGATAGAGTGGTGGTGATCATAAGGCCTCTAGAATTACCTGAGCCGTCTTTTACAAAGAAACACCGGAATAATAGCAATACATTTCTATTTCAGAAGGTGTGAATCAATAAGTAAGCCATCTGTAGGGTGTTTTATGGGATACTGTCAATTAAAAATCTGGAAGCAAGAACAATTTGGATTCATAAGGAGCACCAAGTGAACCAGAAGATGACATTCCATGCTTTCCCTTAAAAAAAGGGAACTGCAAACTGCAATGAGATCAAAATGCCCTTTGGTTCAGAATAAACATCTGTAATAATCACAGTTGTCCTGAATATTTTCTGTGAGATTTCTCTTTACTGACTACGGTTTTGTGTATTATTAATTGCTTCATTTGTAGTGGATTTTTTTTCTGTTACACTTTCAAACTTCAACACGTAAAAAACACTGAGGGGTGGTGGTTTACATCTGCTTATTTATTCATTTATTGTAGGTGCTGAGCTCCAAGCTGATGCCAACTGCAGATGATGAAATGGCAAGAAACTGTGCCAAGTCTTTCTGTGAAAACTTCCTCAGAGCAGGAGGTTTGAGGTTAGATTTCAAAACCTTGACTCAATTTGTAGCACTTCATTTATTTAGCAGTTGTGTGTGGTTTCCTATTTCCACAGTTTAGCACACTAATACACCTGTCAGCTTCTTTTTCAGGGAAAAAAATCCACCCAAGGCTGTTTTACCACTGTCCAGTAGCTGTCATATGTAACAGAGTACATGTCATTAAACCTCAAAAGCAAGTTAGGCACAAATAAGCTTGTGAAGTGTAGCTTGTACTAAAGTTTGGATTATATTTGGATAGTTTAGTGACATTTAAGTGTTTCGATTCAAGTGTGTACATTGCACTCCCCTGTGTAGACACCAGTGGACATTTTAAGCAGCCAAAGTATAGATAATGCAGTGGGAACCAAATTAAATTTGTAATTACAGCCTTGAAAATTCAGACCCTTCAGATAAGAGTTGAGGCACAGTGTGAGTGGTTTGGAAGACCTGACGATACTGATTATGTGAGATTTATCAAGTATACTTTGCTCTTAGTAATTCTATCCATGACACTCCTCTGCCCAAGAGATCCTGCAGCGTTTTCCAGCAGGAGCAGAAAGCTTCCATCTGTAGATATAAAAGGGGAAAATGAGGATGTTGGCCTCCAAAGAAGTCAGTTTGAACTGGGACTCAGCTGAGTGAATAGGAGGAAGAAAGGATAGAGACAAATTAATTGCATCTCTCCTAATGTGAAACATTTCCAAATGGAGTCTGTCTTATTGATTTGTTTTTAAGTTTGGTGGTGAATG
Organism: Eulacestoma nigropectus; assembly: GCA_013397775.1. Classification (NCBI taxonomy): domain Eukaryota; kingdom Metazoa; phylum Chordata; class Aves; order Passeriformes; genus Eulacestoma; species Eulacestoma nigropectus. The sequence continues at coordinate 1,834,758 of VZTE01006591.1, forward strand.
TGATGCAGAGAGATTCCATCCCATCAGAGGTAGACTATGAGACAAGACAAGGCGTCTATTCCATCTGCCTGCAACTTGCAAGGTATGTAATTGTTTTTCATTAGAGAAAGGGCTGCTTTCTTGGCTTTTAGCATGCAGCTTTTAGTATTTAAGATTAATTGGTACTTTGAGTTCTGTTTCATTCACTCTCTGAGTGTTCAAATACAAGCCTGATGGTTTTGCTCTGTGAATGTAGGTTCTTGCTGGTTGGCCAGACAATGCCCACCCTGCTGGATGAGGATTTCATCAAGGATGGGGTGGAAGCTCTGTCCTCACGGCCCTTCCGCAATGTGAGCCGGCAGGCGAGCAGGCAGATGTCCATCTGTGGAACTCCTGAGAAGTCCTCCTACCGCCAGCTCTCTGTGTCTGACAGATCCTCCATCAGGGTAGAAGAAATCATCCCAGCAGCAAGAGTTGCCATACAAGTAAGGAAGTGTTTGACGGTTTTGATGTAGCAGTGTCATCTCCAGTGACAGCTGTATAACTCCTAGATTTCTAATCAATCCTTTATACAGGTTTATGCCCTGGCTCCATTTAAAAGTCTCTGAAAATCTTGACCATCAGTCTCTCTTCCAGTCTCGATCTGAATTTTAACATTCTCATAAATTATTTTGGCACTACAAAGGAAGCAGTACCCCAGAAGTGCTTAAAAGAAATAGATGTACACAGAAATCTTACTTGTGGTTTATCTTCAGTCATGCTTAACTCTTAAGATCTTATTCTTGTTAATTTTCTGTGAATTGAAAGGAGAAGGTTCCTGCTTGAACTTGTGGCTTTGTAGTCCATGATGCTTTGAACTAGAAAGAATTGGATGAGTTTTTTTGTTTCAAATACCTCATTAAAAATTAAATTTGTTTGGTGGTACTGTGGAGAAAAAGGAAACTTTTATTTACAATACCTTAAGAAAATGTTATTTGAAAACCTATTGAGTCCAGTTGAAAGAAACTTAAGAGTTAATGTGACAAGTATGCTGTGTTAGGTTGTTGGGCAGTGCTTCCCAAATGGGTTGAACGACTGAAATCAGCGTGCCTGCCTCCAGATAGGTGAAAAGGGTGTCTACCCTTGTGAAGAATTTAAAAATTACTTACTTCTCCTAAGGCAGCAATACTAATCTCTCGTTGGGAACAAAAAGACTCCTGAATCCTTGAACCTGTGTAGAGAAGAAAGAGGAAAAGAAATGCAAATGTCAGTTTGACATGATCCAGAAGATACATTCCTCTTACCCCTGTGATTAACAAAGATTGTTGGGTACCACAGAAGTAACTGCTGTTTCTTGTTCCTCCAGACCATGGAGGTGAACGATTTCACCTCCACAGTGGCTTGTTTCATGCGTCTCTCATGGGCTGCTGCTGCAGGACGCCTGGACCTCGTGGGAAGTAGTCAGCCCATCAAAGAGAGCAACACTCTCTTCCCTGCTGGGATTAGGAACAGACTTAGCAGCTCAGGTGGGTTATCTGTATCCCTAAACCAAGCTAAAAAGTGTTTGGTTTAATCTTAACTGAACACTTCAGGAGCTTGAAGCTGAATTCATTGGATGTTTATCCTCTTGGGTCTCTTCCAGTTTGGGACATTATATAATTAAATTACAAAAAATTTTGAGCAAATTTATGTACATTCATCTGGCATTCAGAAGTTTTTAAATTGCAGAGAACTGACCAAAAACTGAAAACATCTGAAAAAAAATTAATGAATTACAGCAGTTGTTATTTTTTTTTTTATGCAGGAAGTAACTGCAGTTCAGGAAGCGAAGGGGAGCCCACGGCGCTGCACGCTGGCATCTGTGTGAGGCAGCAGTCTGTGTCCACCAAAGATGCTCTCATTGCTGGGGAAGCCTTGTCTCTTTTAGTAACCTGCCTTCAGCTACGTAGTCAGCAGCTAGGTATGGAAAAAATCAGATTATTCACTATTTGGAGTATAAGCCAGGTGGGAGGAGGTTTTTGGATACAGTCAAGTAAAAAAAAAAAAAGAGAAACTTGTAGCTTTGTTAGCTGAGGCAGCTCAAGCTAAAAAGACACTATTTCATTAAAAATTACAGGGTTTTTTTTTTTTCCAGGACTGAAATAAGGCATGTAGTGCTGTGCCTTAGTGAAATGTTTTGGGAAAGCTGACTTACTGCCAGAATATAAATATTTGCACTGCCTTTGAAGTATGTAATTCTGTAAGTGCTGCTGTTTGCATAGCTCGTGTTTAGTACTTGAGTCTTTGTGTACAGGAAGTGTAAACAGTGGTGGCACAGGAAGGTAAGGAAAATGCTGTTATATTGTGGCAGCCTCTGGTGAGGGAAGGAGATCAGGAAATAGCCTTTACTGCTTTTCTGTATTGATGTCCTCTAGGTCCTGTGGTATTTTAATGCAAGACTGTAACTGATTTATTTTAAAATACTATTTTTAATAAGATAGCCTGGCACCTTTCTGTTCCAGGATCTTTTTACAATTTGCCTTGTGTTGCTGATTTCATCATTGATATTCTGCTTGGATCACCAAGTGCTGAGGTGAGAGTCTTCCTCTGAAAACTTTCTATATGTTCCCTGTGAAATGTGTATGTTTTGATAATTTCATATGGTCTGAACATAAAATTGTTTATTGCAAGTATTCCCACAGTTTAATATTGGAATAAATAACCTCTGTAATTGTTAGTAATTCCAGTACCTGGTGATGGGTTGATAGAAAATGCTGTAGTATTACATTTTCTAGGCTTGTTTCATCCACGACATGCACAGGACTGTGCTGTGACTAGTCTAAAGAAAATAGTCTCATTTTGGTGACACAAATTCTGTAAAACTAGTACTTCAGGGAAAGTTTCAAGTAATTTTGATTTGGGTAAAATTTAATGGACTCTTCTGGACTTTTGAAAATTTATTCCAAGTGTTGGAACCCTCCTAAAATCCATTCTTTCTGATTTAAGATTATCCTGGATATTCTAAAACCTAGAGATTTTTATGCTTATTTCATTTCATCATGTGTCATCTATTTTGCATGAAGGCATTGCATCTTTCCCCTTGATCTGTATTTATAATTTGTATTTATCAGAGGTTTTCACTCAGGGATGAACAGGGTTTGTTAAATTTCTAGAAACCCTGGCTGGTGGGTGCAGAGCTGATAGCCTGGTTTGCACCATTTCAGTGTCCATTTTTTCTGTTAGATTTCTAACATACCAGAAGTGTAGGGATTTTTTCAACCTTTGAGTAACTGCTGGTGTTTGACAATGACACTGTTCCAGATCCGTCGCGTTGCCTGCGACCAGTTGTACACCCTTAGCCAGACAGACACATCAGCTCACCCAGATGTACAAAAGCCAAACCAGTTCCTCCTGAGCGTTGTTCTTGGGGCCCAGCTGCCCCTTTGGTCACCAACCAGCATCATGAGAGGAATCAACCAGAGGTAAGCCACGTGTGTGTTTATTGAGGAAGCAAATCTGGCACATTTTGAAATGAGCAGCACCGTGGAAGCTCTGAGGAAAAAGGGATTAGCACTTTCCAAGTGTTGGAAGTAGACATTCTGCAATTTCTAGAGAAGTAACTGGGAAGTTAAAGCATGTTGTTGTTTTACTGTCAGCTGATAACTAATTAGAATTGCTGTGAGGTGAGGGAAGAAATCAGGATTAAATATGATTCCTAACGTTCAGAAGTAGCTGTTGGGAAGGAATTTTTTTTAAAGCTGCAGCCTGCAGAAGCACACCTAGGTGGTTGTGCTGCTTTGGGTTAGATGGACAGAGCACACAGACTTTGAAGACAAATGCTTAGAGAAAAGTTTATGATTTTAAGTATACCTTTCTTCTATTTATACCTGTTTCAGACTTTTGTCCCAGTGTACAGAATATTTTGACCTGAGATGTCAATTACTGGATGACCTGACATGTAAGTATGTGCAGACACCTGATTCAGTCATTCTGATGGCAGCTTCCAAGCTTGTCTTCTTTCTGTAGGAGAGACATAGAATTGCCTTCACAAAAGAATTACTACACCTTGAACTCAGAGTGACCTGCCAGTGTGCTGGCTGTCCTGTGCTAGTGCCTGGCATGGTCTGTTCTTGGCACTGGGTATCTGCAAAGCAGCTGGTTCCTTCTGGAAAGTGAACTGAGTTCCTTGGTGGAAGGAATTTGCTTGGGGGCAAAAACCATTACCAAACTGTTTGAAATTCTTTGTATTTATGTTCTACATTTCCAAAGCTGCTAATTTTTTCTGTGTTCCCTTTTTTTTTTCCTGCAGCATCAGAAATGGAGCAGCTGAAGATAAGCCCAGCTGCCATGTTAGAAGATGAGATCACCTGGCTTGACAATTTCGAGCCCAACCGTACTGCCGAGTGCGAGACGAGTGAGGCAGATAACATCCTGTTAGCAGGACATTTGAGGCTCATCAAGACTCTCCTTTCACTTTGTGGGGCAGAGAAGGAGATGGTTGGTGAGTATTCCTCTTTGAATTGACTAGACCAGTGTGAATTCTGCATTAACACGTGACTAGACAGCACATGTGAAGACATCAGTGGAAGCGATACAGAGCCATAAGGACTGATTTTGGTGGTGCCTTTGCCATTTGATAAAACATTTGTTGATGTGGTGCTATGAAGTGATTTTGTTGTTATGGAACACCTTTTGGCATTTGCAGTGATAATAGAAGTATTTAACAGTCGATGTGGTTTGCTGTGTTTCAGGTTCATCTTTGATTAAGCCATTGCTGGATGATTTCCTCTTCCGAGCATCCAGGATTATTCTGAATAGCCATTCCCCAGCAGGCAGTGCTGCAATCAGTCAGCAAGACTTCCATCCAAAGTAAAAATTCTTCTTTTATGTTGAGTTTTGTCTTGGATCTCAGAAATGCAAATGTCAGTATTAAATCCCACAAACAGTAGGATTTAATACCAATAGTGGAGCATTTGTCCAGTTTTCTACACTTCCTACATAAATGCCCAAATAGCATTTTATAAGTTTTTGTGTGACCCAATATCCTTGCATTTCTATACTTCAAAGTCTGTGCTTTGTTAGATCAATGATGAACTTCAGGCACAACTGAATGCTGATTTTATGAGTCCAAAGAATATTCCTTTAGCTCATTACTTCTTGGGAAGTTGGCTAAATTGGAACATGAGCAGGAAATTAACTTCCCAAGCTCCTTGTAAAAGAGAATCTCAGAAGTTCCACTACTTTCTTTTTCTCTTCTCCCTATCCATTTTGTAAAAAAACTAACACCAAGCAAGTCTCCTTGCACCTGAGAAAGCTGATAAAGCCCAGGATAGATCAGCTGGAGAAAAAAGAGTGGGCTTTCTCCTTCCTGTCACAGCTGTTATGGCCATACAGTATCTGAAAGGGTGGGTGTAAATTAGCTCATGTGGAGTTCTGAGCTAATGCAGCTGGATTGTTTGTGTTGCACTGAGTAGTTGGTGTTAGATCAGGCGTATCCTCACTGCCTTTCCACAAACTCAAAAGAAGGTTCCAGTGGAGCATTTAAAACCCTGAAATGAGTGGGACCTTGTATGTTTTGCTCCGTTGCAGTTCATCCCAAGCATGCTCTTTTGTTTGCTTAAAGTAAATAAAGCCTTTTCTTTGGCCTTCAGAAGAAAGAGCTGCTGTGTTGAATGATCACTGAGAAGAGCTGGGAGTGTTTTGTACTGGTCTAGCTCAGGTCTAAGCTCATCTCCTGTAGCAAGGATGTTGTCTGGTCTAGGTCTTTCCAAGCTTCCATCCCTGTAAATAAGTCATTTTGTCTCCATCAGTGTTACATGATGGAGAGTATCTGTCTGTTTGTCCTCAGAAATGCAACCAATTCTGTGTCTTCTTTTAAAGCACCTCCTTTTTCTTGCTACTGAATGTTAGCAAGTGTATCCATGTCAGTAAAGGAGGCTTGTTTAAAGGAGTGTTCCTCTTGCCACTCTTCTCATTGCATTCTTCCCCATTCTCCTACCCCAAGAAAGGAAAAAAAAAAAAAAATAGCACTCTGCAGTCCCTCTGGAGTGTTTTATCACTTAAAGTGTTCTTTAGAACATTAATTGTTGCTTGTTCTGAGTAATACAGCTTTCTAGAATTAGAACTAATTGAGTAATCTAGCCAGTAGATCTGAGATGTGGTTTTCTTTCCAGGTGCAGTACAGCAGACAGCAGATTAGCTGCTTACGAAGTGCTGGTAATGCTGGCTGATAGCTCACCCTCCAATCTCCAGCTTATTACAAAGGAGCTGCTTTCTATGCACCACCAGTGTGACCCTGCACTCACCAAGGAGTTTGATGTAAGCAAGAAGCCTTTTTTTATTTGTGTTAGCATGGTTTGGAGTGGTGTGCATGGTTTACTTTGTTGCTTCATTCATGAGATTTCCACGGTCTTCAATTTAAAATGACACAAAGCAGATAAGGGTAAATGCAGATGCATTTGATCTTCCTCAGAAGCAGATACTCCAGTGTGTCTTTGTCTGTTATTATCTGAATAAGAAAGAAGTGTTTCCTAAATATCACAAATTTTATTTATTATTACATTTTAGACCATTTTCAACAGTGTTGTGCAATGTGTTAAATATTTAAATGACCACATACAGTGGTCTTGCAGTTTTTCAGAATTTAAATTCCTGGTTCTCCCTTAAATTGTTCTTAACAGCTCATATACAAGGGGGAGTGGTTTTAAACTGAAAGAGAGTAGGTTTAGGTTGTATATTAGGAAGAAATTCTTCCCTGTGAGGGTGGTGAGGCCCTGGCACAAGGTGCCCAGGGGAGCTGTGGCTGCCCCATCCCTGGGAGTGTCCAAGGCCAGGCTGGACAGGGCTTGGAGCAACCTGGGATAGTGGAAGTGTCCCTGGGATAGTGGAAGTGTCCCTGTCCATGGCAGGGGGTGGAACTGGCTTAAGGTCCCTCCCAACCCAAACCATTCTGTGATTCTACAATGTAAAGGTGGTTATAAAAGGTACAGAATGTTGTTGGAGTCTCATGTTTTTAATAAGTTACTGGGACAAAAAATGTATTTGTCATTCTAGTATCTTCCACCGGTGGACAGTCGCTCCATTTCTGGATTTGTGGGACTGAAGAATGGTGGTGCTACTTGTTACATGAATGCTGTTTTCCAGCAGCTGTATATGCAGCCTGGTCTCCCAGAGGTAATTAGTCCAGCATCCAATAAAGTCCTCTTTTTGGAATTACTTTCACTTGAACTACTTCATCTTAGCACCATTTGTAAATAAGTTGTAAAAAAAAAAAGTCAACTGTGTGTGTATAAATATGCACAATAAATATATAAATTTTAAGTTCTAGTGCTGTGTGCCATGACAGTTTACAGTAATAATTTTACCAAGAACCAATTTAATAAGGTTATTTGTTTCCTTCCAGGCCTTGCTTTCCATTGATGATGATACAGACAATCCTGATGACAATGTGTTCTATCAAGTTCAATCTCTTTTTGGTCATTTGATGGAAAGCAAGCTACAGTATTATGTACCTGAGAACTTTTGGAAGGTATTGCATCCTTTTGTTTAGAATCTCTAGCTTCTCTACTTAAAAAGTAATCATTTATTCAGCCTTTCCTCATTGCAGAATTTATAGAGATAAAGTAAGTTCTAATTCAAATAATCAAAATATGTTAAAATAACAAATTTATATAAAAATTTCTTAGTGATGTAGGTATGAAACAACCACATTTTAACATATATTTATGCTTTATATAGATTTTCAAGATGTGGAATAAGGAACTTTATGTTAGAGAGCAACAGGATGCTTATGAGTTCTTCACCAGTCTTATAGATCAAATGGATGAGTACCTCAAGGTAAAAACCCCAGCAGTTTCTTTTCTGGTTCACATGCATATCCTTCGTACCTTTTTTCTCTTTTTGCTTTGATCTTTAGAAAAGAAGGCAGAGAGCCATTCGGCTACTTTTATAATCTGCACAGTGTTCACAAGTTTTAAATTCCTACTGATTTCTTGGTCTTCCACCCTGCAATATATCCAACTGATGTCTAACTTTACATCTCCAACAGAAAATAGGAAGAGACCAAATATTTAAGAATACATTTCAAGGAATCTTCTCTGATCAGAAGATCTGCAAGGACTGTCCTCACAGGTAATGTTACATTTAGTGCATCAGCTACCAAGTTATGTGCTCCCAGAACTGTTAATATGTAGGTCATAGTAGTACTGGGAAGTAGACAAATGCCCCTGTGAGCATCACAGCTGTGATAGCTGTGGGGAAAATGCAATATTCTTTCCTAAGCATATTCTTGTTCCTGCAAGCTGGGTAAGTTCTACTCTGTTCTTCTTCTGAATTTAGGTATGAGCGTGAGGAAGCCTTCATGGCTCTCAACCTTGGTGTGACTTCATGTCAAAGCCTGGAAATATCACTGGATCAGTTTGTTAGAGGAGAAGTTCTGGAAGGAAGCAATGCCTACTACTGTGAAAAGTGCAAAGAAAAGGTATTGATTCTTAATTTTTGTGAAAGAAGGTTCGGGTGCAGTTTCATGTTTTCTAAGTATTACATGGTCATGGAAGCCATGCTTAGATGCTTCTCACTCTTGCTACATTGAAGATAAAAGGTTCAATGCCTGTAACTTGTAACTTTACTGTTGTAAACTAAAAATTTAGAGGGATGGCAGGATGATAAAGTATTGTGTGACATATTGAGATGTATCCCAGTGATCCCATGGACACCCTGCTTCCAGGGCTGGATTTTCATTGTGAATCTCTAGAAGGATGCTGCAGATTGCCTGGGGTTTCAGATAGAGGTGATATTCTTGTTTCTTTTTAAGAGAACTACAGTGAAGCGCACCTGCATTAAGGTCTTACCAAGCCTGCTGGTGATTCACCTGATGAGATTTGGCTTTGACTGGGAGAGCGGCCGTTCTATTAAATACGATGAACAAATAAGGGTAAGAAAAAACTTTTCTTTGTGGTGCCTTCCTCAACTATTTCATGTAGTGAGCTCTCGTTCTTCCTATTCACTTTTCCTTCTTTTCCTCACGTTTTGGTACAGGAATTTTAAGTATGTGACACACTTACAACGTGGTAGTGCTACAGAAAATAAGTGGTTTTTCTTAGAGCTTTCCTTGTTTGCAAAATTCTCAGGGTCCTTTCAGAAAGCAAAACAAAAATCCTTCTTAAAGAGAGTTTATTATTTAACTTCTGTGTAGTAAGCATAAGAAGTGAAGTTCCATGTTATCCTTTGGTGTTCCCAATGTGGGAAGTATTAATACCATTCTCATAAAATCACAGGCAGCGTGTGTACACACTGCAGTGTCTTGGTTAATCCGAAATATCTCTTCAAACAGTTTCCCTGGATGCTGAACATGGAACCTTACACTGTGTCGGGGATGGCTCGTCAGGACTCGTCCTCAGAAGTGGGGGAAAACGGCAGGAACACAGACCAGGGAGGAGGAGGCTCCCCAAGGAAGAAAGTTGCTCCTACAGAAAACTATGAGCTCGTTGGTGTGATTGTCCACAGCGGCCAGGCACACGCAGGGCACTACTACTCCTTCATCAAGGACAGGAGGTAACGGGCAGGAAGGTTCATGTGGGAGGTTTGAGAGCTGTCTAAAGACTTGTTGCTCTGGAAAGGTGCATGGAGCCATCCAGAGCTCTACTGGAACCACTCTTCCCTTTCTCAACACCTATCATGAGGCAATGACACAATAATATGGGACATCATAGTGTAAAATTCTCATTAATTCTTATGTACCTTGTGTTGCAGTTTGAGGGCTTCCTGTGACACTGAGTTGCAGGTGATGTGTTTCTCATAGTTTTAATCAAGGTTATTTTTTTTAAAAGCAACTTTGACATCAATTGAACTAAGCTTTCTTCTTACTGTCAAAACAAATGTGAGTTCAGGCTTGTCACTTCTAGGATATTCAGGGTGCTTTGGTTTTTCACTGAGACAATCAAGTAACTTTGTTTCTGTTGTGTTTCTGTTCTGTTTTGATCACAGAGGATGTGGAAAAGGAAAGTGGTATAAATTTAATGACACTGTTGTTGAAGAATTTGATTTGACTGATGAAACCTTGGAATATGAATGTTTTGGTGGAGAGTATAGACCTAAAGTCTACGATCAATGTAAGCAGAAGTACAGACTGATTTACAGTAGCTTTGTGTTTCATACTGATTTCAGTAGCAGTAGAGCTTAGTCCATTATAGGTACTTTGAGTTACTTGGGCTAATAACCCTTCTGAAGCATTTTTTCCCCTAAAGCCTTCTCTTTACTGAAGGACGTAACAGCTTGTGGATGGCCTAATATGGATTGAACCACATTCACTTATCCAGCACTTTGTAGACTTAAGAGCAGAGATTGAAAAGCAAAATAACACCTTGTTAAAATAGTTTAAAACAAACCTCAACCAAACACAAAACAGCCCTTATTTTAGGCTAGTGAGAATGACTGTGTAGAGCACGGTGTAGCATCATATTGTTGAGCTTTTCAATGGTTTAAGGAATTTATTCCAAGTACATTTCCAGTACTCACCTGTTTCATAATTCAGACAGTTTTAATCACTGACACAGACTGATGGTTTGATCTGACAAATTTACACTGCTGCAGTTCACGTGACTTGTACCCCCAGTTTTGCTTCCATATAGGAATGGGAAAGGTACTAAACCTTCAAGGGCCTTCATGGACTGCCTTTTTCCCCACAGCAAATCCCTACCCCGACGTGCGCCGGCGCTACTGGAATGCCTACATGCTGTTCTACCAGAGGGTGTCCGACCAGAACTCTCCTGTCTTACCAAAGAAAAGCCGAGTGAGTGTCGTGCGTCAGGAAGCTGAGGACCTCTCCTTGTAAGTTCCTCTTGTATTCATAAAGGTTTCTCTCATGTTGGTATCTAGACCTCTTCCCACAACTAAGAATTGAATAGTTCCTGTCCAGCAAAGCAATATATTGACCCTTCTGTTGTTTTGGGTTGGTTTTTAGGCTGCTTGTTGACTACTACTCTTGCAGCAAGTTCAAGCTGACTGACGGCCTCAAGAAATATTGAGGCTGTCATCAAATTTGCCTTAAGATCACTCTGGCTGCACTGGTATTTTATACCCAAACCGTAGATTTGTTGTAGGATTTCATTATTCACCTTCAGCTTGTTTATGTTTCAGATCTGCTCCCTCTTCACCAGAAATTTCACCCCAGTCATCACCTCGACCCCACAGGCCCAACAGTGACCGTCTCTCCATCTTGACTAAGCTGGTTCGAAAAGGAGAAAAAAAGGGACTTTTTGTAGAGAAAATGCCTGTGCGGATATATCAGGTAGAGCACCCTGAAAGTGGCAACTAAATTCTGCTCCTGTAAAATTTGAGCACATAGTGAGAGAAACACAGGAACTTTTAAAGGTTACCTTGAAGTAATTCCCTTGCAGCAAAACTAGAAAGCAATTCTGGATTCTGACACAAAGTTACTAACAAGCTATTTAGTGATACATTACTGTAAGTTTCGCAGTACCTTCTCGCAAAATTGGCCCATCAATTCTTTGCTTTGAAGAAACTGCAGGCAGATGAATCAAACATGAGATCTGGCAGCAGTCAGCATGCAGGCAGGGAGACACAACAGCAGAGAAGGTGCTTCATTTGGAGTACACTTGAGGAGTAATGGAGATGATGGCAAATTACAGTCATCCTCAAGTTCTTGAGTTTGCGAGAATGTGGAAAGAGGAGGAGCAGTGAAGAGAGCCTGCATCACACACACAGGGAGAATACACTCTGCAGGCTGTGTCTGGCCCTCCACATGGGCAGTTTCAGGGCATTAACAGTCACTTTGGGCATTCTTGTATCTGGGATTGTACAATTACAATGAACAGAACTTGGCTCAAATTTACTGAGAGTCTTTCAGCAAAATCTCATTTGAAAAAAGAAGGATTTGGCATTTAAATACCTTATTGTGGCTGCAGCTTGTAATTACACCAGGGCTTCTGGCTCTCTGCATCTAAATTTGTTAGGCAAGCCTTTCTGGTTTGAGGCATGTTCTCTTGGCTTTTTTATTAAAAACAAGCAAAAAATAGAACTTATCTGCAATGCCTTCCTTTTCTCCTTTAATGGCCAAATGATTAAGTCCCTTGTCTGTTGTTTTGTAATATTTTCGAAAGAAAATCACTGGTTTTATACCAAATCTTGTAAGTCTCCTGTATGTATTTTCCCCTCTGCTGAAGTAGTGATTCAGAAGGAAACAGAGTAAGTTTGACACTGATTTTTAAACACCACACATTTACATAAAAGATGAAGTTTTAGTTAGAAAAGTGTATTTTGACAGCATTTTTAATTTTTTTGCCTTCTTTTATAGATGGTGAGAGATGAAAACTTGAAATTTATGAAGAACAGAGATGTATACAGTAGTGACTACTTCAGTTTTGTTCTGTCATTAGCTTCCCTGAATGCTGTAAGTACCTGGATTTTAATTTTAGGGTGTTCAAAGTATGTTGGGTAAAATGCCACAGAAGCTATTTGGGTCACAACCAGGAAAACTGGAAGAGAAGAGTTGAATGATTTGCTTTTCCAGACAAGAAATTCCTTGTCTCCAGTAATTTTTGCTGCTGATAATCTGTCTCAAAGCAAACTCCAGCCTCCTCTTCTAATAGTGGGAGAAACATCATTTTGCCCCAGTAAAGTTTATCTAATAAACCATAACTTTTATAATGATGCAAACTGAGCTCTAGAGGGACAGAAATCCCTCTCCGTATGGAAGGTCCAAAAATTGGTGTTTATTACCTCAAAGTTGATGGAGTTTAATTGGAAATAGTTCCTTAATCAAGTTTTTCTAAATGCAGTCATAAACAAACAGCATTTATGAAATTTTTGAAATCCACAAATCTAGTTGGCCTTAGAGCAAGTTTGCTGCTGTTTTAGCATATTTATTAAGTTGCACAGTCAGCACTGGAGACTGACTTAGCACAGAAGAATGCTGTGGTTTGTTTTTTCCGAATGAAGCAAATAACTTGAGTAGAACATGTTGATGCATGCTGCATGATGATGTGTGCTGCAGGCACACTTCTGCTCTGGAGTAAATTTACTTTTTCTTTCAGACTAAGGTAAAGCATCCCTATTATCCCTGCATGGCAAAGGTGAGCTTACAGCTTGCAGTCCAATTCCTCTTCCAAACCTATCTCCGAACCAAGAAGAAACTCAGGTAAGGCAAGTGAGAAACATGGTTCAGTTTTTGGAGGTGTTTTTTCTCCTGGATTACTGACAGTTGCCCTTGTTTTGTTGAAGGGCTGATACAGAAGAATGGATTGCCACTATAGATGCACTGCTCTCCAAAAGCATTGATGCTTGTCAGTGGTTGGTTGAGTATTTCGTTGGGCCGGAGGGCCGGGAGCTTGTAAAGTAAGTCCTGGAAATTCTGTCTGAGGTGTTTTGTGTCTCATGTAGGGATAGAGCTTCCTAATGACATGATCTGGCCTATACTGATGTATTCCCAAAGAGTCGACTGTGCACATTCTTTAAACAGACACTTTGGGTAAAACTCTGTGATTATTTCTAGTATTTCCTCTGTGCAGCTTTCTGAGTAATTCTGAAAATCAAATTAGATAGTGCAGTGTACATGGAGGAGGATGCAGGTGTTGAGTTCAGTGGAGTGACTTAAAAGGTGTTATAGGTTTGTCGAGTCAGTCCTGCAAGTGGTGGGGAAGGAGAACATGGCCAAAGTGCTTGGGGTAAGGTAAATACTTACCTGACAAAGATCACAGATAAACTGGAAAGATTTTTTTTTTTTCTTGCCAAGCTAAGGATCAGCTAATAGGTGTTTTGAAAACAAATTATTGGAGATCTGACATGCTGAAAGAAGTGTGTCAGTGTAAAGAAAATGTTATCTTTTAATTTGCACTGAAAAACAGGATCCTATTAGAGCTTTTAGAGCTTTTTTGTTACTTGAATTATTAAATATATAAACAGTGATATTATAGGCCTTACTAGTGCCAAGCAGGAGTGCATGAATGTAAGTTAAAGCTTACCCGCAAAAGTACAATACAAAATGTACCTGGACTATTAAAATAATAAATACTAAACACCACATTCAATCATAGCTGCTGTGTGTACACGTTGATTCCAGTTCTCGTTGCAGCTTCGCCTTTTATCTTCCAGGACTTTCCTCCTGGAGTGCAGCGTGAGGGAGGTGCGAGTTGCTGTGGCCACTATCCTTGAAAAAACCCTCGACAGTGCCTTGCTTTATCAGGAGAAGGTCAGTGAGTGTCACCTCCTCTCCAAACATCCCCTTGTTTGGCTCTCCCTGGAGGCTCTTGCTCTGTTTGTAGGCAGAGCTGTGTGAGCTGATCCTGGTTGTTGCTCTTCATTTCTGGGATAGGTTAATGCTCATCTCTTCCTGCCCAGGAGGTAATTGAAACACTTTGGGTTTTTAAGCAGTGGACAGCTCTTTACATTCAAAATATTTTTTTTTTTTTCACAGTTAAAAACTCTACATCAGTTACTGGAGGTGCTACTTGCTCTACTGGATAAAGATGTACCAGAAAACTGTAAAAACTGTGCTCAGTACTTTTTGCTGTTCAATAATTTTGTACAGAAGGTAAGAAAACATTATTTCCTTATGGCCATTTAAATTTTAAAGGACAATAATAAAGCAGGTGGTGACCCTTATTCATACGAGGGTTAGCAGCACAGTGAAACTCTTTCAGAACTTTTATTAAGAGTAATCAGGGTTGTTTTGGTTTGGTTTTTAAGTAAATGGCTTTGAATCGTGGATTAAGATAAAATCAAACAAAAACATACCAGCAAGCTGTACCAATGGAAACTGTCATTTCTAGAATCTGAATTTTGGTTTTCTGTTTTGAGGGGGTGTGTAGGGCTGTTCTTTAAAAAAAAAAATTATACATATGTATATACTTTAAAAAAATCCAACATTCAGGATTTTTGTCCCATAGGGAGCAGGATAACTGACTGAACTATTTCTATTTTTCTATTCCTTTTGCCTTTTTTTTTTTTGTTTGTTTCTTTTAAGACATTTATTGTGCATTTGCTGATTCTGGTCTGATTGTATAATGTGCTGTGTAGAATGAGACAGGTCTTTAGCTGTTTACCTTATTGATCTGTGTTGTGATTTTATGGGGGTTTTGGTGTGAAAAGTGCAGGTTTTAGCCTGTGCATTTTACTTTTGAGCACTAACTCTTCACCTGCACAGGAAAGTAACTCATTGTTTTTGTCTCCACAGCAGGGAATAAGGGCTAGCAGTCTTCTCCTCAGACACTCTGCTCTGAGGCACATGGTCAACTTTCTCCTTGGCCCCAACCGGCAGAGCAATCAGGTGCAGTTGTGTTGTGCTGTACTTTGTCCATCCCCACGTTTTTTATGATGTTTAAATTATGAATAAATACCTTTCATGTGGTAGAATAGACAAATCCTTTGATTTCTCTATAAACCTCATGCAAGTGTGAGCCCACCTATGTGTAGTTAGCATGGAAATAACTGTTTTGGCAGAAGTGAGCGTGATGTTTTTGATAATAACAAAATTTTTACCCACTCCAAAGTATTAGACCGTGGTGGTGGACTGTAAGAACATTATTTTGGCTTAACAAAGTTGATTAAATAAACCAAAGTTAATTAAATCTCTCTTTGGCTCAAGCAGAACCGCAGGTGGAGTTCAGCACAGGCACGTGAGTTTGGATACCTTCACAACACTGTAGCACTACTTGTCTTGCACTCTGATGTCTCCTCACAAAGAAATGTTGGTAAGAATTTTGTTTTTGTCTTTTGATGACTTGGCATTTCAGTTACATTGACTGGGAAAAACTTAATACCAGTGAGGAAAAAACAGTAACTTTGAATTTAAGGCAGTAATGGTTGGTACGTGTTTGATTACTTCTGATTTTGCTGTAAATGTATTGAAAGGCTGTGGCAAACAGTATTTGGAGGGGGCTGGAAATCTTGATACTAACATGTGCCTTCTGCCCTTCCCTATGTGCCTAAAAAGTCTTTCTTCATGTGAGTGAATCAAGCTGTGTCATTGGATGAACAGACTCGGCTTCACAGGCTGTATTTTGCTTGTGCTGCCTTTTGTTAATCTAAAAAGGAGTATTTAGACTAAGCTACTGTATAACAAACAATTAAACACTCTACTAGTTACTTCTTACAAGAGGCAGAAATATCCAAATAAAGATAATAAAGGAATAAGTTAAAATCTTCCGTTTCCTAAAGGAGGAATTTGAAGTTGTCTTTTAAAAGAATAACTTAATTTCTAGTGTTGAAAGCGGTCAAAAATGAGAAAGTAACAGGAGAATTATAAACATTCTGGATATGATCAATGTGCAAAAGTGATTGGGAGTAAAACTAAAGCTCAAAGTACTGATAGTCTGTGGACATTTTGCTTTGACCTCCCTGCACTTCTTTTGTCTGCTGTCACTAAAGTAAACAACACTTCAGTGTGCAAGAGATTTGTGACTTGGAGTGCTATCACACCAGCTATAAACTAGTTGAGATGAGTGTCATGAGGGATTTCATGGTGCCAAATGAGCAGCAGTATCTTCGAGGTGTGTTAGAACAAACTAATCTATGAGTGGATTGTTTTTGTATTTGCTATTATAGCTCCTGGTCTCTTTAAGCAGCGTCCACCTCTCAGCATCACCACTTCAGGGCCGCTTCTGGCGCTCCATGAAGAAGTGGAAGCCTTGTTATTCCTGTCTGAGGGAAAACCCTACTTAATGGAGGTACCTGGTCTAAATCCTGCCCTGCTTGAACCTAAAAACTGGTCTGATGTATTCCTTTGACGTATCCTTACATGAATAATACTGAATATTCAGAAGTAGGCAGTGGGGAGGAGTATGTGGTTATTTAGAGCCTAAACAAGAAGACACCTTTAGTTTCTTGATCTCTTCATATTCTAGTATATCCCTAAGGTTTGGGATCTGGTTTTATGCACAGTCTGGTTTTATGCACAGTTTGCAAAGGCCTGTGCAGCTTTTTACCGTGTCAAAAGCAGGCGCTAACTGGAGTTGCTCTGACTTAATGGACCATGCTTGACCACCCCATTGGAGGTGTGCATCAGGAGCTGAAAGAGTGCTGTGAGGGCAGGGGTTCAGCCTCCTGGGCCATGCAGACACTGGAGAAAAGAGCTGCATCCTTCCTGAGAAGGACAAACTGTGTTACAGATTTATTTTGTCGAAGACAGCCGTGTGCTGTGTGTGAAGGGTGTGCTCTGCCCGCAGGTGATGCACGCGCTGCGGGAGCTCACGGGGTCGCTGTCGGTGCTCATCGAGATGGTGGTGTACTGCTGCTTCTGCAACGAGCACTTCTCCTTCACTGTGCTGCACTTCATCAAGGTACACACAAAACCAGGACAAGCCATTCCCATAAGTGCTTCTCACAGGCTTTGGTCATCCTGTGTCTTGTGCGTTATAACAGCACTGCACAACAGTCAGTACAGCTTGTTGGATCTAGGGGGGGTGTTGGGGTTTAGGTTTTTTTAGGCCTTTACTGTTTAAATTAACAATTTTTTAAAAATCTGTAAAGCTGTCTTGAAATTCTTCGCTTCATCAGTGTATTTTGCTATCTAAGTAACTTTGTTCCTTACATGCAGACTCAACTGGAAACTGCTCCACCTCATGAACTGAAAAACATTTTCCAGTTACTCCATGAGATCCTGGTAGGTGAAGGGTAAAGACTTGGACAGGATAGATTTTGTATTAATGTGTAACGAAAAAAGTCAGGGCTGCATTGGTAATTTCAACGTCCACACATATTTTAATCCTTCAGTTTGAAGTTTTATTACTTCCTAAATTTCTGTCTTGATAATCCAGTGACACATGAAACGTCACAGTCTTGTTTTGCATGTTGGAGTAGTTAAAACCATTCCATAGAATAGATACAGCGTCACACACAACTCACCTAAGCTGATATTTTTCTTTCCTAACAGGTTATTGAAGACCCATTACAAGTGGAGCGCATCAAATTTGCCTTTGAAACTGAAAATGGATTAATAGGCAAGTAAGCCAGTGGGTGAACACTCCTGTCTCCTGCTGACCCTGAGGGTGGTGGTTCACGCCATCTCCTGTTCTACTTCTCAGGGAAAAGAGCTCAACACATTTGATTTAGCAACTGCCACTCCAAGAAATGCTCTAAGAAAATCCAAAATAGGCATTGGAATATTATAGTGACAGCAAACTGGAAAGGAATTGAACTGGGAAAGAGAGCTAGTTTTTTAAATAAGGGGCAGATCAGGCTGTATGTGAAATGGGAGGGAAGAAAAGTACCTTTGATTGCCATAATAGAGGAACTGTATGAATCCTGCAACCTTAAAATTATTTTTTATTTCCTACATATCTCAAGAAATTGTCAATCTTTTTGTTTTGTCAGCATCCTAATTACATAAAAAGAAACTGGTTCAGCACAGCAGGACGTTTGTCCTGCTAACTGCAGTAGAGCCTCACAGCGGGACAGGTGGCTTCCCCACCTGTTGCTGCTCATACAAAGTGTTGTCTCTCCATTTGATACAAAACTTTACCAAAGTGAAGTTACTGAAGCATTCAAAAGCAACAGAAAAATCCCAGAAGTAATGAGAGCTTGCTTCATGTGCATCAGGAGAAGAGGCTTTTGTGTGTAAATGAAATGTGGGGTAACACAGAGAGCACCTCTGACAGGTTAGTGCAGCTTGAGCAGCTCTTTCATGGCTGTTTGGGTGAGGAGCTGTTTCAGATTGTGGCTTTCACCTTCAGTTATTTTGGATTCTGTTTTAGTGAGAATATTTAGCTTTGTTCTTTATTTCTCTTGTTGGTGTTCCTCTGTTTAGTAGTTTCCATGTATGGCTGATGGAAGAGAGGGAAATACGCAGCAGTGTAAGAGAATAGCTAAGCGATTATTTTAATTTCTGGGTAAATTGGTCCCACTTGGACCAATTCTCTTCTGTAACTTGGGCAATACATGACCTTTTTCTCCTCTGCAGAGAAGTGCAAGTGTTCAATTGGATTTTTAAGTTGAAGTTTTCAAGAACTACCCTGAGATTTGGGAGTGAAAGTTGTAGTTTTACCCTGAAGTTTCCTCACAACAGCACTGAACAGCATCCCTCACACTGACTAGTTTTAATCCAGGAAAGGGAAATCAGCAAATAATAGGTTTTGGTGGTCCTTAATAGGATGTTTGTGCATAATTTGCAGTACAGCAGTGCTGTAATTTTAATCATCTGCTCTGCTTCAACAGTATTAAAACTGGCAATTTGCAGTTCCCCAGCAATTTTTGCCAGCTTTGGAGGTTTCAGTACAGCGTTCTTTGCTGACTGCTATGGACAGAGCAACTTTTGAGTAGCAAATCTGATTGTGGCAGCTCTGTGGAAATCTTTGTGCTTCTCTTCAGTCAAAGAATTTTGTTTAAAGAGGTGAGAATTCATGGTATAGAAAACTTCCTGGTAGGAATGGCCTGGGGTTTTGCCCGAGTCTCCCATGGAACAGTTTCATGGCTGTTGAATTCTGCTATGCTTGTTTATGTGAAGAAGCTTTAAACATTCCTCTGGCTTTGCAAACTTTGATCCAGGTGCAAGCTGGTGATCTGGTTCATTTTTGGGGGTTTCAGACAATTTTTTTTTTCCTTCAGACAAATGTAACCATAGTGATTATCTAACATAGAATGGATTATAGGGGAAGAATAACTGCATTAGGGCTGTTTAAAATTCAGGTACTGCATTTGAAAGATCAAAGTGAAAATACAGCAGTTCTATTTTTAATCCAATGGAGTTGTGGAAGTACTCAAGACTGCCAGCACTACAGCAGCGTGTTTAACACAAATTCTTGTGCTAACATCTGTAGAAACAAATTGTGTTCCCTAACTTAAAATTTTAGCTTCATCTTTGTTTCCAGACTGGCTGGTACACAGAACTCTCTGGATTGTGGTTTTTAATCCCTGTGTTTCTCCCCACAGCCTTGATGCACCACAGCAACCACGTGGACAGCAGCCGATGCTACCAATGTGTCAAGTTCCTTGTTACTCTGGCTCAGAAGTGAGTAATGAAGGTTTCAGAGTTTAACCTCATCCCTGCATTAGATCCCCCTGTGACTCTTATAAAACCTACTATTCCTATTTTTGATCAGTTTTATCCTTTGTTACTGGTGCTCAAAGGTCTTGGTAGTACATGTGCCAGTATGAAGTGAAATCTTTACTGGTTGGTACCTAAAGGGATTTCTCAGATCACAAGTGATAATTGCTGTTTGTAAAGGAAGAGGTCACTCTGCAGAGCAGGAGTCTGACATTAACACCAGATAAACATAGGGAAACTGTTGCAGATTTTTGAACTATTACGATTCCTAAATTCTCTTTGTTTAGAGCTTGGCGTATGTCCTGATAAAGCATAATTCTGAAATGTGTGAACCTGTGGGGTAGACTGCTTTGAGTAAATTTTACTAGACATTATTGCTCTTGCTAATTCAATTAACAACAGGGCTGCAGAGTTTAAGTCAGTTTGCAGTGATAACAGTGCACACAGAGGGCAGCAGTGCAAAGAGAGAGGAGTCTTTGTATGGTTTTTTGTGTTGGCCAGAATGCCTTGTTCCTGACTGATGAGTATAATTTCAATTCCCAAGGTGCCCTACTGCAAAAGATTACTTCAAGGAGAATTCCCACCACTGGAGTTGGGCTGTGCAGTGGCTACAGAAAAAGGTAATTTGGCTGTAACAAGGAAATTGTCACTTGTTTACAACAATAATCATGGGTGGATAATCTCCGTCCTCTGCATGGCTCTCTGAGATGGCTCTAAAGACAAAATACAAGCGACTTCATTTTTTACAGGGACAACTTGGATGCAGCTAAATCTGATGCAATGCCAGAATTTCAGTAGCCCCCCACGTGTTCCAGGCATAAATGCATTTACAGTGAATAAAACCAAGCGTGAATGGTTGCAGTGATTATTCTTTGCTATGTGGGAAGCTTTCAGTGCCACTGTGTTCGTGTTAGAAGGCTTCAGTTTTTAAAAAAAGCAGTTTTCCATTGCCTATGTGTTGATGCGGGAGAATGTTTAAATTATTGGATTCCTTACAGAATCATCACAGCTTTGCACAAAGCACAGCTGTTGACTGATACAGCTTTTCCTCCCACACATGTAGTGTTTGTTCTTCCCTCTAAGCTGAACATAGTTTGGCCAACGTATCTTTCATAAATATCCAAAGACACTTTGGAAACTTAGAGCTCAGCAGAAGTTGGTTGCTAGATTTCAGCTGAGGGGCAATAACCTTTGTGGCTGCATTTAAAGGGTGTGTGCCCCAGGTCTCCAGCTCATTGCCAGAGGATTCAGGAAGCTTGTTCCAGTCTTAGTTCACCCACCATCACAAGTGGTTGAGGCTTTACACGAGTAAAAATCAAGTGACAAATGTATGGCTTTGTTGGCTTTTTATGCAGATGTCTGAGCATTACTGGGCTCCCCAGAGTAACGTGTCCAATGAAACATCCACTGCAAAAACCTTCCAGCGCACTATTTCAGCACAGGTATGTGGCAGTCCTGGCAGAGATGTTAAACGTGCTTCCTTCTTTTCCTGGAAGCATCTTTGGGTTTGGCAACTTTAGTCACCATCCCTGGAAGTGTTCAAAAAATATGTGGATACAGCACTTGAGGCCATGGTTTAGTGGTGAACATGGTGGTGGTGCTGGTTTGGTAGCTGGACTTGATCT
The DNA here is from genome assembly GCA_013397775.1 of Eulacestoma nigropectus. Classification (NCBI taxonomy): domain Eukaryota; kingdom Metazoa; phylum Chordata; class Aves; order Passeriformes; genus Eulacestoma; species Eulacestoma nigropectus. Next base: position 1,856,316 of record VZTE01006591.1, read on the forward strand.
TAAAAGGTCTTTTCCAACCTTAATGATTCTGTGATATTCCAGTGCACTTCAGGCTGCTTTTCCTTTAGAAGCTCAGATGCTGTGCTTGTTCCTGAAAAAAACTAACCCTTGAGTGATATTAGTGAATACTCACAATTACCTTGGTGACTCGGCTGTCTCACTACAGCAACTATTATTGTTTTCAAATAATAATAATAAAATAATAATTTTTTTTTAAATAATAATTGTGAAATGAAGGGATCACCATGGCCCCTGACTCTCTCTTGGGGTGTTTCCAACTCAGGACACTCTGGCCTATGCCACAGCCCTGCTGAATGAGAAGGATCAGTCTGGAAGCAGCAATGGGTCAGAAAGCAGCCCTGCCAATGAGAATGGAGAGAGGCACCTGCAGCAGGTAAAACAAGGGCGGATTTACCCTCTGTTGTGTGGCCCTGTGGGGCAGCTGGTCCCTGGGGCTCGGGTCAGAACCATCACTGACCATACACACAACAACTGTGCATCTCACAAAAGTAACTGTGTCCTTCTCTCCCTGTCCCTTGTGTGTTGAAAGGGCTCAGAGTCTCCTATGATGATTGGGGAGCCTAAAAGTGACCTTGATGATGTTGACCCTTAGAGGAGATCCCTGTGAACACAAGAACCAACTCAAACATTCAATGCCTGGTACCTACTGGAACTGGAGTCGTGTTGCTTATGCCATTGGAAGTCTGGGGGAGCAGTGGCTTTACAGGACCAGAGGAGATGCTGGAGGAGGTTGTTTCCCTGAAAGATAAAAGCATTTTTTAGCCACGAAGGCTTCAGATCAACAAATGCTCTAGAAAACTGCATCTTCACCTGCAGTAGCTTGTGACAGTCCAAAACACCGAAACCGAGTTTGTCAAGAAGATTTTATCAAATACACAAACGCTAGTGGTTGAATTTTTATGTGAACATTAAATGAGTGAATGTAAAACTGTTGCTTTTCTGTGATGCTGCAAAAAAAAAATTCTTTTGGTTTTTATACAGGAAAAAAAAAACAGACTACCCTTATGTATGGAGGGCAAATTTTTAATCTTTCTGATAATATTGAATAGGAATATTCAAATTTCTGTAAAGATGTGTGATGGCTTACATTTCATTGTAAAATATTAGTTAAAGAATGGGTTTACATAAGGACTTCTGTATTTAATATGTCTCCCTGCTAATTTGTAAAGCTCTTGATGAGAAAGATCAGCAGGATTGCTCTGTAAGAAGAGTGATTCCTTACAGAATACTTTGGTAAAGGAGCTCTGGAATGAGTCATCTTTCCCTGTACCCTTCCAAAAACCCTTCAGACAACTGGGAAGGGCAGTAAAAGAAAAGCTTTGTTCTCTAGGTATGCAAGCATTTATTACTCAAAGATGTTGGTGAATTTTTTTAAAAAAAAAGTTAATGAGTAGTTTAAAAGAAAAAAGCACTTTAAAAAGGAATTCTGTTGCAGTTTTACTCATTAAATTTTTTTAACCTTTGGAGACATATTGAATAAAATGTAGTCTCAGTCATGGATCTGCAATCACTTGCTTATGCTTTGAAATTACTGAGAAAGTTGGTATTGGTTGTATATGATGAATGATTCCTTGAGTGAGCTGGGAACACTGTTGTGCAGATTTTACAGCAATTTTAACACGGGGAAAGAAAGAATTGGCTTTGTTTGTATTTTCACTTGACCAGGCAACGTTTAAAATATCACAGCTCTTTTAATTTGCTCACAAATAACTGGAAACCAGTTGGGATGATTTGAGCAGTTTTGTTTTCTATGTCAAGTGCAGTTCAGTGATTTCTGGCTCTGGATTCAAGCTTCTTTTGTGCCAACTAACTTCATCTTTTGTACATTTTGTGTTTGTCACATTTTCTGCACTGCTTTTTGCCTTTATTTATGGATTCTGCCTTACTTTAAAAGAATTATATAAACAAACATGCACAGAAACGGGGGACATCTTAAGGAGTGCCTGGGTACCTCCAGAATAGACAAATTTGCCAAGTTAAAGGCACAACCAGCCAAAAAGTGCCTTTTTTTGTTCCTTTTTCACACGCTGCTGCCAAAACACGGAGCAGCAGACAGCTTTTCACTGTTGTGCACTAATATTGAAAGTAACCAGTCATTTCACTGTTGGAAGTAACCATGGGATGTGATGTCAGCTGTACAGCTTTATAACTTATTGTGGGGTAGGAGAGCCGGCGTCACGGAGTGCAGGGGCAGGGGGCACCGTAGTGAATCTCTCACTTTCCTTTTCCAAACAATGTCTTCATAGACACACGGCAGAGTTAGCATTTTATAAATGTTTCTGATGATGTGCTGGGACCTTTTAAATGTGATGTTTTAAATTAATTTTGAATAAATCATTTCTTACGGACACCCCCTCCTTCCTTCCCCCACCCCCAAATACTTTGGTAACGGGTCACGAACCTTCCCAAGGAGTCAGTACACAGCGGTGATGGGAGAAGCTGGTCATGTTCCTGTGGGTTGGCACCACTTGTCACTTCAGGTTCCTGTTATTTCCTATGGAAACAACATCCTCGATAGCCACAGGCCCAGGGAAGCATTGGTGGGAATTCCATCAGGATGGCTCATCACCACTGTATGCTTGAAACCAATACAAACTTTTTCACGGTTCTGCTCACGCTTGTACAAAGTCAGTGGTTATAATTTGCAATAAGATGATACTTGGTCACTTATTTTTGTTTCCAGCTGCTGTCATTTGAACCTGCTGAAGATTATTTTTTTGGAAGATAGAGTTCAACAAAAAAAAAAAAAAAACAAACCTAGTTTTTGTGTAAATTGTGATGCATTTATATGTTGTAATTTTTACTGCCAATCTTTTTGGATGAAAATGTTTTTATACAGCTTACAAAATGTTCAGTGAGGAGCAGCCACAGCCTGCCTGTGAGCACATGGGGAGATATTGTCCGATTAAATGCGTAGACATTTGGCACTGGAAAAATAAGCAGTCTTGATGAACAGTCTTGGGATTCCTGGTCAATGGAATAAAGTTATTCCTTTCACAGAAAACTAGTGTAATCTTTAGACTCTGCACACGCTGCTATGCTCTTGTCTTGTTGATCCTCTTATCCTGAACCTCCTTGGGCCAGCCCTGCAGATGCTGAGCTCCTCGAGGGTGCCCTCATTGCCATTTTGGCTCCTGTCCAGAGTACATGGAAGCAGCTGAGCGGCCCTGGAGCTGCCCTGCTGTATCTCCTTATGCCACGGCGTGTGCTGGGGCTCTGTCACACCTGTATCGCTGTGCAGCTTCTCCCGCCCTCAGCAGAGTGATGTACCCTGGCCATGCTCACAGTGGCGGATTAGAGCGGATTTTGTGTGTCAGATCCAAGATTTGTGGGCGATCTGGGCGTGAATTCATCCTGCCTCCCACAGGGGCAAGGGCCAGAGAGGTGCACATGGAGCTGGTCATCCCCTACTCACTTATTTGGGAACCAGGAGCTACAGCCAGAGCTGCCATCCCCACCCTGCCTTTGTCCCCTGCTTTAAGGACAAGGACTTTCACTTTTCCAGCCTGAGCCAGTCCCTGCTCTCCGCTGGTGGTCCTGGGAGCATGGACTGGGCATTGCAAACTGCTGCCAGGACTGGGATCAGCGGCCCTGGGATCAGCCCTGCTCTCCTGAACGTGAGAGGCTTTTCCGCCTACCCACGTACAAGGCCCAAAGCAAGGGCTAATCTTTTAATATTGTTTCCTTCCACCAGGCTTATGAAGGCTTGAACTGAGCTGGGGAAGCTCTGTCTGGCTTATCAGGCGTGGAACATGCTCGCACCTTGTGCTGGATCCTCCCCTCTCGCTGGGAAGTCAGCAGAGCTGAAATCCTGATCTGTGTTTTGAGAGGTGACAGCCCAAGGAGTCTGCTGAAAAATCACCCTCAGTGTCAGAGCTGTCCAGGAGCTCTCAGGCTGACATCCCTTTTTCTTTTCTGCCTCTTTGTGCAAAATTCAGGTTCCAGCTGATGAAATTATGGGCTGTAATTATGTCCATGTTATATAATCGCATGTTTAGATTAGGGTTGGGCTTTTGCCAGCTTTAGTTAACAAGTTAGAATTAGTTTCAACCTTTCAAAGAGGTGCTTTGTGCTAGATTTGTCTTCTCTTGCCAATTAAACCTGGAGTAACAGAGCTGCACGGGGCTTTTGGATGGGGAAAAACACCCAGCCCAGCCAAGTCTGACAGGTTAACCTGCTGCTTGTGCTATCGAGCTGTATTCTTTTCATCTATCCTCAGATAACACCACAAAAATTATATATTGTAGTACCAGGAGGCTGCTATAAACACTGAGAGAAAAGTGAGACCCAGCTTTGGTGGCTTCTGGTGCTTCTCAGCCTTTCCCTGCTGTCAGCATCTCTCTGAGCCAGGCTTTGTCTCCTTCCTGGGGCTCCAGCACTTCCCAAGTGAAGGAACAACAGCAACACCAGTTCAAGGGCACGTTCCCCAAAGCTGGATGATGTTTGTTTCCATAACTGGGAACTCCTGCCCTGCACCACTGTTGCTAAAACAAACTTCTGGTCTTGCAAGCGTGTGGACAACACAGTCCCAGAGCACAACCCAGCTGTGGGCGAGGGTGCCTGTGCTGTCTGTGCCGACCTCCAAAGGTGCCAGTGGTCATCCAGGGGTACCCTGGACCCCGGGCAGGGACCAGATCCAAGTTGAGGGCCTGTGGCTGCTCGGTAAAAAAGCAGAGCTCTGGGGGAGCAGAATCCCTGCTGGATGGGTCCCCCTTCCCTCTTCCAGACCAGTTCCCTGTGGGGATGTCTCTGAAGCCAGACAATGGACCACAAGAGCACAGGTAGGTCTATGGGTTTTATTTTAAAAAGACATTTATAAAATGCTTATTTATAAAATTCCAAATAAATATTTAAGGTACAAATGTAAAAACTAAGGTGAAAGCTTTTTCTTCATTCTATTTTTTTTTTTTTAGGGAATTACAGCCTCCTACTCTTCTATGTGTCTTGGGAAGACCTGAAACTGTTAATGCATAACACCAGCAGATCATTAACTTTGACTTAACAACAAAAAAAGCACTAACAAAGCAGTAGCTGACTCTAGCAATGCAGATAAAAATCTAATTAACCAAGCAGACTGTTTAAATTACAGCCCTTACACTTGACTCTAAAGTAAAGAAGTCTCCTAGGAATACGATTAGGCAATTATAAAACTGCCCCAAAATGGCTAAACTAGGATTTTCCAGGTGCTAAGCAGCATTAGCTGGCAACTAATGAGCAACTAACCAGGAAAGGAAGGAGCAATCCTCACAATACTGTTTTCTTTAAAAAGGTGGTGGATTTGTCCTATGCTGAGTGACACCATGGCTGGTTCAGTCAAGGTGTTTATAGAAGAGCCGGTGCATGGCAGGGAAAGGATTCTGGGATGACTCCAGCGATGGGACAGGGCTCCATCTGCATGGGAGGTGCTTGGAGAGCTCTCACAGAGCCACCCTGGATGTTCACCCTGGATCCTGACCCTGCTGTGTGCGAGGGGGAGACGAGCTCATCCCCCACCAGCACGGCAGCCCAAGCGCGGAGGTCATCACCAGCCACATTTTGGGGGGTGGATTGTGCTGGAAGCCCTGGAAAGGCACCGAGCCAGGGACACACCAGTCCAGCAAAGCCTCCATCCCTGCTGTGCCACAGGAACCTCCTGCCCGGCTCAGCCCATCCCTACTGCCGGCTCCGGCAGCAAATGGCGATGGCCACGGCCGAGCTGCTGCCAGGGACAGCGGCTGCCACGCAGGAATTGTCCACGGCGTAGGCTCCCATGGAGCCAGGGCTCTGGGAAAGGGCGTTACAGCCCGTCAGCGTCCAGCCATCGTCACAGGACACCGTCACCTAACGGGGAGGAGAGGTCGTCGTCCGTGGGTCAGCAAATGGCGTGGGGCCTGCCCATCCCCCGTGCCCCCACAGTGCAGGGTGGTGTGGCTGGTGTCACCCAGCTGGATGGCGTGTCCCATTACAGGTGGGGACACCAGTGAAGGCTGGGGTTGGGACAGCCACAATGGGCTGAAGCCAACCCAAAACACATCAGAGTGGCAGAGGGACAGGCAGAGACAAGGACAACACCACGGGGGAGGAGCATGGCCCGTTCCTACCTTCTCCTGCGATTCTGGGGCCGTGTGCTCCTTCAGCCTGCACTCGAGGCTGGCAGTGGGGCAGCACAAGGCGTGTGCCATCGCCTCTGTCCTGCTGGCACAGCGGCTGGGCTCCCTCCTCAGCCCCACCACGGGCCTGCCACCGGCACCCAGCACCACGGATGGGGAGTGGAAACTGCACCCTACCCAGGGGAGAGGGGATATTGGCACGGGGCAGCCACGGCAGCATCCCAGTGCACACACTGGCGCCAGGGGACGTCCCAAGAGACCCCTGAACCTTCCCCCCTCCATGCACACAGCACACGTACCCCTTCCCTGCCACCCCAGCACTCACACCCACCCTTTTACCCCCAGCTCCCGGACTTTTTCTGGAAGAAGCCCCCTTGTCCATCAGGCTCAGAGGTCTGTAACCCGGTGTGTTGGGTGTTACCGGTCAGCACATGGTCCCGCGGGGAGCACTCGGCCCCCTCGGCCGCCGGGGAGCTGGCGCTGATCCGGCACTCAGCCCTGGGCCACGTGCAGCACCTGGCGATGGCATAAACCCCCTGGCCCCGGAAAGCGTTGTGGGCCACGCACTGCTTCTGCCCGTCCTTGTCCTGGGGATGGGGCAGCACAGCGTCACCGGGGGGCTGGGGACACCCCTCCGAGGCCAGCGGGCACTCCAGGGGCAGCGCCTCTGCCTCCGCACGCTCTGCTCACCTCCATGTGCTCCCCCAGCCGGCTGCCGCTGCGGGAGAAGCTGGAGCAGCTCAGCATCTCCTCGGTGCTGGCGCAGCGAGCCACGGCCGT
>VZTE01006591.1:1863265-1881423 GCA_013397775.1 Eulacestoma nigropectus
TGCCGGGCGAGCCCCGAGCGCGCCGACCACACCGAGCGGCAGAGCAGCTGCTCCTCTGCAACCGGGCCGGGGCGTCAGCGGCGGGGGACACCCACAGTGACACCCAGTGTCACCCACAGTCACCCACAGAGTCACCCACAGTGTCACCCACAGTGTCACCCACAGCGACATCCACAGAGTCACCCACAGAGTCACCCACAGTGTCACCCACAGTCACCCACAGTCACCCACAGTGACACCCACAGAGTCACCCACAGTGACACCCACAGTGACCCACAGCGACACCCACAGTGTCACCCCCAGTGTCACCCACAGATTCACCCACAGTGACACCCACAGTGACCCACAGTGACACCCACAGTGTCACCCACAGTCACCCACAGTCACCCACAGTGTCACCCACAGTGTCACCCACAGTGTCACCCACAGTGACACCCAGCGCCCGAGGCACCGACCAGGCTCCATCGCCCCCCATCCATGCAAACGGCTGCACCCAGGCCCAGCCGTCCCCGGCGCACCTCGGGGGACATTCCCTGCCGACACACCGTGCTTTCACCCCGGCACTGCTTTCCTGCGAAGGACGGAGCTCGGCCGAGCGCCCAGCAGGCAGCGAGGTCCTTACCTGCTCCCAGCCGGGTGGGCAGCCCAGCCACGTTGTTGGGTGTCTGGAGCCGCTGCTCCTCCGGGAACCGCGCTGTGTCCATGGCGCTCTTGGTGGAGAAGCGCAGGAGGCGCTGCCGGAGCTCGGCGAGGCTCAGCTGGGGCTCGGCGCTGAGCAGCACCGCAGCGATGCCTGCAAGAGCCCGGGAGGCTGCACTGAGAACCAGAGGGGACACGGCCACCCACACAGCGCTCCCATGGGCAGCACAACTCCAGGGACACGGGAGGAGGCATCTCCGCCGCCCATCGCCCACACGCGCGGGGTGCGGGAGCGCTGTGCAGGCTGCAGCACCCGAGTGAGGCAGACCAAACCCGTGCATCGTGGCACACAAAAATGCCCCCAGTTCAGGCATGCCTGAAGCCCTGTGCCAGCACCAGCAAGCGGAGGGCCAGCCCTCCCTGCCCCTCAAAGCGCAGCTCGCCTGCCACATGTGCGGCCGCCTGCGACGTCCCGCTCCGCGCTGTGAAACACGTGCTGCAGTCGCTGGAGGCGCCGATGATGTCGTCCCCCGGGGCGAACAGGTCCACGCAGCGGCCAAAGTTGGTGCCCAGGGTGCCGATGGAGGCAGGTTGGTCCTCGCTGTCGGTGGCACCGACCGTGATGACCTGCCAGCGACACGGGAGCACGGGCGGGATGGCTACACCCGGCCCCAGCCCACGCGGCTGACGCGGAGCTGGCGGGGATGAGGTGGCACCCAAGCCTCAGGGGACCCCACAGCCCGTACCTCCGGCTCGGACGCAGGCGAGTACAAGCAAGCATCGTCCTTGTAGTTGCCGGCAGCCGCCACCAGCACCGCTCCCATCCGCGCCATCCGCCGGCAGCCCGCGTTCAGCGCCGGGCTGTGGGCGCCGGCCAAGGGCAGCACCACCACCAGCGGCGCGCAGGGCTGAGCCTCCAGCGTCCTCTGGATGACCTCCAAGGCTGGGAGGGACAAGACACTATCGCAGGAGGCTCCGGGTGGGATCCTGCTCCTCTCCGGGGCATGGGGTCACTCACCCATGAGGGTCCCGCTGACGGTGCCCTTCCCCTGGCAGTTCAGCACGCGGAGGCTGCGGATGTTGGCGCCCGTGGCCACGCCGGCGTCGCGCCCGCTCAGCACCCCGGCCACGTGCGTCCCGTGGCTGTCACACTTGCTGGCCTGGCACAGGAACCGCAGTTTCATGCCCCACCCCATTGCACTAAAGCAGGTTTGCAGTCCCACAACATCCTTCCCACCCCTTCCCACCTTGATTCCCTCTTACCTGACACACACCGATGCCACCCTAGAACACTTTCCTAGAAAGAAGCCCTGCCCCGCTCAGCCATATCTCCAAATAGACCACCTTGAGGGTCCCAATATCCCTCAGGACCACAGCTCCTGTTGCCCATCCTGCCCAGCACTTTGCCCCAGGCCAGGTGCCTCCCTTGTCCTGGAAAGCCCCACAAGCCTGGCCAAGGTATGATGGATGCAGGGGGATGGTCTGGCCAGGATGCAGCATGTGGCACCTCGGGGCTCACCTGCCTGTGGAAGTGGGTGCCATCCTCCTCGGGGATGCTCTCGAAGCCAGTCACAGTCACCCTGCCCTCGATCTCCCGGTGGGTGCTCTGCACGCTGGTGTCCAGCAGGTAAATCTCCACCAGGTCACCTTTATCTGCCAGGGATGCAGCCAGGGGGAAGGGCAACCACCATCACGGTCAGCACGGGCCACCTGGGATGCTCCCAAAACGCAGCTCCATACCCGTAGCACCACGGGGCAGAGGAATATTCCCATCCCTCAAGTTAAGGGGAGGAGACCTGACCCTTCCCAAACCCCCATGGTCGCCCCTCACACACCCCGTGCTTACTGGGAGGGCTGTAAGTGCCTGAGCTGGGCTGTGGCGGCATGATCCTGCCCAGGTTCCAGGGAATGCTCTGGCCAAAGACATAGGCATCCTCCTCAATGTACTTCACGTGCGGCAGCTTCAGCGCCTGCAGGGAGGACACAAAGCTCAAGTTTCCCCCCAAGGCTGGGGCTGCCACCCCCACCAGTGCCCACCGCAGCTGCTGTCCCCTGACACGACCCTGCTGTCCTCCACTCCACGTACCGTGTCCAGGACGTCGCTGCTCATCCTCACCAGGAAGGCGGGCAGGAGGTGGAAGACGTGCAGCAGCTCTGCCAGGTGTCCCCGCCGAGCCGCCCGGGCCTGCAGCCGCCGGGCCGTGCCTCGCACCTCGGCCTCGCTGCCCGCCCGCAGCATCACCACGTAGCGCCCGGGCAGCCGCCACGACGCCTGCGGGGACACGAGCACCGGGCTGGGGTTCGAGGGACACACACACACACAGGAGCGTGGCTGTCCGCCCACCCCACGCTCCTCACCTTGGCGGCGCGATGGAAAGCAGCGGGTCCCGGGGGGGCGGCCCCGACGGCGGCTTCTCCCTCCTCGGCCACCCCCAGGGCCAGAACCAACTCCGCCAGCGCCAGCACCAGCGCCAGCTCCAGCGCCCGCGGGGACATCCCGCACCCGCGCCCCGACGGGCAGCGCCGGGAGACGCCGGGACCCTCAGCGCCGCGGGGACCGCGCCGGCGGAGACCCCCTGCGCCACCGCCGAGGGGCCGGAGCGCACCCGCGGGGCCGGAGCGGAGTCGAAGGGTTGGAGCGAGGCCGGGGAACTGGAGCGGAGTCGAGGGCTCGGTGCGCACCCGCGGAGCGCAGGAGCCGGAGCACACCTGCGGATCGGAGGTCCTGGAGCGCACCAGCGCAGGTCCCGGAGCGCACCCGCGGATCGGAGGTCCCGGAGCGCACCCGCGCAGGTCCCGGAGCGCAGCGGCGGCCGCGGCTCTGCCCGTCACGCCGGGGCTCAGCGCGGCGGGGCGGGGATCACGCCACGGCCGCCGGCCCCTTGGGCCCAGCCGGGCGGGTTAAGCATTAACGAGGCCGCGGGAGGGGGCGCGGGGCGGTGGGGCCGCGGGGAGAGGGCGAATGGGGCCGCTGCTCACCCCGAGTCCCGGCGGATCGCTGGGGGCTCTGGCGAGCAAAGCGCAGCCGCTTAAGGACTGTTTTCAGAAAGGGATGAAAGCTTTAATGTGCCTCCTACTGCCTCACTCCACGAATAAATTCCCGTGAAATCCTCTAATCCTGTTTGGGCATTTTTTACAGAGCCGTCACACATCGCAAATGCCCTTTTTGCGGGATGATATCGGCGCTTTCCTGCGGGTCTCCACGCCGCTTCCCACCTCTGCCCTCCCGCAGCATCGGGATCCCGCACTGCCCCACATCCCCAGGGACCTTCGGCAAACCCCGTCCCTGCTCTCGGCTTTTCGGGGAAACAGGAATATATTTCTGTTTTGACTGGTTATTTACAAGCTCCTTAGAGGTTTTATGTTTATATGGATGCACATGGTCTGTATGGATTTGTGTGTTTTGTACGGATGTGCATGGTTTGCACGAACACGTGTTTTACTTGGGTGTTCATGTTATAATTATGTGTGTGGTTTGTATGCACTTATATGTTTTACACAGATGAACATGTTTTATAATTACGTGTATGGTTTGCACGGGCATTAATGTTTTTTATAGGTGTGCATAATGTTTTATAATGATATGCATGGTTTATATGGATGTGTATGTTTAATACGGATGTGAACAGTTTGTATGGACAATGCTGATTTTTTAATGAGATCTCGAGTGGGTGCCTGAACTCTGGTTTGGGTAACTGGAGGGACACCAGACCCCGCTTGTACCCACTCTGCTGCAGAGAGCTGGAAGGGGTCAGTGTTTAGGACACTGACCATGGGGACAAGTCTCACCCGTGATTTTTGGCTCAGCTTCAGCAGTGCCGCTAAGTCCCACAACGCACCACTGGGGCCTCAGGAGGCTGCCGGGACAGCTGAGCACGGGGGGACCCCGTCTCAAGGGGGACAGTCTCCCTCTCCCTGCAGTCACTCCCTTCGTTTTAGCACGGGGGACAAGCCGTGTCCCAGGGAAGGACGGAAGGAGCTCAAAGAGGGGGTGGTGAAGGTCCCCCCAGTTCCACGCGCATCCCCACGTGCTGAGGAACCCACGGAGGTCTTGGCATGAACATCTGGTCTCAGCTTCTGAGTAGGGAGCGTGAGAGATGCCCAGCTCCAGAGGTCTCTCCAGGAGCGGATATCTGCAGAAAGGGAGGTTTTTTTAATTGAGAAATTATTCAGAAAAAGCCCAAAATTTGCGCTTTGTACAGAAGACATCGGACTCGGTCCTGGCACCCTGGGGGCCCTCCGGCATCTGTGTCTGTGGAAAGGGGGGGCTCCCGTTGAGGCGGGAGGGATGAGAGAGCAGAGGAGGCATCACGGAAGCCCTCACCAAGGGGGAAGGGTTCCTAAATCCCTGCTGCCGCCCCCCCGAGGGGAGACGTGGGGCTCGGGGCGGTGCGGGCGGAGGGCTGGGTGTGCTGGGCAGAGCATCGCGTTGGTAAAAACAACCTCCCCCACAGCTTTCGGGGAGACATTTCCACACCCACTCATTTTGACATTACAGAGCTATACCAACTGCGGGTAAAGATTGAACCGCTGCTTTGCACCAGCCGGGAATCGAACCCGGGTCGCAAGAATGGGAATCTTGCATGATACCACTACACCACTGGTGCTGCCGTGCGCGCTCCCCCCGCGGGCCGCCAAGCGCTCGGGCGCGCCCCCGTCCCGCGCGGGGAGCACCGCAGCCCCTTCCCGTCCCTCGGCTCCGGCCGCGGGGTCCCTGCGGGAGGGTGACGCTGAGCCAGACCCGGGGCCGCTCGCAGCGCTTAATGCCGCGCAGGAATGTCCCGGTTCCCGCAATGTTTAACCTCGGCCGGCGCGGGAGCCGAGTCCTCCGGCTCAAGGGTGCTGTGCCGGGGATGGGGGGGATGCACGTCCAGCTGCGCGAAGGGTTCCGTGGGGGAGAGGGTCGAGGCCCCGTGTCAGCCCCCTGCCCTGCTGGGAGAGTGAGAAATGCTTCTGAAAAATAGATTCCTTTTGCCGAAAGTGGGAGGGAGCGCCAAGCCATGAGGTAGGAACCTCTCCTGTGAGGAAAGGCTGGGAGAGTGTTGAGCCTGGAGAAAAGAAGGCTCCAGAAAGACCTTAGAGCCTCTTCCAGTACAGAGACTACAGGAGAGCTGAGAGGGACTCTGGGCTGTGAAGCCCTGGCACAGTTTTCCCAGAGAAGCTGTGGATGTCCCATCCTTGGAAACATTCAAGGCCAGGTAGGACAGGGCTTGGAGCAACCTGGTCTAGTGGAAAGTGTCCCTGCCCACAGCAGGGGGCTTAGAACAAGATGATCTTTAAGGTCCCTTCCAGCCCGAGCATTCTGCGGCTCTACAGGTAAAAACTTTTGAGTCTCTACCAGATTCCCACACTCCACAGGAGCAGTGACACAGAGTGACATCCTGCCTCAGGCACCCTCTGAAACTCAGTGAGACACGGCCCTATCTGAGCAGCGTCCCCAGAGCCACCACTCTCCCCTGCACCAGGAAGGACAGGCAGGAGTACGTGTAAACAATCTGGTAATGCTTCCTCCTGGAGAGCCTCTCGCAATCCCGTGGCAATGTTTGGCCAACGCTGGAGCCTTCACTCCCCACCCTCCTGTTGGCCATAAACACCTCGAGTGTGTAGGTGCTCCCTGACCTTCTCCCGGGCTCCTTTGGTGACACCAAGGTGAGCGGGGGGTGCAGGAACAGCAGCAGGGCTGTCACAGGGGTGTGACACCTCAGGTACAGCCTTTTCTTGCACACCCTGTACCGCACCAGCACAGCCCTCCCTGGGTGGCACGGGGAACACGGGAACATCCTTCCAGGGCTCTCGTGCTCCATCCCCCTCGGGTGCTGGAGGACAGCTTTCTCCCACTTTTGGGCTTCGGGGGTTGGAACTGCAGGATTTTTAAGTTCCCTTCCCACTCAGCTCTGTGATTCTATGGAATTTGCTGAAGCTCTCCATCCTTCCAGTGCTCCCGAGCCTCCTGGGGCCATGCCAGGCACAGGCAGCATCCAGCCCAGCTTTCCAAAAACAGAGCAAGGGACTCAGCACCTCCGTGCTGTTGGATCCACTGACGCTTTGATCCAAACCCAGCTGCCCTGGGGAGGCTCAACCTCACAGATCCCCGCAGTCCCAAGCAGCCAAAGGTTGTGGCTCCCACCCATGCTGCCATCTCTGTGTGCTGCAGACAGGCTGTGGAGAGCCCCTGTGGTGGTGACAAACCAGGATGAGATCCACTCCTGTGGTTTGGAACAAACACTAATTATTCACAGAAAGTTTAGGGACAGAGGGTGCCAGCGTGCAAACCCACCCACAGCTGTTGACACTGACCCAGCAGGCAGTGCCCAAAGCCACCACCTCAAGTGCCATCACCAGGGCTTTGGCTCAGCTGAGTCCTCCTCCCTCTGCCCCCAAGGGTGCTGGAAGCTGGTCCTTGTGCAGGAGATAGGGGACAGCACGGTCTGTCACCTCCATCACCCCTCTCCCAGCCTGGAGATATGTAGGCCGCCTGCTGCAGGAGACTCGGGATCTAATTTTAATTTCATCAGAGCTTGGGTAAGTGGGAAAGAGACTTTGAGGACATCTCTGCCTCGTAAAACCCACTTGCACTGAGCACATCTTTACCTCCCTAAACCTGATCCTGTTCCAAGCAGCACAGCCCATCCTTTCCCTTCCTAAGAACAGTATTTAGTCCAGATCCTGCCCAGCCCAGCTTCTCCGTGCCCACCCAAAGGGCTCCAGCGAGGGGGCCATGTCCACATGCTGTGGAATTAGGGAGGTGGCAGTACCCCGTCGGGTTTTGGGGGAATAACAGTCTCCCGAGTAGCTGGGTGTGCAAAGGGGTGCAGCATGGCACAGGGACAGGCAGGAGCCTGGGGCCGCTGCACGACTGGGGACAGCCCCCTTTCCTCCAGGCTGTGACCTGTGTCCCCTCCATGAGACGAGTCCATGCCAAGTGGCCATTCTCTCCAGGAAATCAGTTTTCAGGCTCAAAAAGGCGGTCGCTGTCCTTGAGCGGAGCATCCGGCTCCTCCTGGAGCCCGTAGTAGAGGTCATCCCGCTCCCCAGGGCCTTTCCGGGGGGATCCGGGGTGCTCTCCCCCCGCCGGGGAGCTGCTCGGGGTGCGGCCGGAGCGGGCGGCCGAGGGCAGGGTCCGGCTCTGTGGCGTGGGGCTGCCGGACACGGAGCCGTCCAGCGATGGCGTGTCCATCTCCTCCAGCAGGGAGGCCAGCGGGGCGGGGCTGCGGGGACAGGGTTACACCGAACACGGCTGGGCAGGAGCTGCGCTTCCCCCTGGAGCTGGCGGCTGCTCAGGCAGCATCCCAGCATCACCAGTCCCCTTGCCGGGTGGCTGGAGCGCCCTGGGATGTCCCTATCCCAGCTCGCTGTGCCTGTCTTTATGGGGACACCTGTCTGACAGGTCCCTGCTGCCCGTGGGATGAAGTATTTTCTGAATTCCTTGCATTTCCTGCATCCTGAGGGGAAAGCAGTGCACCCATCCCAGCTGTAGCTACATTTTGGCAGGTGCCCACGTCCTGTGCCCCGAGCCTGCACGGTGACCATCACCTGCAGAGCCTTTTGGGACCTCCCAAACCAGTGCTTGGGCATCACGTGTGGCACCTCGTTTGAGGGTCACTTACTGGGCATCTCATTTCTATCAAAATCCGACCAGGAACTTTGGGGTTATTCTGGTTATTCTGTTTATATTGATAAAATGAAATAAAAGCAAAATGCAAACATCAAAATGCAAATTACAACCAAAAGCCATCTAAATTTCCTCCTGGGAAATCATTTGGTGCAGAGACTCCTTGTGGGTTGAGACACCATCCAGGCTCCAGTGGGGCCAAGGGTCTGGGGGCTCAGTGCTGTGAGAGCAGCAAAGACCCCTCTGCCTCCTCTCCCTCCCCCAATACTGGGGGTCTGCCCCCCCTTTTCACCCCACATCCCACCAGTGCCACCCCAACCCCACAGGCATCACGTACCAGCTGCCTGCTGCTGTTTCCAGCCGAGGTCCCAGCTCTTGGAGGGGGTCTCCAGCACGCCCCAGCTCCTGGTGGATCTCTGCTTTGGCCTGCACGGCTGACTGGGAGCAGCTGCGGGATCTGGGCTGGGCCATGGGTGGGAGTGGAGCCGAGCTGACCGCCTCCCTCTGGATCTGCTCATAGGATGGCAGGCTCTTCTCGTAGGTGCTGGTGGCCTCTTGGTTGGGGCAGGGGGCAATCAAGCTGCAGGCAGAGGGATAACAGGATGCTGAGCAGTCCTGGACCCCGTGGAGCTGGGAGATGCTCAAGCACAGGCACACAGGGCTCCACCACCTGAGGGAGTGGCTTTAGAGGCCACCAAGGCCACACCACTGCCCACACCAGCAGCAGAGCTGAGGGATGCCTGCAGGAACATCACTGGATGCTCTGCACCTCCCAGCATCACTCAAGCTCAGCCCTGGGGGGCCTCAGGCAGCTCCTGTCTCTCCCACCCTGATCCCTGCTTGGCACTTTGTGCTGCAAGTGGTCCCCAGTCTCAGGCCCTGCCCTCAGGGCACACACATCACCCTGTTGTGGGACCCACCGGGTGTCCTTCTGCAGCAGCACCATGGGTTTGTGGTCCAGGAACCGCTCGGCCTCGAGGTCCGCAGGGACAAACGTTATCTGGGGGAAAAGAGAGGCAGAGCCTGGGCACCACGGGCACCCTCGGCCCTCACAGTGGGAAAAGGGCCGGAGTGTCCCTTCAGCTGGGTTTAGGGTCTTTTCGTACCGTATTTGGATGCCTTGCTTGGAAATGGCATTTTTGAGGGAAATCGATAAGGAATGAATGAATCCAGCTCAGCCCTGCTCTCAGTGCCTTTCCCTCTGTGGCATCACACGTGCCCAAGCCCAGAGGGAGTCCCAAGGCCCACACAGGAGGTCAGTGGTCAGGGACAACACCGAGGGTGTCCCATCCTTGAGCCTCGAGCACAGTGGCAAAGCCACATCTCCCTCCTAGCTGGGACTGAGCTCAGCCTTGAGGGGAGCTGGTTTCTGCTTCACTCCAATCCTAGAGAACACGGCTGCTTTCAGAGGTCCCAGCTGCTCCCGGGTCCTGAGGTCGCTCCCCCACATTTTGGAGGGCAGCCAAGTTGTTGACGGGCCATCCAGCAGTGCCCAGATCAGTCCTACAGACGCCCTCTCCTTGGAAAAAAAACCCCTTTTCTGCCAGACCCGTTTCCCAGGGCAGGGACGCGTGGCTGCCCTCCGTGCCGGCAGTGCCCTCTGCCAAGGAGACTGGCAGCTGAGGGCTGGGCTCAGGGGGGCCAGGACCCCCGACCTCCATGGCCACGACAGTCCCTTCTTGGCAGTCCTGGGAGCCTGCCAAGCCCCGGACCCCAAGGAAGGGGCTGCATGGGAGAGATGGACACAAGTTTACTTCCTTGGGATTATTCCAGTTTGAAAGCAAAGCCCAGTCTCAGAGGGTGTGCAGGGGGTGAGGGACAGGGGCCACATCCTGCAGGCATCAGCCGGGCACAAGCCTCCCAAACCAACAATTCCCCCTCAAGATTGCTGCAGCTGGCTTTCCCTGGGGAAGCTGAGGCACAGCCTCAGGCTACACACCCACAGCAGCCAAAGCCCCCCCAAACCCAGCCGAGCCCTCGAGCCCCCCAAAGTGCCCAGCAGCAGGATGGATCCTACCTTTGGGTAGCACTGGCACATGCTCCAGGTGATGCCCACGGCTATGAGCAGGGCACCCAGGACGCAGAAGGTGATGTAGATGTGGGGCTTTTCCACGCTCATGATGAACATCCCCGTCATCACCAGGAAGAAACCCAGGATGATGAAGGCGTAGCGGAAGGTCTTCTCCTCTGCCATGGGCTCCGGGTGGGACAGGCAGGAGGAGAGGTGCCGGGAAGCCCGTTCACCTGCGGCTGCTGCCTGCTGAGCACACCTGCAGGGTGAGGCAAGGAGTGGTTTCTCTCTCCGGAGGCTGCCAGGAGCTGAGGATCAGCTGCACGTTGAGCTGGTCCTGCCCAGGGCTGAGCCAGCCAGTTTTTAATGGGTTTGTAATGAATGCAAACACTGACCCGCCGTTCACACTCCAGTGGAGCCGCCCGGCACGTGTCCGGGTAACCTTCCCTGCAGGCACGCTCAGCCAGACCCCACGCCTGGGAAAGGGACAGCGAGGGAGAGGGGAGCACGGCTGCAGAGGTGGGGACCCGGAGACCAGCTGGTCCTGTTGGGATTTTCCCAGCCCTGGGCACTGGAGCTGGACCTGGTCATAAATGAGAGCTGGCAGAGCTCCAGATAAGGGGGATGCCAGGGCCCAGCGTGTTCTCAAGGGCTGCGGGACTGCAACAGGAAAAGAGGGAGCGCTCCAGGGTTTTTTTGGAGGCCAGTGGGTTTGGAACAGACCCTGCCTTGCTTTGGCCGAGTGCTAAGGCTGCCTCATTGGGCAGCAAGTGGGCTGTGAAGGGGGGACTAAAGCCAGAAAAGGATGGACTGAGGTTGATCCACCCAGGGGGAGTGAAGACAGCGTATCCCTGTGCCCTGTGTTCGCTTAAGTTGGAGCTGGGGTGTTAAAAGGTGTCTCCTTCCCACCATACATCCGACAGCCAGACAGAGTTTGTTTCATTCTCTTGTTTTATTCCCTTGATACACCTGGCTTGTGACAAATAATTCTATTATAAACAGAATGTTAGACATGGCTGTGGCTCCTCAGCCACTGTGCAGCCCCGCAGGGCCACAGGGGGTCCGGGGCAGCCCTCTGTTTTGGTGGGATGCAGGAACTGGCAGCAGCCCCTGCCACAGCTGGCCTTTCCTCTGGGCAAGGCTGCACACCCATCCGTGGAGGGCAGGGAGGGGCTGTGCCACTCGGGACGGCTTTTACAGGAGGCTGCCTGAAATGCCAAGTGCGCTCGGATGCTCTGACCACAGGCACGACCCACTGAGCATCTCTAACACCACGTGAAGTGAGGCGTGGGAAGTCAGGATTTAGGGAAGCAAGGTGGAAGGGATGGAGACAGGGCTGGAAGGGGCATTGCAAAGGCAGAGAAGCGAATGGTGCAGACGGAGCTGGGCTTTCTCTGGCCAGATTTCTCGCTCTTTGCTGCAGCTTTTATTACTGAGTGGGCAGCCCCTGGCCTGACAGGAGCTCCCCAGGGCGGGCCAGAGCAAGGAACGCAAAGCCTCTGAAACCAGCAGTGGTTTTATGGAAAATATGAAAGCTTTCAAACATGCCAGTTACCCCCGACGCGCCGAACACATCGCCGGCGGGACGCACAATCCGAACAGCGCCGGACCCATCGCTCGGAAAGCCAGGAAAGCCAGGCTGACCCTTCCCACTCCTCCTCGCCCACCCTCCTCTCACCCCCACAAAGGAAGAAGCTCAGTTTAAAGCTGAGGGACTGGGCAGCCACCCGCAGAGTCCCGGCGCGGGCTGCCCCAGCTCAGACGCCCCGGACGCTGATGTTCTCATAGCTGGGGGGAGGCGTTGCCTGCGGCTCCTCGGGGTGTGGAGCGTCCAGCCAGGACGGGCTGGGGCGGAACAAGGCGCTGTCGGAGGAGCTGCGCCGGCGGCCGCCCTGCCAGCCCTCGTCCTCCTCCAGGTAGCGGTACAGGGGCGGCGTGAGCTCCTCTTTCCTCCCCGGAGGCTGCACGTAGGCTGGGGCGCCGTGGGCAGGTCTGCAGGTCAGGGCTTCTTCATAGGTGGGGATGGCACTGGCGTCCCAGGTGCTGCGAGGGAAGACGGAGAAACCCAGCAGTGCACACCGTCAGCATCCCAGCACCCAGCTGGAGCATTCCAGCACCCAACTGGAGCATCCCAGCACTTGTCAACTGGAGTATCCCTGTGCCTTGCCAACCAGAGCTACCCAAGTGTCCCATCAATTGGAGCATCCCAGCATCCATCAGCTGGAGCATCCCAGTGCCCCATCAACCCCATCGTCTGGAGCATCCTTGAGCATGATTAACACGTGCTGGGGATGGCCCATGGGAAGGTTTTGCATGCTCAGGGTCAAGCTGTGACCATGTCAGCTGCTTCCTGGCATCAGGAGGGTGCAGAGCCATCCATGAGGTTTTGCAAGAGGGCCCCACGGGCAGAAGAGCACCCTTATCATGCCTAACCCTTAATTCACCCCCGAAGAACAGAGGCTGCTGACAGCTGAGGGAGCAGTTTGGCACAAGAACCCGGACAAGCACCAGGCACCCCGGGGCACTGTGGTCACACCCCACTCCCATGCCAGTCAGAGCCCTCCCTGCACTGGCCAAGCCTGGTGCCACTTCCAGCAGAGCTTTGCTGAGCAAACACAGCTCGTGTACAGGGAAAACTTCCGGACAACCTTTGCCCTGCGCATGGCCCTGCTTGGCACCCTACGGAATGCTGCAGTCCCAAAGCTGGGGAGGCTGTGAAAGCAGCTCATCGTTGTGGAGGAAACCCAGCACAGTGTGCTGGGGAGGCAGCGGGCATGGGAGGGCACAGCTGGTCCAAAGGAAAAGCCATGTGTTCCACAGGGATGCCTCCATCCTGAACTTGGCAGATCTCTGTCCCAGACAGGCTGCCCCGGGCTTCTGTGCCAGAGATTTTGCCAAACAGCCTCAGCTTGCACAGGAATACTGCCTTGGAAATGCAGAGAGGGGGATTTATCCCAGCATAGGACACTTTGCTGAGGCTGGAGGAGCTGCTGCAGCACCTGCAGTGCTGCATCCCATCCGGCACGGTAGCTGGGAGCTCAGGGAAGGGGACATTCCCCACAGGGGCACAGCAAAGTCCCTTCCTGGGACAAAGAACCTCCCCCCAGATACCCAGACTGGCTCATGAGCTCACAGATATCCACCGAAACCCCTGGAGAACCAGGAACGTGCCTCCCACTCCAACTGAGTTTTTATGGTTTAATGTTCTTAAGAGTTTCTTTTAGTGCTGCTTTTCCCCAGAGCCCAATTCATGCTGGAGCCAAGATCTTTGCAGTGACCCCAAAAAGCAGCACTGGGAGGGGCCGGCTGGTTCTGCTTCCACAGCAGTCTCTGGGAAAAAAAACCCTTTTGATCAAAAAACTTTTAAATGAAGAAATGGGAATAAATCTCAGGCTCACACCAGAAGATTGAGGGAACCTGAAAAGCAGCGGTGGTGTTCAGGGCAGGGCAAGGAGTCTTTCTACATCCTGAAATGGGCTTCATAAAGGAACCTCTGCCTACATTCCTATCTTGTTGCCATTCCAAGGATTATTTTCCCTATTTTTTTTCATTTAGCTCCCTTGTAACAAACATTTTGCTTCCATTAAAGATGTTATAAACACGCTCATCCTTACAGAGCATTGCAGACCTGGGACACCAGGGCAGGATTCAACAGCTGGAGCTCTGGGTGACCCCTCCCCACCCCCACATCCAAATCCTCTGCCAGAAAACCAATGTAATCTTCTGCTTGGTGGCCCTGCTAAAGAGATGTGTCCCTCGGCATGTGATGGCCCTGCAGGGCAAGGAGAGCTGGATGCAGCCGAGCCGGCCGCGGGCACAGCCAGCGTGGGCACGGAGAGGGCGGGCAGGGAGGGGACTGCGGGGGCTCGGGTTGACATTAATGAGCTGGAGCATCTGCTCGGGGGGCAGGAGGGCAGCACTGAGCAGTGTTGCTGCTCCTGTGAGTTCACCAGTGAGCAAGGCTGGGCGCAGGTTTAGGCCCAGGGGCAGCCAAACCCACCCTCCACCTCTGCCCAGCCAAGCGCCGGCTGGGACGTGGCTCCCACCTGCAGTTCCACTTCTCCGGAGGCTCCGCCGTGAAGTACTGCAGGTCCCTGGGGAAATGGTACTGGTAGCGCCGGGACACCACCCTGGCGTTGGCCTTGACGGACCAGAGGAGGCCGAAGATGAGGAGGATGCCGCCGATGCCGCAGCAGAAGAAGCTGACGGAGCGGAGCAGGGCGCTGGAGGAGGAGGAGCTGGGGACGGCCTCGGCTTCCCGGGGAGGCAGGAGGCGAGCCCCGCTGCCGGAGCCCACCTCCCCATCGCTCCACCAGGCAAAGCACAGTGTCCCCGTCACCAGCAGCACGGCCCCCGTGATGGTCAGGCCGTAGCGGAAAGAGGCGGCTGCCATCCTTCAGAAGGAGCTTTTAGCAGGGGAGAAGGGTGAGACAAGGCATGAGAGAGCCCACGTCCTGTAAGACAAGAAGGGGGCCAGGTTTGAGCGGGAGAAGCTCGTGGAAGAACTGCCAGAGGAGAAAATGACTGAGTTAGGACCTCTCCGGGGGTTGCGGCCTCTTTAGCCATTATTACTGACCATCAGAAGGGGCATTTCCACCATCTCGGATGAGAAGCCCTTGGGAAGAGCAAAGTTAGCAGCAGGGTGGACCCATAAACATCCCAACAGCCTCATAAAACATCCTAGTTTTCAAGGAACCACACAGCACTCCCACAAAGTCAGGATGGACACTCCAGCTCTGGGAGCTTCCACAGCTCTTCTCTTTGGGTTTTACTCCAGACTTCCTCCCAAACTTGGAGGAATGCCAGCTGGGTTTCCTGGGTTTTCAAAGCACTGCTTATGGAAGAGGTCAGAGAGAAGGACATAAATTTAAGATGTCATCACTTCCAAATTATCAGCGTGCCTGTTTTCTCCTCCAGAACGGATGACATTGGAAAAATCTGCTCAATCTTCATCCACATGAGGTTTGGCACACAAAACCTTGCTCCCCTTGGGTCAGCTCCAGTGCAAACCTTCTCAAGTTCTCCTGTCAAGACCGATCCCGAAGGTGTTATCACCACTTTCACCCACCCTATCAGGGTGGTTTGGGGTTGGTTTGACAACCAAACAGATGAGGTATTGCCACGTGTTTCTGCTGGGTGGCCCTTCTCAGCTAAATGTCACATGCAGAGAGCAACCATGCTTCCCTGGTGCTGGAAAACTCGGGGAGGGGGAACTGGTACCTGATCTCAGTGCCTGTTACTTTCTCCAGCAAACAGCAAGCATCTGCTCCCTCAGCTTGTGCATCCCCATCTCCCAACTAACCAGGGAGGCAGAGAGGTCCCACCACGTCCCCTCTGGCCCTGCTCACTGCCCAGCAAGAAGACGCAGGTTCAGCTCCCACTTCTCAGTGGACAAAAAGCTTTGCACCATGTGGGAATTAAGCACCAACACCCCCAGACAGATTCAGTCCTGGGTGACTCCACTGCGAAGGTTTCTCATGATGGCAAATGCCAGTGGAGAACCTGCGCATGAAGGACGGCCAGGACAGAGGGGGAGCTCAAGCAGAGGTGGGTGGACAGACGGATGACCCACACTCAGCTGTCACCTCTGCCTCCACCACTCTGCCTGTGTGTCAGTAACAGGAAGATAATGTGGTGGCTTTTGTCTCCGTTCCTCCAGGCAGGGCTCATCCCCTACACAGGGGTCTTAAATTGTACCCTGAGATCTGGAAGTGCAGACCCAGAGCTGGGCAGGGAGCAGAAGTCCAGCACGGACTTGGTGTAATCAAGGTCAGGTGGAATTATGTTATTTCAAGCCGTTATTTATCAGATGGGCCCACTAAATGGAAAACCAAATTACCTTGTAGTGAAAGAAACACTATCTGATCTAATCGACATTTAATGAAGGAATCTGATGAGAAGTGGGATTTAGGAAAGTTGCAAGACTGGGAGCCCCAACAGCTCACTCCAGCTCTTGTCCCAGGGTCCCAAGCCCAAATTGCTGCCCAGGCTGGCGGTGGCCAGTGGTCACCAGCTGGGAAGGAGGTCGTGTTCCTGGGCTGAGAAAAGGCAGAGCTTCCCTCCGTAATGAGGGGCATGTTTGGATGCTCCCTCCTGAATGGCAGGGGCTTGGCTGAGATGGAGAAGGGGCTATTGGAGGTGGTATTAGATGCTATCAGGGATCAGCATCCCCAAACCATCACTGAACGTGGGCAGGACACGACAGAAGAGCTGGACTCAGGTTGCCTTGCAGCAGGAGATGCTCAGGAGAGAGCAAGGACCCCACTGACCTTTGAATGCAGCTCCTTTGGACAGCAATGCGTTTTCATGGAAAAATCTCAGCCAATATTGTTTAGAGAAAAAAAAAATCACCCAAAAAATCTCCTACAGCAAAGCTCTCAATCCAACTGTGTGAAAATGTCAGGTCACTCCAAACTGAAATCCTGGAGTGAACCAGCACCAAGAGTTGAAATGTTCAGCTCCTGCAGCCAACACTCTCCTCATTCTGGGGTCTGACTGGTGAGGTTTGGGAGATGCTCTGAATTCCCTGGTCACATTTAGGAGATGCTGTGATTCCCCTGCCTGGGCACGAGGAATTTTGCAGCCTCCGGCACTGAGCACATCTGGGAGCGCTGGCAGTGAGGGGGAGGCAGAGGGAAGGTGGAGAAGCCTCTGGGAGGTGATGGATTGACAGCTCGAGAGAATAAACTCTTCTCTCTTGACAAATCCAGCGCGGCGCAGGGCTGAAAGCTCCCCCAGCCTCCCCGCACGTGCTCCCGCAGCGCCTGTGCGGGGGCAGCTCCGCCGCGCTGGGTGACATTGCCATGGCTGGGTGACACTGCCACCACACCGTCCCCTTGCCAAGCCCCCTCTCGGGCTGCCACAGCTCTCCCGAGCCTCTCTGAAAGACCCACGGCGTTTTCTCAGCACACCAACCGCTGGAAGAAGAGTCTGAAGGAGCAGAGGCAGGGAGAGAGGTGCGAGGCTGGGACAGGACCCGAGTCCGTGCTCCCGGGGCCTCTCCCGGCTCCGCTCCCGGGGCACTCAGCATCCGCACAGCAGCTCTCCCTTCCCATGAGCATTCCCAGCACAAGTTTTCACGGAGGGGCTGCTCATCCGACCAGCAATGCTGCCGGCTCCCAAACACCCTTCTCCACGCTCCGAGCCACCCTGACATTTTGTTCTGCCCTGTCTCCTCCATTGACCTGCTCTGAAATAGTTTTCCAGGGAATAGATTTGCATGTTGCATGTACAAACAGATACGAATGTTGATAGTTTACATAGTTCCAGTGAGATGCTGAGAATAGCAGCCCCCATATAAAGTTATGCAGATGGTGATTCATAGGGTCTACTAAGCATTACTCAGAAAAACGCTCTTTTCAAGCAACACGAGAAAAGAAAAGAGTTTTGAACCTCTCCCACCGCCATCAAGCAGAAATCCACCTCCACACCCGTCCCTCCACGGCACTTACAGACCGTCCTTCCAAGCGCGGCTGGAGACCTCTAATCACAGGAGAACGCCGGGGAGAGATGCACCAAAGCGTGAGCATGTCTTTAGGGAGACCCCTTCCTGCCTTTATCCGAATTTGCTATTTTGTTGTGATAGTTATCGGTGAGGGTTTGGTTCCCATTCAAAGCAAAGTCATAGCGATGCCTTGGAAGAGCATCCAAGAACTCCGGCGTGCTCGGCCTCCCGAGGAAGGTGCGGACGGAGGAGAGCACGCGTCTCCCCCCACCCAGGCTTCGGGGCGATGCCTGAGCCCCACGTCCCCTCTACAGAGGCGGCCGTCCCCGGCGGCACCCGCGGGGATCTGTCCCCCGGCACAGCCCCCGTCCCGCCCGGCTCAGCGCCCAGCCGGGGGGTGCCCGTGTCCCCCCGCCGCCCCGGCCCCGCCGCGTACTCACCGCCGCCGGCAG
>VZTE01006591.1:1881509-1894125 GCA_013397775.1 Eulacestoma nigropectus
CCTCCCGGCACGGCACGGCCCGGCCCGGCGGCTCCCGGCTCCCCGCAGCGCGCTCCCGCTGCCGGTCCGTCCCGTCGGGGCGCGGCGCTGCCGGCAGCTCGGGGTGCAGAGCCCCTGAGGGGTGCCCCTGCCCTGGGGACATCACCGCTGTCCCGTGTGGGGGACACCCGCGCTGCAGCACAGGAGGGTCTCTGCGCCAGCCTTGCTTTGTGACCACTTTAGTTCTCCTCACCTCTCTGTCAAACGCTAATATTGTCCCTTGCCCTCGTTCATGGAGTTAGAATGGTTTGGGTTTGGAGGAAGCATTTAAGGGCCATGTAGTTTAACCCCCACTGCAGCCAGTAGGGATATCTTCAACTAGATCAGGCTGCTCAGAGCCCCATCTCACCTGGCCTTGAACGTTCTGGGAATGGGGCATCCACCACCTCTCTGGGCAACCCATGCCAGCGTTTCATCAACCTCATCGTAAAAAAACTTTTCTCTTTATAGCTAATCTAAGTCAACCCTTCTTTAGTTTAAAAGCATTACCCTGCAGCACTCAGGACACCTGGATATTAAACAAGCTGAGGGTGCTGTGATCTGAGTTCCAGGATGGTCGGTATGACAGCATCTGGATCGAGGCACAATTCCTCATCACGGAGCTGG
The DNA here is from genome assembly GCA_013397775.1 of Eulacestoma nigropectus. Classification (NCBI taxonomy): domain Eukaryota; kingdom Metazoa; phylum Chordata; class Aves; order Passeriformes; genus Eulacestoma; species Eulacestoma nigropectus. The sequence continues at coordinate 1,882,155 of VZTE01006591.1, forward strand.
AGGGAGATTTGATTAAGAGCTGCCGTACCGTGCTGTGCCATGGCTGTGCATCTCACACATCCACACATCCACACATCCACACATCCACCACGCTGCTCTTGGGCTACAGCTGAGCATCACTGACAGGCAGAGCCATTTCTGTGGATACCCTGGGCTGCTGTTCCTGCACTGCTTGGAGCTCCTCACCTCACCAGCTCAAAACCAGCTCAAGGTTTACCTGCACAGGCTGCAGGGACCGATGCAAAGCCCTGCTGGGGAATTCATACATGCCTCATACAGGCTTAGAAGCCACTCAGCCCAGCTGAGAACATGTGGGTGTACAGCAGACACTGTGGAGTTTTAGAAATGGCAAACTGAGGCACATGGAGGGCTGGCTCACGCAGGAGTGGCCCCGCAGCAGGTTGGGTCTCCCTCACAGAGGAGCATGGGGCAGCAGCCAATGACGTGGGGGCACTGTGAATCAGGAGTTACCCTGTTGAAGGACAATAAGACAACTTTCTCTGCTCGTTACCTGCTTAGATATTGTATTTAACTGAAATTTGATTGTCAAACAGCACCTGAAGCACTTCAAGCCGGCGTTAGTGCACGGCTCCATGCTATTCCCAGCACGGGGCTGCAGAGCGAGGTGGCTTTGTGCCAGCACACTGGTTCTCCAGCCCCACAACCATCCACAACCTTCTGCCTTCCCCAGAGGTCTGGCCTACAGGCAGCCACAAACCCACGACAAATATTCCACCACAAGGTAGAGGCTGGAAGTGCTAAGTGGTACCAGCACCTCTGTCTGCTTAGCAGCACCTTGGCCAAACTGCATTTTCGCTCTCTGAGAACTTTCCTGCTGGTGGACAAGGTGCTGCAACACAGGGCACAGGGAAAGGGCTTCTCCAGAATAAAGACAGAATATCTGCGCAAAATACGCAAAACATCCCATGTACGGTGAAACTGCAGTGGAGAAAACAAGGAGATATAAAAGACAGTTACAGCCCCTGCAAGAACAAGAACAAAGGAGGAACGGGGAAAGAGATTGTTCCAGTAATTGCCTCCCCCAGGTAAGGATGCTGAGCCTGAGCAACGCTGCTGGCACAAAAAAAAAGTGCTGTTTTTTGATTCACTGTTCACCTAATTTTGCTGCTGCAGCAAATCACATGTAAAATAGTGCATTTCACTGTATAATCAAGATAAATAAGTCAGCTTTCCCAATAGGGGTGTGTGTGCAGATGCATGCACTCTCTGCCCTGTCACGACAGGGTGGGTGATACCAAGAGCACCAAGTCAAGAATGAATTTGTATGCACCAAGTCCAGAGCACAGGCTTCCTGCCAGAAACCTTATTTGTGGGACCTGGGCCAAGCCACAGGTGTCCATCAGTGATTTGGCACACAGGACACTCGCCCCATGCCCAGCTGCCCCCAGCAAGCACCTCTGGTCATGCCCCCTGTGACAGAGTCACTAAAAAGGCATTGATGTGGCTTCAGGGGTCATTTCTCTGCAGGCATAAGGTGTCCATGTTGTCCAGATCCATAGAGAAGCCATTCCCAGGGGCTGGCCCACCTCATGTTTCCCTTAGCAGGGGCCACCGGGCACAGCAGGAGCGGGTGCAGCCTGCCAGGCTGATAAGGGGCTGCAGCACGTAGCCATGAGGATGTGCAGATGGGAGAGAGTTCCTGTATCCAGCACGTGTAAAGCAAAGGAGAAACCTCCTGCTGTTTATCTTTGCCTTCATTTGCATCTTCTTAAAATGCCTAATTAGTTGTGCTAGTTGATATACTGGCTCAGGCACTCCTACTTAATCCAGTTAGCAAACCCAGGCTTTGAAAATATTTGTCCTACATCTTCACATGATGCAACATTCACCGGTGCCCTTTGGGGTTGAACCTGCAGCTGGACATGGATCTCTCTGGGGGGGTCCTGTTGCATGGGCAGCTGAGGGTTTGGGAGCACTCCTTTGTGCTCTCCAGCAGGAAAAGCCAAGCATTTGGATGTGAAAGGGGATCTTCCCCCTGACCACAAAGTGGTGTGTGGTTTTTTGGCTAGCTCACCTAGAAGTACTCCTTCTGCAGACAGCTGTGTTTTTGCCTCGAGACTTTACTGACTGCCAAAGTCCTTTCTGTACCATAATATGTACTTTGTAATATGTTTTATTATTTAGTTCAAATGGCTTCTACTGAGTTTGAATTATAACAGAAGAGCAAGAGGTGTATAAAGTTGTTTAATATCAGTTTCTGAAGTGGTTCCTGCACTAGCTATGTCCTTCATCTAGCAAGCCACTGGACCCAAAACCTCTGAGTGTTTTAAAGCTTAAATATTTGCTTACTCAACGGCAATGGTGTCCCAACCAGCAGCCTGTAAAGCTGCACCACGCTGAGGAACACAACTGTGGTGGAAAGTCTTGGAAAGGGACTTGGAAAGTACTGATAGCATCATCCACAGAGGGCTTTATGGACAAGCAAAGTTCTCAAATTCCTTCAGCTCTTCATTTGGGACTTGTGTTAGTACAGAAGCACCTGGCTGAGGTGCCAGCTCTTCTTGGGGCTGTTGTGTAGATAAATGGGTATGATAAAGCTTTGGGTTTCCTGTAAGAGAAATTTCTCTGTTGCAGACAAGGACAGAAGGAGCTTCCAAGGAGCTTTCCGACAAAATCTGCAAAGGATTTGAAATTCACCTACCAAGGGATGGGGAAAGAAAAGAGTTAAATCCTGATGTCTCAGCTCAGTCTTTAGTCAGACAAAACTTTTTCTGAGCTCCTGGGGATTTTTGCCTCAGGGAAGCCCCGTGTCCAAGCTTCTTTCTCCATGAAGGGGCACCACGGTTGTGTCACACGTGGGTAACTCACCATGCAGCGTGTTTTACACGCCACAGCTGCTGCAGCTCTGCTGGAGTGTGAGCTGCAGTGAGGAAACACTGATTTCCAGCCCTGCAGGCTCCTCAGTCAAGCTTGATGTCAGTCACATCTATCACACCTGAGCAGAGAGAGCGAGGGGAGACCTGCCCTGGCTGCTGAAACACGGCAGCAGTTTGCTTTGCTCCACACACTGGATATCTGAGCCTGAAGCTCCTGTATATCCTTGATTCCAAATGCTGATGTTCAAAGAAGTAGCAAGCACTTTGATTAAACACAAAACTGGCTAAATTTGCTTCCTAGTGAACTCAACATTAGATGTGAGATGAACTGCAGCTACACTGACACCCCCAAGACCTGCTGCTTCTTCATGCCTCTGCTGCATGCAGCTATCACAGAGCTCTCCAGGGAGCAGGGAATAGGTTGGGCTTTGTTTATTTTTCAGCACAAAAATGCAAAAGAGACGCTCAAAGCAGCATTAATTACAAGTTTTAGAGAAAAACGGTGGAGCAGCCATCTAGCTCTTCTGGTTGCCACCGCGTGTGGAGCCCTCAGTGTCCAACACACGCCTGTCCCAGATGTTCCACAGCTGCTTTCCTTTCCTTTTCCAATGCCCCTGCATTATCCCACTGCCTGCCTCGGCATCGGGCTGCCCACAAGCTCTTGTTCACATCCCTGTGCTGTGCTGGGAGGTGGCAGGGGGATATTACACTGCCAGAAAACCTTGCAAACATTTTGTTGGAAGCCTGACAGCCTGGGGGGGAGACACAAGGAGTGGCTGAGAGGAGGAGTGTTGTCAATGAGTGTTTTAAGGTTGTTTAAAGAATCACCAGCAAAGGTATCAGCAAAACCAGATTTAATATAAAAGTGACAGCTCAACAAAGTTTGTCGGCAAGGTTCACTCTGTTACTTATTAGATGGTTAAAGCACAGAGAGGAAAAAAGCAAACAAAAAATCCAATGTTAATCAATCCAAACCGAAATAAACTGAAAAATTATCTCTGTGAAGGCTGGGCTGGGGAAGGGGAGACAAAAGGATAGGAGAAGGTAAGGGTAAAAAGGAATACACCCTAAAGGCACAGCAGTACTTCAATGAACAGCATTTAAACTTAACAGCACTTAAACCTAACAGATTTAACTTATGTTATCAGTTAAGTTAAACAGTATAGCAAAGGATTCATACAGGATTTACTATACCACAACAGTAACTTACTTACAGGCCTAACTTACTTACAAATCTGAGGTACTGAAGATTCCAGGGGAGCATCACTCCCAGGACATTTGATGTAGCATATGCACACTTGCACGCACACAGACACAAAGAGTCTGTGCAAGACACCTGTAAGAAATTCCCTTCTAATTCAGTGAAATACTCACCTGGGATGCCTTTGCTGCCCTGCTGTGCCCAAAAGCCTGTCTGCTTTCTTCAAAGCTCATCTGCAACATCAGCTGTTGACCCAGCAAGAGCTCTGTGATTTCTGCCCGCACACCTTGCCTCGCTTTAACCCAGAACACTCACATCTTCTCACACGGGTTTCTAGGTAACTGAAGACAATTTTGAAACTCTGCAAGAAATGACAGGAGGTGAGTTTGGGAAATAACAGGCTGCAGCTTCTCTGTAACGGCATTAAAAGAGTCAGAGCCAGGCTGTCAGAGGATATCAACACTCATCTCCAGTGCCACAGCTCTCCTAATGGGGACTTTGCCTCCCACTCTGGTCAGCTCTGTGGTACGAGGCTCTGAGGAGACCCCACTCCTGATGTTCTCCTGATTTCCACCTGAAAGAAACAGCACAAGCAGGAGATTTCTCCTATGGAGGTGTAGGAGCAGGTTGCTCCCATCTCTTCCCTCGATCTGTCAGAGAAAAACAGACTCTGTACTGACTTGGAAGAAAGAGGGGGATGTGAATGTGAGTAACAGGCACTTGCAAAGATGCATGTGAAGAAACAGCTGGAAGACATTGCCTGAATTAGTTACCTTCAGACTGAAAAGAAAGGTCTCCATCTACCATATGCAGATGACTTACACCAGCACCTCAGACTGCGACAGGACCTCACAGACAGCACCCGTAAGCAGCATCCCGAGACAGAGACCTGCCATCCCAGATGGAGAGCACAGGCTTCCCTGCTCGACCTCCCTGGGAAGTCACCCAGGCTCCAGAGAGTTAATCTTGCTCCCCAAAACGTATCCTGTCCTTTTCTTTGGCTACCCATCTCGTTTGAAAAGGTCTGGTTTCACTTCCCTGGCGCTTCTCCTGTGCCAGAGAAGTGTCAGCTCTCGTTGGCAGGCGACTGGTTGCCTCACAGAGGGATGAAACTCTCCTGCCCTGTGATTCACTCTGCCAGTTCCAGCATGAGGGAAAATTCATCCCAGCCCTGAAATCTGCATTAGCCTGGATGTAAGTGGACACCTGAGTGCAATAAAAGTTCAGAGCTTATTACAGGCTCTGAGCTGATACCGTAGATAATGGTAATTAATCGCTCTGGGATGACAATGGTTTATTGCTGGCTGATTTCTCAATGCTTTCCTTAAGCATTCTGTAAAAAAATGGGCCTTGCCAAGGGTGGAGAGGGCAGGAGGAGACAGCAAGCAGCTGTGTGAGTCTGCAGCTCAGCACATGAGGGGCTTGGAAGTGCACCTGGAGTTTAACATGAGCTGGGGGCAGGATCAGTGCATTTACCCACTCTCAGATTTATTTGTGAGTCACAGGGTTTCTGTGGGTGGGTATTTAAAGGCCACTGTTCCCCAGGGGCAGGGTGCTGCAGCAATCATATTTTGATGCTTACTGGAAGTACCAAAAAATTGGGGTTTGGTTTTGTCAGGAGGTACTGAAATTGCTGTCTCATTTTGCTAGGTATGGCTCCAGCCAAGTCTGCCAAACTGGATTCTACAGAAATTTCCTGTATTAAAGGAAACTGAGCAATCACATCCTCATCACCTTCTGTGCAGACACCTTTTCCAGTCACTGATTTGCAGAGCTGAGGGCCAGTCAATTTATCCAGTCCTCAGGCCGAAAATCATTTTGTATCTCCATGAGAGGATCCACACGTGGGAGCACATCTTGTCGTTCTCCACAGAAAGGGGCAGGAACCTCTCCTCAGAGCCTCCAGCTTCCTTCTGCTCGGTTCCATACACGTGGGAGTCGCTTCCAAGGCACATCTGCTGCTGAAAGGAGCCGAGCAACTCGGAGGGAACAAACACTGGCAATCAGCTTTCGACCTGATTTTATACTGAGTTTTCTAGTGAAAAAAAGGACATTTGTGGTCTATCAGCATAGCACTGAGCCACATTAAACACGCCTCCATTTATCTTCAATAAGACCAATGCGGTTCCTTATTATTTGAACAATGGTATATTTTTGTCACCCTTAATTATTAACTTATCTGGCTGTGATTTCTTCATTTATTAAAGGTATATTCTAGGTGACTTTAACAGCTATGCAACTCTTATATAACCAACATCTCAAACTCTTTTTTCCCAGCCATTCTTCTCCTTTTTTTTTTGCTTTGCTCACAGCTTTTCTGTTTTTCTTTGGCATAGGTAAGTAAACCCAAAGGGTCAGATCCCACAGTTACACTGTTGTTTTTGGAGCATGGTCTGGAGTTTTATCAGTTTACATCATCTGGGAGTGGGCCCATGAAATTTTTAAAACGTTGAAATAAATGAAAGCAGACAGGTGACAGAGTGACAGCACCAGGCAGAGAGAATGGCCACGGCCAAGGCAGTGCAAGTCTTAGCTTTATTTGGAGGAAAAGGGCCTGCAAGTACATCTGCTACTGGGCGGCTAAACACACTGGCAGATTTGCTGGGAGCTGAAAACTGGAGAAAAATTTCGCCTGCACAGAAAAACAACTTGTAGTGTTTTCCTCCGGTGACATTGGCAAGCCTTCACCACCACGTTAGCCCCGAATGATTCCTGCACGTTCCCACAGCATTTGCCGCTCCAAGCAAGAAGATTCCAGGGGCAAGTGATGGGAGAGGGTACCCTGCAGTGGCTCCCCACCAGCTGTGGTTCACAACTGCCTTCATGACAAAGTTCACCCTGAGCACCCTGGAAGCCACTGGCACTGGTGTCCATTGTATCATGAGTCTGAAATAATCCATTTATTGCCTTTCAGTGACTGCAGCTCGTTTCTGATGCCCAGCACAGTCGGTGTCCCCAGGATCTCACCGATAGAAGGAGACAGGGGACCATCACTGCTTCTTCACCCACTTCTCCTCCTCACTCTCAGGGCCGTGAAGCCAATTGATGGTTGCCATGAGCTCGCTGTCCCCCACTGCTCACCCAGAGGAGTGTGGCCTCCCTCAGCCTGTAGTGTGAGTGCTGGAACCCCAAGTTCTTCAGTAACCAGCTCTCCACACCCGCTACCATGCCACAGAGGACACTGCCCTGGTGACAATGAAGGGAGGGTTGAATTCCGTTCCCAGTCTGGCTCTCTGTTTTGACAAGTGATTCTTTCTATAAACCCCAGACAGGGTATCCTTTCAGAGGCAGCTGTAAAGCTGGATTTAATACACATCACAGAGAACACACGAAAGCTCTCGTACATTCTGCAGCACTGGGGGATTTTTGGTGGCTCTGTGAACGTGCTGACCAGCAGCTGACCTTGCCTCTGATGCAGAGCACGGCCACTGAAGGATGGGGCATGCTCTGCCATCATCAGTATTCCCGATTTCACTTCCCACCCTGCATCTGCCTCCCCCCAAAGTGGTGATGGGTCCCACCAGCACCTACAATAGCTCATTGCCAGAGGGGTGGGGCCTTGTGACACAATTGGTATTCCCGATTTCACTTCCCACCCTGCATCTGCCTCCCCCCAAAGTGGTGATGGGTCCCACCAGCACCTACAATAGCTCATTGCCAGAGGGGTGGGGCCTTGTGACACAATTGGTATTCCCGATTTCACTTCCCACCCTGCATCTGCCTCCCCCCAAAGTGGTGATGGGTCCCACCAGCACCTACAATAGCTCATTGCCAGAGGGGTGGGGCCTTGTGACACAATTGGTATCAGAGCACATGGGATACAGCCCATGTACCCTTGGTTCCTGCAGCACCAGTTATTCCTTCTCTTGGTGAAGCCCTTCCCAGCGTGAACAGGGTCACTGCAGCCCTGAGAGGACAGAGGAAAGCGAGGAAAAAAGAGGAAAGTCACCCCAAGGACTCAGCATGCTGGACAGGGTGGACCAATCCTCATGGAGAGCTTTCCCCACCACGGATGTTAAACGAGTCCTTCCACATTAGTCCACCTACACCTAAAATAGCCTCACCAATCTAACCTTGCCTAAGCCTTCAGTTGGTATTTCACTTTCCCTGAGAGCTATCTGGAAGTTTCTAAAGTAACTAAAAATGCATTTTCCCTTTTTGACCAATTTCCCAAGGGCCACCCCAGCTACAGCTGCTGTACCAACACCTCTGCCACCCTCCTCCTCCTCAAGCCATCACACACCTCTACTCCCTCACACGAAACACTTGTGAAACCTGAGAAATATGTCCTGGGCAATAGACATCCCACTGATCAATAACTCTCAAAAAAACCCATCTGGAAGCTGGTCAATTGAGCAACATCAGGTAAATACAGGGAGCCCCACTCCAGCCCACGTTCCCCTACAGGCTTTTCCTTCAGGGCGACCGGACATCCTTCGGATTTCTCAGCAGAGGGAGCTTCTCACAAGCAGTTTGAGCACCACCTCCCTCCAAGCCTCAGAAAGGCTCCCGTTTCAAACAGCACCAGCTTTGCACCAAACCAAGGTGCAGGAAAACTGAAGGCAGGTGACTCCTAACCCTGAGTAACCATTGGCTGGTTTGTTTATGGATTTAAGCAGGCTTGCAGTCTTCCCAAAATTCCTTATTAGTTTTCATAACCATTCCCATAAAAAGCCTGTCCTTTCAACGTCCTGGCACTGCTCAGCAGCAGCTCTGTGGCAGTCAGTACCAGGGCTGTGAGAGTTTGCATGAAAAAATGGGCTTTTTAATGCTTTTCAATGCCTTCCTTTGGTGCCACTGAAGGCCTCTTGGTATTTTTCTTGCAGAGACAGAAGTCCTCAGCCTACTTTTGTGTGCAGCTCAAATGCTCTGTATGTTACGATCATGTAGTGTGGCCAACAGGATCAGGGCAGTGATTGTCCCACTGTGCTCAGTGCCCATGAAGCCACACCTTGAATCCTGTGTGACTTAGGGGCCCCTCATGACAAGAAGGACATTGAGGGGCTGGGGCGTGTTCAGAGAAGGGCAAAGGACCTGGGAAAAGGTCTGGAGCACGAGTCTGAGGCTGAGGGAGCGGGGTGGGGGGGCTCAGCCTGGAGAAAAGGAGGCTGAGGGGACCTTCTGGTTCTCTTTAATTCCCTGAAAATTGGTTGGAGCCAGGTGGGAGTCAGGCTCTTCTCCCAGAGAACAAGGGACAGGACAAGAGGAAGCAGCCTCAGGTTTGTGCCAGGGAGGTTTGGATTGCATATGAGGAACAATTTTGTCACAGACAGGGTTATCAAACGCTGGAACAGGCTGCAGGGCAGTGCTGGAATTATCATCCCTAGAGGGGTTTAAAAGCCGTGTGGATGTGGCACTTGGAGTGGTGGCCTTGGCAGTGCTGGGGGAACAGGTGGCCTTGATGATCTCAGAGGATTTTTCCAGCCGAAACAATTCTATGATTCCATGACTGTGCATCCCTTTTCCCGGTCTCCTTGGACAAACAGCTGCATCTTTCCTCAAAAAGCCTTTGCATGGTTACCACCAAGCCCTCCTGGGTAAGGAACAGAGTCCTGTGCAGGGCTGGCAGGACCTTCTGGAATGAGCCTTCCCCAAGAGGATGGGGAGCTCCGGCACGGTCAACGCCAGGCCCCTGCTCTGCTCCCAGCACAAGCGTGCGTGGGGTGAACTCCACCAGGGAGCTGATCCAGGCAGAAAAAAAAAACTGATTGAAAAAAAAAAAAAGTTTAATTCTTCAGTCAGATCAGTTCTCCAACCTGTTTTGCTGAGTGACAGCAGAAGCACTTGTACTGCACAGCATGCCCAGAACAGCATGAGTGGGCGGATGGGATGGCAGGAGAGGGAGGGAGGGAGGGAGGGAGGGGAGGAAGGGAAAAGGACTGCTTTTTTAAGAAGCACTAACAGCTTAAACACACTTTAAATTATAATTTAATTGAAGAAACCAGGGATTTTAGTCTCACCAAGATACCAAGGGAACCTCAGCTCTTCCAACCAGATTTGCAGATGATGTTTTCCTAAGCCTACTTAGATCCTTGGACGATGTTTTGCTCAAATAACTAGAATGGAAAACCAGCAGCATTTCTAACATCTGTCTCCCCTTCCCTCATCCTCGTCTCATTCCTGTGTTTTCTGTGCCTGGCATCAGTAGGTACACAAGCAATTTTACCATAATCTGAGCAGTGGTTCACTCCTCTGCTGTAAAGCAGTTTCACATCACAATTTTTGAGCTCACATACCCCCTTCTTGTTGCCTAGGACCTTACAAAAACAAGAGCAAAACATGAAAAACATTTTAAGTGCTTTTAATGGTTCTTCATAAAAACAATTTCAAAACAGTATTTACACTGAAGGCGTAAATATCTCCTTATAAATAAATGATGCCATTATTCAATAAGCCCAGTGCTTGATCACATTCAGATCAGGAATAATTATTTAGGTCCTTCAGAGAGGTTAAAATAACATCTCTTAGGGCATGGGAACCTTCTTTTGCATGAATAATTTCAGTCAGCAGATGAACTGAAAAATAAAAGCCGATAACATCAATCAGCTCGGATGTAAGAAGAGCTAGTGAGCAGACTAGGCACAAGTGCAAACAAATATAAGTTGGCTATAAATAAGTTTAGTCTGGAAATTAGGAGACCATTTCCAAACATGAGAGCTGTGAAGTCTCAGACTAGTCCTTCAATAAAAGCAGCGGGACAAAACTCATAAAAGCAGTGTGCTAAAATTTCCATCCCTGGAATTGTTCCAGGCCAGGTTGCACGGGGACCCGAGCAAACTGTTCTAATGGAAGGTGGTTCTGCCCATGGCAGAAGGGTTGGGAGTAGGTGATCTTTAAGGTACTTCCAACCCAAACCCTTCTGTGAATGATTCCATGAAATCATGAAGTGGGGTTCAAAACAAAGCCTTCCAGTTGTCTGAAGACAGCTGAAAGGTGTTGCTGGCCTTCTACAGCTGACCTCTGAAACATGATCCCTCCCAGTCTGGAGCTCCCAACTATCTCCCAGCTATCAATCGTCTGGAGACCAAGGTAAGCATTTGTCCTGCTGGTGAAGAGGGAGAGGCACCACCTGACAGGTGTGTTACATCACCACGGCAGTGTCCTCACGGAACACCTTGATTCCATGTTCCTCTCTGAACCCAGCAGTGCCATGGCAAAGTCTCTGCCATCCCAGGGTCCCTGACAGCACTGGCTGTGCCAGGACCTCCTGGGGCTGTCACTGGACCTCTGCCACTCTCCTCTCAAGCGGCACAGCCCTTGAGGGATTTTAACTCCAAAAAAAAGCCTCGTCTTTCTCAGGGACTTTATCTATCTTCCCTCACATGGTTCCAGCATGGAAGGGAATTTTCTGCCGGAGTTTGAGAGTGCAAGCTGTGTTCTGGAGGGAGATGTCCCCTTCTTTATTCTAGAAATGGAACTGCATGGCACTTTGGACTTTCTGTGGGAGACACCTGCACTGCCAGGTTCCCTGGTGCCTACACCACCAGAGGGATGCCCAAGCGAGGGATGCACAAGTGGGGGATACGGAGGTGTTTTGCTGCAGACCCCACCCTACAGGCAGCAGGGTGCACTCCTTACCCGGGGGATGCTGGCCACCACAGCACCTCCAAGGGCCTGTCCCCAGCCCTGACTGGGGGGTCCTGCCTGCCTCAGCCCTTGTCCTCTGCCCTCTATCCCACTCAGCCCCTGTCTCAGGACCGGTCACCAGCCCTTACCGGGGGTGTGACCCAGCTCCCCCATCCCTGTCCTGGGTCTGGCCCTGCCCATCCCCGCTCCCAGCCCTTACCGGGGGTCTGGCCCTGCCCAGTCCCCATTGGCAGCCCTGCCCGGGGTCTGGCCCTGCCCGGTCCCCGCTCCCAGCCCTGCCCGGGGTCTAACCCTGCCCCGGGGTCTGGCCCTGCCCGGTCCCCGCTCCCAGCCCTGCCCGGGGTCT
>VZTE01006591.1:1897668-1910493 GCA_013397775.1 Eulacestoma nigropectus
TTTTTTAAATAGTCTTGAAAGAGCTTATAAGGTGGGGGTTTGCTCTCATCAGTCGCCCACATTTTGGAGTGTGTTTCATTTGATTTGTTGTGTGCTCTCTTGATAAGGTGGCCTGATCATGGGAACTGGCATTGAGTCTTCATCCCATATCTATGGACTTTTTCAGCACACCTGTGTGGCCTATGAACTTGTTCTTGCTGATGGAAGCCTTGTGAGATGTTCACCAGTAAGACAAAATGTTACTTTGCTATCATTTACAATGTCATTGACAGTTATCGGTGTGGATATATGATTTAGTATGACATACTTTTTGCAGACTGAAAACTCAGACCTATTTTATGCAGTGCCTTGGTCTTGTGGTACTCTGGGTTTCCTGGTTGCAGCAGAAATAAAAATGATTCCTGCCAAGAAATATGTCAAAATACATTACAAGCCAGTGAGAGGACTGCAGAAGATTTGTGAGAAGTTCACTGAAGAGTCTAAGAAAAAGGAGAATAGTTTTGTGGAAGGACTTATGTATTCCTTGGATGAAGCAGTCATCATGACAGGAGTCTTGACTGATGAAGCTGAGCAAAGCAAGGTAACTAAAGGGAAATAAAATACTCCCAAAGTCTAACTGAAGCTGTACTAGATGCTAAGATAAAACCATTACAAAATTGGAACAATCTCTTAAGATAGGATTAAAAGTTAGATCTGTCCATCAGAATATTTTAAATTACAGCCCTTTGCTACTATGACAGAGTCTGTTCTCTAAATCTCTTCAATTGATGAGAAATGACCCACTGAAATGAAATTACTTCATTGTTCTAGCAAATAATTCAGTCTACAGCCTCTTCACTGCAGTACCTGAGGAGGAAGAGAAGGATCTTTTCTGAATAACTGCAGTTATTCAGAGTAATTCTCTTCCCAGCAAGCTTTTAATTCTGTTAATATTAATGAAAACACATCAGGGACATGCATAGGAGGGTCATGCTAGGTGTTCCTGCAACCCTTCACCTGGATGTTTTTCCTTTGCTGTGTGAGATTTTGGATTAATGGTGAGTTTAGAGATTGGCATTTTAGGAATTCAGTTCTGCCACATCCATGGGCTCTTAAATAGCTTGTTAGTGGCAAGCCTTAGCAAGCCTTACTTAAACCTTAATGGCAAGAAAGGCAAGCAGGAGCCTTGCAGGTGGAGGAGTGAAGGCTCCCTAGATGTCTTGTGACAGTCTCATCCAGAGGGTATAACACAGATTCCTCCCAGGAAAGGAATTTGGGGACATCCTCTGTTGTCTAGCAAGGTGTAACTGTTACCTAATGAATGCGTGTTTTCTCGTAGATAAACAGGATTGGCAACTACTACAAGCCATGGTTCTTTAAGCATGTGGAGAAGTATTTGAAAGATGACAGGACTGGAGTAGAGTACATTCCTTCCAGACATTACTACCACAGACATACTCGCAGTATCTTCTGGGAGCTCCAAGTAAGACCAGTTCCAAAATTCAGATATATCTGCAGGAAGGTACTCTGCCCTTTCCCAGTGTAGGTACAATGTACCTTCTTCCCCTTGGCAGCAACTTCTGTCTTTCATGGCAGAAAAAACCAGCAAAGTTTATGGCAAATTCCCAAGTCCTGCATTTGGGTACAGCAAATCCAAAGACACTTCTTCATATACAAGGCGTTGTATCAGAAACTCCTAATTTTTGGTTTAGTGCTTTTCTGAATTTAGACCTTAAGTGCATATTTCAGCATTAAATTTTTGTACCTACTGAGTGATTTTCAAATTCAGATGGTGGAAAAAACATGAATGTGAAATTCTGGCTGAAAAACTGCCCTGCCTAAAGGAATTATGTAGTCAGGTCATTACTTGGAATTTCATAAATGTGTTTATTGTCACTGTGTACTTACACAAAACTTTATTTGACATTCTGAAATATTCCCGTTAGTACATTTTGAATCTCTGGAATGAGGTAACAGATCCTTTCAGCTCCTGCAGAAGTTAAACAGAAATTGGCTGTGCAGGTGGTAATTAAAATTTTACAGCTTAAAAATGCTTTTGAGAAATTTTATGTGGTTATTCTTGCAAAACTTCTATATGGGTAGCTCCTTGCGCATTCCTCCCTTGGCTGTTGCAAGATAATAGCCTGTTGCTCTCTGAACTCCATTATCTGAAATTACTTGTTTGGGGCTGGGTATGTTGTGATTCATACAACTGAAGATCAGTGGTAACCAGAGGAGGCTTGGGGCAGGGCTCTGTAGCCAAGTGCAGTCCAGGCCCCTCTAATTTGCTCGTATTTGTATTTTAGTACTTCAGCAAAAGTATCAGTAATTAAATTTATTGAAAATCTGGCTTAATACTGCTCCGAGGATTCTGAAGTGTTCTTTTGGTCCACTTACACATTCTTCAGTCAAACTGTTTTTCTTTCCTCCTTGAAGGATATCATTCCTTTTGGCAATAACCCTGTGTTCCGTTACCTGTTTGGCTGGATGGTTCCCCCAAAAATCTCTCTGTTAAAGCTCACCCAAGGAGAAGCCATTCGGAAGCTGTACGAGCAGCACCACGTTGTGCAGGACATGTTGGTGCCAATGAAGAGCCTTGAAAAATCCATCCAGACCTTCCACGTTGACCTTAATGTAAGAACACATCTTCTTAGAACGCAGCAAATCCTGGCTTGTTTGTGATGAGAACCGTGACTGTTGATCTTAAGACATAGATATCCTGCTCGTGCAAAAGGTCATTATTGTGTCCTGGGGAGTGCTGTGCTTTGTTGAGTCCATGATGCAAGGCTGCAGCAGAAATAAACACAGCTTTCTGAAAAAGAGAAGAATTAAATAAAAGAGTCAAACTTGAGTAGAAGCCAACACTTCTGCAAGATTTTATCACTTACTAAAATTTGAGCTGATCTTCACCTAAAATGATTGGTGGTCTCACTAAACACCAGCTGTGGAGATTCATTTCCCTTTTTTGCTTTTATTTCTAAATTGATTTTAGTTAGTGTAGAATTTCAATTTTGACAATTTCAATTTTGGACTGACCTGGAAAAGAAAAGAATTCCTTCTCTTTTTGCTCAGAATGTTTATTCAGTTGTTGCTTTGAGATGGGGGTGGTTTGTTAGTGGGGTTGGTTTTTTTTTTTTCCTTTTAATTTCAAATATTTAAGGGGAGGAGATGTAATTCTAGGAGGACATTTTCAGTATATTTGTGTTATGGTCATTAGAAGGTCCAGCTAAAAACAACACCAGGACAGCTGGGAAGGAAGAGCTGAAAGCAAGGGTTTCAGTCCCAGATTGGGAAGAAGTTCTCTTAACTCTTCATTTTGTCACATTTATTAAAGAGCTTTTAAAGGATGATTGTGTTCAAAAATAAGTGATAAAGTGTTTTCCTGCCCCTGCAGGTGTACCCAATTTGGTTATGTCCTTTCATATTGCCCAACAATCCTGGTATGGTCCATCCCAAAGGAAATGAAGCCGAACTCTACGTGGATATAGGAGCTTATGGAGAGCCCAAAAGCAAACAATTTGAAGCCAGGGCTTCAATGAGGCAAATGGAAAAGTTTGTACGAAGTGTGCACGGGTAAGGACCTCACTCCTCAGAATAGTAATAGTCTCATATAATTCACACCCATGTGGTTTAATTAGTTATTTATCCCATAGAACTTTTAATATTGCAATAATTAAACAACCACAATAATTGAAAACTAATTTAAATTTCTAATTTTGGTGAGTTTAAATACGATTTCACTTTATTATTTGATTGCAAAACCAACCAAACAAAAGGACACACTGGCTGAAATTCTTGCAGTGTAGTTGGGAGCTGGGTGACTTCAGGTCACCTTTCAGCTCCAGGCTGCTCTGGGAGTAGAGTCTGCTGCTACAAAATACATCCTTGGAATACCTCATTCAGGAATCCCAAAAGTTTGGACAGCTTCCCTGCCCGCCCTTGGGGCTGTTCTCCCTGCAGTCCTCGCAGCATCACGCGGCAGCTCTGCCCCGTCCTTGCACCAGGATGTCCTTGCCCAGGGGGCCAGCCTTGCCTCTCCCTGCAGTCAGTCCCTGTGTGCTGGGGGCATTCTTTCCTCCCTCAAAACTTGTGCTCCAGAGCTTCCTTTTCCCTGCCTCGCTTCTTATTACACAGGGCCACAGTGGGCGTGAGGCATGTGCCCACCATCTGTCACGGACTCGAGCCAGCCTAATTTGCTGGAGCAGTGTCAGTGGAGAAGCAGCCACGGGCTGGTTTCTCAGGAACAAAAAGCAACTACGCGGTATTTTTACACCATCAGTATAATTTATCCCCGTTTCTATTTTGACCTACTTCTCAGTCTAACAGTGATCATGTCCCATGTGGCTGAGCAATAATGGCAAGGCTGCTTCGAGGTGATTTGGGGACTGCAAATGACTTTAAACTGCAAGAAGTGATTTGCCAGAGAACAAAGCAACCCAAAGTTAATTTTAAGCTTTGTTTCATTAACTCGAAATTAAGCTTTAAATTAAAGCTCTTTACTGACAAAGTTTGGTCTGTTTTCTACCTGTCACTGGGAAATGAACAATGGATAAATGCTTCATCTTCCAGTTTCATAATCACACAAAACAATGGAGCTTTTATGTTAGGTTGTATTTTGCTGCTGTACTCTGATGGTAGCTGCAGTTTAGAGAGCACACTGTGAAAGTGAGGAAGAGTCCACAGCTAAAGAAGGATTTAATTTGTAAATGGACCTTTGTTACACCATGCTTTGTTTACATTATGAGTTTATCTTCTTGGCCTGGTCTCATTTGGTGGTGTCTTGCCTTTCTAGTTCTGTTCTCAATGTCCAAAGAAATGAAAAAGTCAAAGGATGTATTGTTATATCTGTCTTGAATGGGTATTGTAATGCAGGCAAATATGAGATTCTGTGATTGTACCTCCATGGATCCTAAGAAAATATGCAGAAAAAAATACTAAATCCACAAAACATAATTGGCTGAGTGTCTGAGCATAATTCATGTGAGCAATTGTATCTGCTTGTTTTTAAAAAGCAATTGTTGATGTTTCTGTTTTGTTAAGTATTTGCTATTCATAGCTTGCACTGAATTTTTTTTTTTTAATATTCTATATCAAATCTTATGGCTCAATTAATACTGGATCTCTGTCTCTTATTTTTCCCTTCCCTCCAGTTTCCAGATGCTGTATGCAGATTGCTATATGACCCGTGAGGAGTTCTGGGATATGTTTGATGGCTCGTTGTACCACAAGCTGAGGGAGCAGATGAATTGCAAGGATGCCTTTCCAGAAGTGTATGACAAAATCTGCAAAGCTGCAAGGCACTGAGCCTGGCTGAGCTCACCAAGCAATCAGGGAAAGAGGAATTTACCTATAGCTAGTCAGTATATCCTTTAAAAAAAAAAAAAAGCTTTATTGCTCTCCAAATAAGCTCATTCTTATTGATGTTTAAAGGTATGAATTCCTGCTTTACACATTTATGTTTAGTATTTCTTCGT
Source organism: Eulacestoma nigropectus (assembly GCA_013397775.1). Taxonomy (NCBI): domain Eukaryota; kingdom Metazoa; phylum Chordata; class Aves; order Passeriformes; genus Eulacestoma; species Eulacestoma nigropectus. The sequence goes on from VZTE01006591.1 coordinate 1,903,122, forward strand.
ATGTTTTAAAACCAGTTTTCCAAACTCAGAGTGATTGTTTTTAAGAAATCTGAAGTGCTAGCCTTTGTATCTAATGTAGTGGCATAGGTGAGTTCACCTATTTCCAAGCAGAAGAAAAACAATGGGAATGGATGAAGACACTGGAGTTACACCAGCTGTGTACCATAGCTATATTTAACATGACTTCTGAAAACGGGAGGGAGGGCTCAGAAATAGGTGCCAAAGCTGAACCACGTTGTCGAATGAATCATGTTGTTAAAAACATTTGCCTCCAGTCAGTATCCTGTAGAGCAGCTCTGCAGTGGCTCATCCACCTTCCATCATCCTCCGGCTGCATGGTGGTGGTGCTGCCCTGCTCGGCTTGTCCTGCACGGCAGCTGAGCTCCCCAGCCCTGGCTTCTGCTGGAAAACTGAGCATTGAGGTGTGAGGAAGATGCTTTTTACTTGTGCCTATCAGATTTGTACTGATTTTGATTATCAAGTGCGAATGGATGTAGGTTTTTAGGTATTTCGTAGTTGGCCAACAGTGCATTGGTTTTTTTGCCCCAAAGTATCAATGTTCTGGCTTTGTAGACCACTGAAAAAAAAATTGCTGCTATTTCATATAGCCAAATTTTAATTTCTTTGTGGGTGAGTTTATTTGAGTTTCTTTTGGGTTTGTGTTTTCTGGGGTTTTTTGGTTGTGGCTTAATTTTAGTGCCTTATAAGGACTCAGTTGGAGGAAGATATGGCTTATCTCAGACTGTTCTGTCCTGGCCTGCAGGAGAAGGAAGCAAAGGCTGCGTTTATAGGAGGTTTGTTAGAGCAAGTGGCTGTGGATAAGAACTCTTGATGTGAATCTTGATACACACAGGCTTCAGTTCTGACTTGAGTGACATTTTTGCTTTTCATTTTAGCTGGGTTAGGTTGATAGGCTTTGTAAAAGGACTGTTTCAGTCACCTGGAGAGGAAATAACAGCAAGTACTGTTAGTTCCCTCTTCTGCTGCTCGCAGGTGAAAATGGCACAGTCATGGACTTGATACAGTTGAGTGTAGAAGTGTGAAAATGTTTTGACCCTGTAGCCAGAATCAGGGTTCCAAGCCAAGCCTGTGTCTTGTCCAAGCAGTACTGAAAATTGTTACTTGAACCCTTACTGAGCCTGAGGGAAAAGTAATTTTCTTGAGGCTCGTGTAGGGGGTAACACGGAGAACTTCTCAAACAGTTACCAGTGGGAGGTGTAATTTTATTATGCGTGCTAAACCAATGATTTTATTTATTGATAGATGGATGTTTAAGGTCCAGATGAAACCAATGATAAAGCAGTAGCAGGAATAAGCTTGGGCTGTAACTCAGTGATGCACACTGTGTGCAGGTAAGGTACCCCCTCAAATCCTGCGCAGGGGCAGCATTCCGTGGGGAGACACAGCCAGTGCAGAGTGTCCTCAGTGCTGCCCGAGCCTTGGAGCTGTGTCAGTGATCCAGGAGTGTCTGCCATGCCTCCTGGCTGCCCCAGGGGTACACAGGAAGGCAAGTGTTGATTCTCAGGGTGTGACCTGCCTTCCTGCCCCTATGAGGGAATTGTCCCTGGGGTGAAGCTACGATTTAGCCCAGTGCATGTATGATAGTCTGCACAGAGCAAGAATGGTTTGGTTAGCTTTGAAAAGGTAATGTTAAAACAGCTAGAGGATATGCAAATACTTCTACTTAGGCTGTGTTTCACTTATGTACTGATGATCTTTAGGTATGCACTGTGTTTGTTTTTTCACTCCTTAATTTATTGGCAAACTTTGTATGCCGTGATTGGGTACTGCACTGTATCAGTCACACACATGCACACACATCATTGCTGTTGCTCTTGGTTTTTGGTTGTATGGGCTATTGAAAATAAAGCTCTGGCCGGCGTACTGTTCCAAGGGGGTGTCTTTTAATGAGTGATTGCTTGCATTTCAACAGCTGTTTATCATTTCTCTCGTGCTTCTTGTGTCGTTCCACATGGCCAGCGATTACTGAGAAAAGTGTGGGTAAGAGACCCAAGGCACTGTGAGGGAGGTGGTGGGAGGTGATGTTTGTAGGAATGTCTTTGAAGTCTGTGAGCCTTTGCTTATCTTTCTGCCCCAAGACACACCTGCAATGAAAGAAACACCTCATAGCTGAGCCTTTAACCCTTCAGTTATGCCCCACTAGCTCCACACAGCCTCATGATGCCAATTGTCCTGATTTTTTACACACACCCCCCCCCCATTCTTTCCCTGTGACATTTTGTCTGAGGACAAACCCCCATTTTGGATTTAGGTGCTACTCATTGACATGGGTAGTTACTTCATTCTTCTCATTTCATGCTAATAAATCTAATCCCTGCCTTGAATGAGCATCCAGAAGTGAGAGTGAAGAGTTAGTGCACTCTGCAGCCTGAGGAGTTTCACACCCACCTCTTCTGTCTCCTTGATAAATGCCTTCATGGCAGCTCTGCAGGCTCAGTGGGAGGTGTTCCTGCCCCTCCCCTGATCACAGCTGGTAGACCTTCGCCCACTGCTCTTTTCCCAGGCAGAAGCTTCCAGGCTCTCCTGGAAGCCAGGCTGCCAAGTGCCTCAGCCCTGCTGAACCTGCAGTTCAGGTGCCAAAGCCCGCCCTGTGTTGCTTTAATCACACTCTGTGCTGGCCTTGGCCTTAGGCTGCATTTCACAACCCTCCTATGTTGCCCCAGCAGCATTTCTGTACCCTCCCTCACGCACACTGCTCAGGCATTTCACTTCAGAGACCTCCTCCTTCGGAACAATAGTCAGGATTTCCTTGAATTGCTGCAGTTTTACCTGTGTTCCATTGTCTCCCTCCACCAAATGATAATTGCAGATTAATTAGCATACTTAATCAGCCACAACTAACATGTAATTACACCTCGATTTAATTCTTCCTGTCTGGTCTAAACACTTACACAAGACCTGATAAAATTTAACTCTAGGAGAACCAGCGTGCTCCCAGTACGTTTTTATGGCCAGCCTTCATTGCTACTGACATTTTCTGCTAATCTCACTTTCTCCGTTGCCTCCAGGTTTTCATTCCCTGCTCTGCTTGCTATGGTAGCACTTTTTCAGACCCAGTTCTCTGTGGAGTTGTGGTAGACCTGGGCTTACTCAGGTGTGGTAACTCCACCCATAACAGGTATGTTCAACTCCTCTAAGTAGTAGCAGAATTTGAAAGGATGTGTTTAACCCCGAGTTGAGCTGTGTGTGCCACCACACCTTCCTTGGGAGGATGTGCAGGATCTGGCGTCCTCTTTTCACATATGTAACTCCTCTAAAGTCCCAGTTGAAAATAGCTAATTACTGTTCAATTGCAGTGTCACTGCCCCCCTCCATTATGTCACCGTGTTCAGCCAGGCAGAGAGAGGACAGGGAATCCTCTCTCTCATGCTTCCTGTCAGCCCTGTCTGTCCCAGGGAAGGCATGGTACAACTCCAGCAGTTTCTCTCTCTTTCCCTTTGCTCCTGGGCCTGCCGAGGTCCCGTCAGCCACTGCCATGTCAATTGCAGGCTCCTGGCAGCTCCTGGCTGCTCCTGAGGTTTGGGAAACGCCCCACGAACCAGGCTGATTGTGCCAGCACCAGAGCCACCCACCTCGGCAAGTAATACAACAACAGTGGCGCATCTTAACCCAAGGGAGCTCACACTGCAGGGGAGGGAGGAGAGGACACAGTTACCAGTGAGAGCCCAGCCAGTCTCCTGCAGGAGCAGTTCTGGCCACAGCAGGCCATAGAGAGTCGATTATCTCTGCAGGCTTGAGCACACTCACCAGTCACCTACTGCCAGCTGCAGTGAAGGGCAGCAGTGTCACAACCTCCCCACTCAAGTGTAACCTGAAAGTTCCCCACCAATTACGAAGATGTCTTGACCTCTTTCAAGCTGCCTGTTCCTCGCTCAGCTGGATAAAGGAGAGAAGCCATGTGGATTCCTGCTGTTCATCCCTAGCCAAGGTGGACTATTTCAGACTAAAGCTTTCCCTGTCTGCTTTCAGCCCTTTAGGCTTTGTTCTGGTTCTCCGTGGGGAAGCTGCCAAGATGAATACAGCTCCAGGAATGGGTACTAAGGGAAGGGCTCCTACCTGCACTGGCTCTGCAATGTGCTGCTGCTGATGCTGCTAGAGGAAAAACTGGCTTTTAAGTAGCAGAGTATGGCTTTTTTGAGGATACAAGGAGCTCCTGGGACCTAAAAGGACTCAAACCCAGCTGCCCTCATCCATGAAGTGCATCCGCTTGCTTGCAGGTGAAACAGAGCAAAACTAATGGGAAGGGTTGTCCAAGCATCCCTTGAAAAGGGCAAAGGCCTGAGTCTGCAGGCAGAGGTAATGTGGTCCCTGCTGAGCTCCTGCCAGGCTCAGCTGCCTGCGGGCAGCATGTGCTCCGTGGTCGGTGCTCAGCACATCCCATGCTTCCACCCCAGGGTGCTCCCAGCTTGAGCCAGGTGTCCTGAACCATCCTGTGCAAAAAGTTTCTGTGCAAGGAGCTGCTTCCCAGCAGGCACAGTCAGTCTGGGAGATGAGAATAGCTACATCAGTAAGTCCAGCTCTCCCCACACATCCAGCTCTCACCTGGCTGCCCATGTCCCCAGGACTGCCTGCAGCCACCTGCTGACAGCTCTGGTGCCCAAGGACTGCGGGGATGGTGGCAGCCCTTGCCATGGCAACCATCAATGTGGCACCCAGCATCTCCATTCCCAAGGGAATGTCCCCTCCCCTGTGCAGACAGGGCTGGAAAACAGCAGGGTCATGGCAGGGAAAAAACAAAGTGTGTCTGCTCAGGAGGAGCTGTCTGAGAGCACCCGAGGGTTACCTGGGAGGGAGCACCTGCACCTTGGGTAGCTGCCTGGGTGTGCAGTGATTTTATATCCCCCAGCAACTCCCCAAGGGGCAAATCAAAGGTAGGACCTGTAACCACCGCTCCACTGGACATAAAACATTGTCCAGCAGTTACAGTAGTATCACTGGAGGGGATCAAATCCGTGAGCCAAGGGTGTGAGTCAGCACTGTGGGGTCACAGACCCTACAAGCTGTGTAGGAGCACATCCATGGGCAGATGGGATGTGCCGCCACTCTGTGCCAACCCCAAGCCCAAACTGCAAATCCTCTGCAGGATGGAGAGAGGTTTGACCACTGAATGATCTGGCCTCTCACCTGCCTTGACTTCTCTTCCCTAGCCCTGGCCTGGTGCTACCTGGGGATGCTGCTGGAAAGGGAAGAACCATTTTCCACCACCCCAGTGGCTACTCTCACACTGACCCCTTGATCGCTTTGGTGCTGTGCCAGGGACTGATTCAAGGCAGCTGCTCTTGCCTGCTTGGTCTTTCATTTATCTTCTCCCCGTCCTCAGCATTTTTCCTGCCGGAAATCCCTCGGGGCAAAGAGGGAGGCCCCAGACAGGAGCTGAGCCCCTCAGTCTCACCATGTGCAGGGCACACCCCTCTCAGGCCACGCGTTTGGCCCCGATGCCATAAATCAGCCCCAGCAAAGCAGCGGGTGAGCAGTTTGGTGAAAGGCTGCAGAGACAGCATTACCTTTATTAGGTTCCCCCAGCACAGCTGGAAAAAATAAGGAGCCCAGACAGGCTTTCAGGCACATAACCCCCGAGCTGAGCCCCGCATTCAGTCCTGTCTGCTGATTTAATAAGAGATCAGCTTTCCCCACAGACCATGTCTCCTGTGTAGCCTTAAACCCTCCTGGTTACAACACTGCCCCGGCGAATCAATCCAAGATGGTTTTGTCCCTTTGATCAGCACAGCAGGTAATAAGTCACTGATGGAAATGTGTTTCACTTCTCTGGCTCCAACAATAGGAATGGAGACAACCCTCCCGTCCCGAACCGCCTGGTGAAAATCCCACAATTCCTGGGCAAGCAGGAGATGGACAAAGGGATTTGCAGTGTGGCTCTGGAGGTCCCGAGGGACACACAGCAGCACTGGGGTGTGTCCCAGGTGTGAGCAAATTCCCTTCCCACAGGGATCCATCCTACTCCTCCAGCCTCCGAGACAGCCACAGCGCCTCTCCCAAACAGTGTTTGCAGTATTTGTCTAATTGTGGTGAGAAACACTCAGGGAGAAGTAATTGCCTGACAAAACAAATGAAGGCTGGTCTGGGAGGGCAAGGAAACCTGGGCCAGATCCCAGCTCTAGCACTGAGCTGCTGAGGGACTCCCACAGGTCCCTCTGGGCACACAGGATGTTGAGTCACCTCGCAGAACTGATTTTAATGCTTCCAGATAACCTGGAGCATCAAAGATGTGCTCTTCAATCCCTTGCTTTTGCCCATTTCCAGCCTTCTGTAAGCAGGAGTGCACATCAGGACTTCACATTGTAGAAGGATTGTGAAGATTTCTTCAAATACCATTTTTAAACAAAATAAGGATTCATTCTTATTTCCCTATATTTAAACAGGATTATTTAACTCTTCATTGAAGTGATATCTCCTCCTCTAGTGGAGTACTCTATGTGCTCACAGTTGCTCTCTGAGATGTTTAACCCCCTCTGAGCTGGGGGAGGAGGCTGAAAAGTGCAATGTGGAGGTGGTCAGTGGGTGCCAGGCAATGTCTGTCTGCCAGACGGGCTGGAGAAAGCTGGAATGAGACAAGAAGAAGACTTTTGGTCTCTCAGCCCTCCTTCAGGCACCCTCCGAGTGGTTCTGCCCCTGAACACTGGAGACATGCTGCCCCAAGACTTAGCCTGGAAGGGGAAGAAGATGGGCTCACTGCTTTCAAGGACCCATTTTGTCCTGTCCTGGCTCTATTTACTACTTTTTTACTGCTACATGAGGGTGGACACTGTGCCAGAACTGTTCCTGGTGGATGAAACTCCTGGGCCGAGCTGTGGAGTTTGACCCGGGTGATGCCATTCCACAGCTGCAGCTCCTCAGGGACAAAGAGAAAACAGATTGGCCATCGAGTGTTTTGAGCAGGTCCCTGACCTGGGCAGTGCGGCTCCTCTGAGACCTTGTGGTGCCTCCTGCAGACACAGCTTTGGGCAGGTGAGGCTGAAGACAGAGACGCTGAGGCAGAGATGGGCGTAAGAAAGATGAGGAATTCCCAGCCGGCGCCTGCGGAGCTGAGGGCAGCCTGCCGTAACCACACTCTGGACGTGACCCAGCTGTCCAAAGCCGTGAGCAGAGGGGGAGGATGGGGCCGGTGAAGGAGCTGTTTGGGGTGAGGAAGGTCAGTTCTTCCAAGGGCAGGACGGACAAGTGGGTACTGTCCCTCTGAGCCGCTGGGACGGCAGCAAGTTCCACAGTAGCAGCCTCTCCCAAGAACCAGGACCTCCTCAGTTTTCCAAGCCCTTGTTAATTAGGAAGGGACGCCCGAATCCTGAGGGTGCCGGTCCCGTGCGAGCCCCGTCCCCGTCCCGGTGCCGCGCCC
>VZTE01006596.1:0-57947 GCA_013397775.1 Eulacestoma nigropectus
GGCTTTCCTGTTTCATTTTCCCCTACACCTTCATCATCCTCATGGCCCTCCTTTGAGACACTCTCTAATAGCTTTGTATCTCTTTTATATTGTTGTGCCCAAAACTGCCCCCAGCAGTCGAGGTGAGGCCACCCCAGTGCAGAGCAGAGCAGGACAATCCCCTCCCTTGCCCAGCTGGCGATGCTGTGCCTGATGCACCCCAGGACATGTTTGGCCCTCCTGGCTGCCAGGGCATTGCTGCCTCATATTCATCTTGCCATCAACCAGGACCCCCAGGCCCCTGGACGGGAGAGCTCTGAGAGCAGAGTCTGGCTGCAACATCTGTCACCATACTGATGACCAGGTTGATTGAGCTGACCTGGCTGGCTAGGTCCTCCTCCCTCAATGCTCCATGCGCGTCCCTACCAAAGCTGCAAAATGGTTAAAGAGGGTGATCTCCCCCACAGAGATGATGGTGTTCATCAGCCAAGGGTATACAGTAGCCCTGCTCCCCTGCTAGAACCTCCAGACAAGCTCAAGGTTTATGGCTATTTATGCTGTAACAGCAGTTTCTCTAATGACTTTGCAGGAACCTGCAAAGATGTAAAGAAGGTATTTTCTGGGTGGTCAGGACATAGAGGTTGTGAAATGTCGAGTCTGGGGATCTGTAGTGACAACAGATAGGCAGATCCTTACCCTCTTGTGAGGGTAAGGGCTAGAGTCTGTTAAGAGAAGATAGTGCTGCCTTGTCATGTTTTGAGCAGAAAATATCCTGGGAGAAGTTCTGAATTAGCACAAAAAGTTGTCCCTATGTTTATTCTTTTCATTAATGACTTACAGCTTCTCTGCAGACATGTATGAAAATGTGTGTTCAGGTTCATACTACTTTCTTTTGTAAAAGGAGACCACAGCAGCATTAAGTAATGGTTGTTTATTAATGCAATAATAAAACTTTTCACAAATATTTACTCATGCATTCAAGACATACTTTTCTGTGACAATTTGTACTGTATATACAAAATGAATAGTTTATCATAGTTGTCTTATTCCAGTTTTTAGAATGTATCATTTCACTGAACTAGTCACAAGAAGAGAACGTAATGAATACACAGTTTTCCAGATTTTAGAATGGATAGAGTGGAAAAGATCCCATCCATAATAACAACCATTATCACATCATAAATTCACCTGTACACTGCAATATGGATGTTAGTGTAGTGAAAGACAATACAACATTAACATTACTTGGAACCACAGCTTCTAGTTGTTATTGAGGACCCACCACGATGCTGAAAGAGAGCAGAATTTATTTATTTGTTAACATAAAGGGCATTTCTTTTTTGACCTCTGGTAAAAATCCTAAATAAAATACAGCATATATAAAGAAATGTTTGTTTATATATGCAGCTAATACTGGTGAGAAAAAATACTCAGAATACTGGGAGAGCTGAGTGTAAGTGGTGGGAAGGTGGCTTTATGACAAAAATTCTCTCTCCTTTTGATAACATCCAAAGAAGCATTAACGTGTCATAGGTGCAGTTGCATAGAATTAAGCACCCAAATCCCCAAGAGCAAACCACATAAATCCTCAGTCTTGCACTGCTGTGTCAGTTTTTAAGATGAGTACTATGTTCCCTGGATGATTGTGTTACCTTTAATGACTTGCTTTCCTGGTGACATTATTCAAATCTGGTGGGTTTTCAACACAACTCTAGGAATTAATAGCGTTTTGTCCTCAAAAGTAAGAGAATTGATGGACTTGTAAAATGTCATTCCCATAAAAAGTTCTGTAATCACCAGACTATAGACAGTGCTGGGGTGAAACCAATTTGTGTTTCTTCCCCACAATCTCTAGCCTTTGACCTTTTGAAATGGAACCTTATGCAGAGAGGAACCACAAGATTTATGGAGAGATGGGAAGAAAGGAAAGGAATTGTGATTGTATCTGAGATGCCAAGTGCCCTTAGCAGACAGGTGTTCTAGGCTCTGTAGGTTTCACACTACACAAATTCATTAACAGAACTTGTTTCTTGTGTATGTATCCATAAATGCTGCCATTAATGCTATTTTAATGAAAATTATTATTCATGAAGAAAAATGATGAGACAATACTCAAGAATCTTACCTGAATTCAGGCTATGAGCCTAGTAGTCTCAGAAACATCAGTGGATTAATGAATTTCAGCCCCCAAAAATGCAAATTTAAGTATTTATTTCATGGGTTTTATAGTGTTAGAATTGTTCAGTTGTTTCCCCTTAGATTATGTTTTCTTCGCTCAAACGTTCTCCAGAGTCCTCAAGTCCAGATCTTGTGTAAAAATGAGATATTCACTGAAGGTGAACTGAGTGATTCATGGCACCCTGGTAGATTGGCTGAAGCAACTGGGTGAGTTAACAGGTGTATGAGTGGTTATAATAGGTTGTGGTTCCTATTAATTGATGGTAAATTAATTTTCTTTAGGATAATACTGGATCAAACAGTCTTGAAAACTTGTCTTCCTGACTCATTCTTGGCCACATAAGTGTATCCGTGTTAAATTTAATTAATTGGTAAAGACTTACGGGTTGAAAACTTTGATTGAATCAGATTCAGATTGCAATTTGCAATTGATTCAATTCTTTGCTACCTAGTTGTGTAGAAGTAGTTTGGGAGTTTCTCAGCTAAGGTAAATTTGTTCTTAGAATAGAGCCTATTTGTGTTCTAATTGCAGACAGGTTTGGGGGTTTTTTTCTTCTGATTTTACAGTGATGTCACTTTACAGTGTCTAAAATTCTTTTGTAAAGTGTACTGGTAGGATTGCAGCCATCATTTTTTATTTCAAGAACATTTACTGTCTTTCAAACACAAATATGATTTGTATAGATCAGTTGTGGGAAGCTCTTCCCATGAAACAGAGTTCAAATCACTGCACAGATTTCTAAATTACAGGTAATGTATAGAATTGTACAAAGAACTGTGAATGCATTAATTCCCATTGGTCCTGCTAGCCCAGCAAGGAGTGCACAGTGAGAAATGCTGTTTCTATGGCAACTGTCTGCCAGATAGAGTGCTGCAGACTGAAATCCTTCTTAGCAGGCAGAGTAAATGCTTTAATGAGTACTTGGAATCCAATTTCAGACACTTCCGTTTTTAGGCATTTAAAAATTATGTTTACATTTTATTTTATGTCAATTGTACTTTACCCCTGAGTAAACTACCCTGGAACATTGCTGGATCATGTGCAACCTCTTGGACACAAAGAATTTTGGGAAAAGGCTTCATTGTTTCCTACAGTCAAGTTTATCTTAAATCCAGCAATATCCCAGTAAGATACAAGATTTACAGAGATTTTTGGTTCATTAACTGCAATCTCCTGATTCTGCAGGAACCCCTGGCATATAATTTTGTGTCCAGATCAGGCTCATGAGGTCTGAAGATGTCTTGGCTAGTTTCTTTAGAGGAGAAATCCTTAGTACAGGGCTACATTTATTTTTCTACTAAGTGGGGTTTTGTTATTTTAAATTTAGTCTGTACTCAGACACACAGGAAATTAGGGCTTCATTGTAATAGATTTGTGTTTCCTAAAAAAAAAAAAAAAAAAAAACTGTCCTCTCTCTGTAAATATGGGACTGATGCTTTCTTTGCTTCATCTGCACTGTGTCTTTTAACTCTTATTTCTAGGAGAAAGATGTTACATGCTCATTGGTTTGTATTAGGAATAATAATTTGGAATCTTTACCACCTTCCTTTTTTAAACATAGCAGGAAGTATGTACAACAAGTTGGTTAGTAAATATCAATCATTAGTACTTAAGGCTCACTTCAGTCAATGTAAGTAGGAATAAGTTGAAGTCTTAATCAGAAAGCATTTTTTTCCTTGAAAAGCTTAAACAGGGTCTATTTCACCATTCACAAATATTATTGTTTATTCTAGATATTTTCTTAAACAGTGTATGTTAGTGTAACTTCACGGTATGTAAAATAAAGCACTGTGGGTCTTCTCCTTGCTGATGCACTTTATATTTCTGTAGTTAAAATAAAAACATTTGGAGTCCCTTTCTCCTCTATACTTTACCAAAGAAGATCTGACTAAGGGCGATATTATGCAATGGTCTTGCATATGGAACACACTAATATAATAAAATCTTTCATATGAAAACACAAAATAATGTGAAAAGTTAATATTTACCAGGGACTAGCATTGTTGTGATGAGCTCTGGAGTTTCCATGAAATCCACATTACTTCTTTGGAATGCCTTGCTGTAATTCATTTGAAGGTGGCTAAATAATTGTAAAAAATAAAAATATAACAGGTTTTTTAAAGGGGCTCAATTTTTTGAATGAGCATTAGAAATTTTACAATTAATGCTGTAACCGAGAGTCTGTGCTTCAAAACTTACGGTGACAGTGGGAGAGGAGACCAGATAAGCTGTGAAGTTCTTGCATGTTATATTATACACAATTTTCTTCTGTGCAGCTTGCTGTCACTCTGATGCTCATCTCTTGGTTGTGACCCAGTACAGTGCTGACATGTGTTATCAGTGTTCTTGAGTCTTTGTGATAGGAAACCCAGTAAAACTGGGGTTTTGTTTGAAAGGAGAGCAACAAAGCTTCAAGAGACTTCTCCATCTCCCTAAGAACGGGTTCTGTCTACAGATTTAGGATCATAGGGTTGGTTTGTCTGAATTTTTTTAGACTAAATGTAGATAGTCTTTTTGTCTCAATTTCTTAGTCGTCTGCCTGCCAGAGGCTAGAATTCAGCTGGTAGGATGTTTAATCACTATAACTTCTATTTTGGGCTGAAAAGAGACACTGGGAGTCTGTTGGATGAGTTCCTGTGATGTGGATTGGAAAGTTTTGGGAGAGCTCTCCATAAGTACTTGCATGCTGAAGTGTGCTGTGGGGTGGCACATCTTCTGTTTCAGTAATTGGGTCTTTTTGTTTCTTCTTTACCGTGAAACTCTGTTAATATTGCTGTCTTCCTGGTTTTCTGTCTGCGATGAACCAACATCCATCTGATGCTACATCTTTATGTACTCACTTTCAGACTTTTTCTGCTTTGAATCACCTTTTTCTTTCTGGCATTTTTATTTATGTTTCAGTATATTCAAGTCTTTAGCAACTGAAGTATTGTTCTGAAGTATTAATTGTGATATATTTAGCAAAAGGTCAGTTAGCAGTACTTAAAGTAATTTGTACTCAGTCTTTCTACACAATCGATTTCTAACCTTCAAAACTTTATGTATTACCAAAAAAAAAAAAAAAAGGGCCACCAAAACCCTCACACTTACCTATTCCAGGCATTGCTGTTTTCCCAGAACTCATAAACAATGAAGCGGAAATCACTTGGAAGTTTCTGTATGGAAACACTAAAAATTTCACAACAGAACTAATTTAATGAAACACAATAAAGTTATTGGACATATACATTTTATTCCTACCTGCTTATGAGTAGGAAATAATGCAGTGATTTTTGAAAAAAAAACCTCACAAAATGAAACAACAAAATCAACCCCAAAAAACGACCCAATTAATAAATTTAACAAATGAGTGATCATAGTGGTCATATACTGCAAATTATCTGAGTTTTTAAAAATAAAAATCCTTGTATATTTATTTTTATTAATTAGTATTTTATAATACTACACTTATAATGAAACTCATTTTTCATATTGCTCCAGTAGTGTCTTTTATCTAAAGAAATGCTAAACAGAAAATTAATCAAACAGCTATTCAGGGAAGATCAGCTAATAAGCAGAAGTTATCCTTTTGTATAAGAGATGCATCAAAGTGTCATAGATTTTAAGTGCTTTGAAAGCAAATGGAATAAATGAAGTATATATATATAATGCAGTATAAAGCCAGATAGGCTGATATCTGCTGCAGATACACTTTTAAAATACTGTTTTGGATGCTAGCTACTTGTTCTTAAGTTATTCAAGTAACAGTTTCTCAAGGGTAAAAAATGACCCACAGAATATATCTTGATCTTCTACACTGAATCATCCTGCTTATTATCCTGAGCATTAAAGCTTTATAGCATGTAGGGCACTTATGCACTTGGGTACTCAAGTTGGTGTTTAGAGAAATAGCACAGAAAGTATATATACAGATTTGTCTGTGTGCCCAAGCGTGAGACTGCTGATCTCACTAAGGATGCACTTGAAAACTGGTCTCAGCTTATGCTTCATAATGTAGTCAGCAATGTTTTATGATTTATTGGTTTTCTCCTGCTGTATGGGAAAGTGCATGGTAAAATAGAAAAAATATCAAAAGCTGTTGGAATAAACAAGTCACTGTCAGTTATAGCTACAGCAAAACCCATCCGTTAGGTGGCATTACAGACTTAACAAACGCTTGTAAACTTGAGAGAGAGAGGAACTTTCTGCCACCATTTGTTAAGTTGCATTCTGAAGTCATGTAATCTCTCTTTTCTGACAAGTCTGCAGACACTACAGTGTTTTGCTAGATGTTCATTTCTGGGAGGGAGCTGGGAGGGCTTCTCTTTGGGTATTCTCTTCTTTTTCCATCTCTTGGCCAACAAAAGAATTTTATTTTCCTCATCAGCCTGCCTTTACAACTGAACCACTGCAGAAAGATCACTCTTCTTCCAGCTTAACTTAATTTTTGTGGTCTATGTGAACACTACTGATAAAAACCTAAATGTGATAACCCACAGCAACAAGAATCACAAATTAGGGATGTGATAGGCAGTCTTTGAAGCCCTTGAATATATAGGAAAGTGCTGTATTTTGTACACATTACAAAAATATCTTTTTCATAATGGTCTGTATATGGTAGTAGATCTCTCCACTATGTTAAATTCAGAAATTAAGTACAGTGGTAAGCCACTAAAATTTATTCTGAACCCAGCTATAATGTTTTATTTAATTCTAAAGGGAGCAAAGCAGAAACAGTTTCATTGACAATTTTGCTTTTTAATTTTTCCAATTCTTTATTATGAATTAAAATTTTACAGTGACAACCTAAAGGGAAGATTCTGAAAGGTTCCAAGCAGAGAGGTGGCAAACAAGTTGGTAAGTTGCTCCATTGCCAGCTGAGCACAAATGAAGGATGGCAAATGAGTATTCCAATAAAGAGTCTCAGCCTAGGAGCTTCCAGAAGTCATGAACTGATGACCTGCAGAGCTAACAAGCCTGAAAAGATTGTTTAGCATCTTTGGGATAGCCTGTACTGTCATTTTGTGATAGTATCTAAAATCTGCACATTCTGACATCTCTTTCTAGTTCTAATTGTCTTTGAAAAGCTCTGTCTTAGACACACACATAACCCACCAAGAAAGATGTTATAGGTTCTCTTCATAAATAATCCAAGTTATTAAAGAAAAAAGACTGCGTTCCTTCCTTCAGCCCAGGGACAATAACATTGTACTTACTGCAAGCAGCCACCTTGAGCAGAAGCAGATTCCAGGTACTGCTTCAGAGCAAGACGGAATTCCTCCACTTTCTCTTCTATCACAGACATTTGATGCTGAACGATCAGTATGTGCTGATACAAAACCATTACAATATTACTGCCATATCTTCCTCTGAATTCCTTGTACTTTAAACTCAGAAAAGTCTATCATGAGACAATACAAACCACAATCATCAAAGAAAACCCACAAAAGTTCCCTTGAAGTTTGCAGTCCCTGTTTTAGTGATCTGGAACGGAGAATTAGAAATACTCAAGCATGGCTTTTATGTCTAGGCATGACTGTCCACTTCAGAGAAGGAGAGTTGTCCTAACTCTGGATGAGAGTCTTCTCAGGAGAGGGCAAAGCAGAGGTTGATCTTTGAGATGTTCAGTAATAAAGTAAATGAGTTTCCTTGGATGAATCTGTATGCCAGCAGGTGTGAGGTTTGGGATGAGAGCATATCCCCACAATCTGCACTGGATGCATTGCTGCTTTCATTGAGGTGCTTTCATAGTTTTTTACCTTTCAGAGCCCTGACTCTCACCTGAGTGAGAGGCCTAAGATAGCCCATGTTAAGTGATGAACAGAGAGGGGTTTTCCCTCCACAATTCTGCAGGAAAATGAACAGTCTTTATAAACAGGACTATGGAAACAGTCAGCAGCACAGAAGACCTATTTATCCTGAATTAATATAATTATCATTTAGGTCTTTCAAATAGTTTATTTATTGGTTCATCTACTGAAGCTTGTCAACTTCACTAATGGAATATTTAAAGGAACACTGTGCTTCTTAATGAATACAACCTAATTTCTTGTACAGGTTTTTGACTCGTTTCTGTTTTGATTGTGAATACTGTTATATCACGGATTATGAGCAGTCTGTGTAGCAATAGTGCATAATCTCATTAAAAAAAAAATTCTAATGTGACTTCTGTGATGAAATAATTTTTTCCTGTGTATTTGATTTGCATTTTGTTAGGGTCAAAGCCCTGAGTTTAGGAATGCTAGTGTATCAATCTTGGGACATAAATTTGTTTAACAGTAAGTTTATTTCTGGTTACAGTTTTGGTTTTATAGGTTGTAGTGTTGATTACTGTTCAGCACTAGGTACTCCTCCATTTTTCCTCATAAGATTTCCTATAGCAGTTTTTAGAGGGAAGGAGGCTGTACAACGATGGTTTAAAGCATGCATGCAACTTTTGGAGCAGAGGAGCTACCACTCCATAAACATTGCTGCCAAATTTGATAAATCTTATTAATGACACATTTTTCTCCTTATGTGTGTTAAGGTTTTGGCTCACTCTATCCTTTGAAAACAATGCAAAAAATTAATATAAAAGTTTTGCCAACATATTTTAAGTTTTGTTCTGTTGCGTTTTGCACAGTGTATTCTGCTAACTGATCACTGGAAAAAGTGAGCATAAAGATTTTTAAAATTATTTTTTAACAGAAGAGACCAAGTGTGGTCTCAATGCCTGGTGTTTAAAATCGAATGTCAAAATCATTATCTTGAAAAGTACTTACAGATCTTGCATTTTCTTCCAAAACTTCCTCTTCAAGTGGCTCAAGCTTTAGATCCTTTAAGGCAGTTGAAAAGAAAATAGAAATTGTAAGAGTCAATACTACAGCTGTATTCTGCTCTTACATTTTTAACAAACTATTCCAATAACTAGATTCTGTTCTATCTCAAGAAGTTAAATCCCTTCTTTATTAGTGCTAAGTCAAGCACAAGTGTTGTTTACAAGATCTTGAATGCCTCAGTGGTTAATTCCAGCCCAGGCTGTCTTGTAAAGCTTTATTTATAGCGCTTGGCAGGTGATTTTTCATTTTAACAAATCTGCGTGTTCCCAAATGTGTGTTGGACTTAATTGAGAAAAGACGGACATCCTCTCAAATTGTCACATGGACTGTGGAAATGAGCAAGAATGGTAATTGGAAATGAGCTATCAGCTACTACTGTGCAATCATAAAACTTCACACAGAAGAAACTTCCCTACAGGGAATCTATGGTTGCAGGGGGCTGTTTTCTAGCACTGAAAGAGATGTGCATGATGGTCCAAGTCAGGTTTCTGAACTGCTGCCCTTGCTGTGAGGACAGGCTGGGCAGCAGCAAAGAGATGTGTCTGTGAGTATACCTGGTACACAAACTGGATGTGCACTTCAGGAACCAGTGATTCATGCAAGCACCAACCAGCAGAGAACAAAAAATCATTCTTTACTTGCCAGGCACATGGAGTACCTCCTAACCCAGTGTCATTATGATATTCTGAAAAATATCCATATGCCTGAAAAAAAACCCAGATTGATTTGCAATAAGCAGCTGGAGCAAAACACACTCTTTGTTAGTGATGCATCGCTTCTCACTGAGCACAGTTCTTGAGCAGCAAAGAGAAAAATTTTCTTCCACTCCTGGCATGAGTAAGGCTTGATTAACCTTAGGTAGCAGCTGTTCTGCCAGCACAGATGCTGTACTCGCTGAAAAGCCAACAAGAGATGTGCAGATAGAATTCATAGAACAGAGGACCTCCACCAGCAGCAGGTGGCAGAGCAAGGCAGGAGTGAAGTATTCAGAAGCTGCTGTGTAGTTGGACATCTCCTGCAGAATGTGGATAGAAAGGCATGAAATGTGTGTGTGAAGGGAAAGGCAGCCAGCTTTATTATCAGTGCAGACACTTCAGATAAAAAAACTGAGGGAAAAATGTGTATTCCTGTAGTTCTATACTTTCAGCGCCATTTTTTTCTTGGGAAGCATATGGAAAAAGAGAGGAAAGTAATGACTCAAGTTGTACTTCAAAGTTTCTCTAAAGGTAGCAAGAAAAGAATTCTTTTCTTTGCCAGTATACATAAATTTAGAACTTGAGTGAAAATAGATAAATTAGAGGACTGATTCATGGTTAAATTCCCCTTTGACAGAACACAGCAGAAGACAGCACTAAATCTACCCTTCACCAGGTAGTTTTCCAGTAGGAGCACTGACTCATAACTTTCTAGCTCCCTCTAGGAGTTAAAAATAATCTCTAGTAGTTCTTCAGTAATGTTATGTCAGTAGGCAGAGCGTGGCTGCACAGATAGGGTAAGTACACAGCCAGCCTGTGTGACCTCGGAGCGTGTGAGCACTGGCACATGGTCCCATCTGTGAGGAAAGAGGGCTCATGCACTGGGTGGCTTGGCTTTTGAGCCTCATGGAAGTAACCCAGTGTGCAGAACAGAGGTCCTGCCAGCCCAGTACTGTGCAGCCTGGAAATAAAAACTGATGCAGCTCAGAGCTGGGGCTTTAAAATGCCTCTGCAATCCTACCTCACCTCAGCTGAGAAGTGGTGGCTTCTGAAATTGCCTTTTAGCATGATTGTGCAATCCTTTCTAATCTGTTTCAGGGCAAAGTCAAAAAGAGGGGCTTTTAGTAGCTGCTGAAAGGCAGCTAGTATTTAATGCCTCTCACAGTCAGACATGGCTGTGAGATACAAAATCAAGCAGCTGCAAAGTTAGGCAAAGGTGGATATAGATAGGTTGTCTACTGGAAAAATTAGACTTATCTAATTGCTATGGTTTATTAATCAAGTTTTATATTGACAAGGAAGTAATTATGGAAGGTCTATGCCCTGCCACTCTATCCCTTTGACACTGAGCTCCTTCTCAGACTGAGAGTCTCTGTCATTTGTCTGTAGGAGATTTGATCATTTTATAACATCCTGGTTGTAAGTTTATTTACCACAAAATGTTTGGCTGCTTTCTGTTACATTTGCAATGCATTATTGCTGCATGCCAGGTTTATTTCTTTTCTAAGTAACATTCTTTTAAACGTTTTCTTTTGGCACCAGTCCATGTCAGGTGGCAACTGTGGCAGGGCAGTGAACTGCTGTTTCCAAAGCAGGGTGGGGAGTAAAGCCGGACTTTCCTTTCATAGTGGACTTTGACATTTCAAAATCCAATTTATATCTCTTCAGAAAAAATCAAGTTGCTACTAAAATGTCATTAATGCGGCAACTGCTGTGTAATTGCCTTTCCCATGCAGAAATGACCTCCAGGAGGAAGCGGCTGGATAGAGGCTCATGGCTATTCCCTGGCCAGAGCTTACTGGGCTGAGCAGACCATGAGGAGCTGCAGAGCACGGCAAGGAGCAGAGTGAGAAGCTCACAGAAGTCATGGACAGTGCCACAAGGAATGGCCGAATTTCACAGCTGGTTAAGGAGAAGTGATGCAAGAGACTGTCAGGCTACAGGGATAACCAAAGGGAATACTGGTCTCCTTTTGGAGCAAGGGCAGCAGTGCTGGGGGTGACCTTATGCAGCTAATCAGTAAAAAGGCTGAGATAACAGAAATACCAAACTGAGACCAGAGGGGAAAAGTAATGAGGGGCAGTTTTTTCATTTGGGAGGGAGCAACGGCAGAGAAAGGTCAGTATGCTTCTCTTGCCAAGCCCTGTGCCAAGTCACCACCATTTATTGTTTTTTTTTTTTTGTTAAATCCCTTACTTGACTATTTTCTGTGTGTGTAACTTGCTACTGAACTCAAGTTGGACTAGTGGTTGAGTAACAGGAGACATTTTTCTGCCATGAGCCAAGGTCTGAGCCAGTGCCTGGGTAAGGGGTATGGGTCCAGCCACAGATACTAGATGATAATATTCATGGGGGAATATCCCAATCAGCTAGAAAGAAAGAACAGGATCAGGCTGTTCCTTGTCCCTGTGAGTGCTGCCTGTGTGTGGGTGCTGCTGAAGAGACCCATGCCAATGTCTCTGGAGTACAGGCACAGTCTTGCTGCTGGTGAGCACTGACCTGTGGGGAGGAACAGCATCAGCTGCCTGGGACTGGAGCTACTCCTGGGTCTGAGAGCACTTCAGCCTAAAATCTCACCTCTAGTGGACAAGGAGAAAGAAATACCCTGGGTCTCAAAATCCACTGAATTCAGCCACTCCCCGAGCGCCTACCTGAAACTGTCTGTCTGTCCTTCAAAAGGAATCTCTCTTAATGCAGAGAACAACTCAGGAATTTATGACCTTGTTTTTAACTCTGCTGTTCTTTCTTCTCCAAAAAAAAAAGAAGTCATCACACACAGATTGTAAGACAACTTTTGAACACCAGGGTAGCAATGAAGTCTGAATAATAATTAAGAAGAATAGATTTTTTCTGTACTGACAGTTGTGGCTCAGGATTTTACAAGCACTGGGAAGCCCTGGCATTGTTGCATCAGATGGGTCATACGTCAGATTCCTGGGGGGCTCTGCTTTGGTGTGGAAACCATGGGTGGTTTCTGGGCTCTGGGGGCTGGTGCAGCCAGCTCCCAGGCAGGATTTGCATCAGATTTTGGTTGAACTGTACTGACAAGGAAAGTGGTTTAATCTTTATAAATGAGTATTCTCTGATGGAAAAGGAGGAAACAAAACTTTCTGTCGAGCTTTCATGGGAACGTTTGGAGAGGAAGAGGAAAATACCAGATCCTAAAAGGGGAAGGCTGTAGCATGTTCCCCCAAACAAGCATAACTAAATACATTAACATCCTCCAGTCATAGAACAATGCAACTTTCCACATCTTTATGAAAAGTTGAATCTGTGGTGATGGGAGGGGGAAAGGGAAGCATGGAAAAACCATGTCATGAATAGGAAAGCAGAAGGTGGAAGAAAAATGTAGGCATTTAATGAGTGTTAGCTCTCTTAGGTAATGTTGCAGCTGGGACATTGAAAACATTTGTGTTTTAAGGATTGCTTTACTGAAAGTGAAAGAAGAAACAGGTGAAAAAGCCCGCACACCTTCTTTTCCAGTCTATCAATTAGCTTCTGGAGTCTGTTTATCTGGATCACCCATTGGCTGTCTTCCTCAATCCAACCTTCGGAAAAGATAAATGATAAACATTTATAAAATGTTACTAAATTGCTTGTCCATAGTGTATTCCTGTATTTTATATAAAAACAAGGTTTAACCTGAAATTTATTTTGCTTCTCAAAGATTGTGCTGTAACTACATCAATGTTCATTTAGGTGAAACTAAAGAAAAGCATGATCTGACTCTATCAATGACTTTCTTTCTGTTTCAGATACAATAGAAATCCAATACAGAATGAAAACTACATTCTAGATTAATGCCAGGGTTTTTGAAATCATTATGATAACTGAAGAAAGATCTCCATCTCTGCTGCAGGTATACTCCTGCCTGTGTAGTGACCTGATCATAGATCTTAGAATGATTTGGGTTGGAATGGACCATAAAGATCATCTAGTTTCAACACCTCTGCCATGGGCAGGGAACCTTCCCAGATTGCTCAGGGCCCCATCCAACCCGATCCGATGCCATATAGCAAGGGTGGAGCTAGATGATGATGTTCTAGTGATGCCATGATGATTTTTTGCCTTTTTTTTAAATATACCTTTTATGTATTGTCAGTACCCTTGGCATGCATACTTGTAATTCTTTAAGTCTGATATCTTAGCATAGTCCCGGTATTCTGCTAGGCCAGAAGACCAAACATCCTAAAGGCCTCAGAGTTGGAGGCCGGAAAGCCTTACACTATCCTAAGAAATCAAGGCCCCTCTAGAACATATCCTGTAAACTAGGATTAGGCCCGTCTTGGGGGGAATACTTTAGAATAGGGAGATGTCATGCTATTCATTCAAGCCTCTTACTGGGGCATCTCTGTTAGATATGCTCATTTACAAGGTCTATAAAATGGTATACATGATCTACTGTTTGTGTGCATTTCGGCGTATTCCACCTTGACGAATTGTTGCACCATAAAGATCCTTATTAAATACCGAGGTAAAAACCCTTTATCCCTTAACCGTGTCTGGCTCTTAATTTTAGGACCAAGGATAAGGCATCACTAGAAAGGCACAAGTTATGAAGATGGTGAAGGGCCTTGAGGGGAAGCCGCATGAGGAGTGGCTAATGTCACTTGGTCTGTTCAGCCTGGAGAAGAGGAGACTGAGGGGAGACCTCATTGCAATCTGCAACGTCCTCATGAGGGGAAGAGGAGGGACAGGTACCCATCTCTTCTCTCTGGTGAGAGGGACAAGGGACAGGACCCAAGGGAATGGCATCAAGCTGTGTCAGGGGAGGATTAAGTTGGATATTAGAAAAAAATTCTTCACCCAGAGGATGGTTAGGCACTGGAACAGGCTCCCCAGAGAAGTGGTCACAGCACCAGGAGGTCAAGAAGCGTTTGGACAATGCTCTCAGACACATGGTGTGACTCTTGGGAATGGCACTGTACAGGGCCAGGAGCTGGACTTTGATGATCCTAATGAGTCCCTTCCAACTCAGGATTTTCTGTGATTCTGTGAGTCCCTCTAAAGTCTCTGGAAAATTTTGCTTTGCTAAAGTATCATGAAAATTGTCTGCAAAATGAAAAGGACAATACTCTAGGAAAAAAAAATGTGCATTATTAAAGTAGTTCCTGAAATCACCCACCGTGTAAATGTGTACATAAGTGATGGCTCTAAGGAGAGAGGAAGGTTATTTATCAGAAACTGGAGATTTTTCAATCAATGCTCTTGTTATGCACATTCATTAACCTGTTAATTTTCCAGCTGAGGGTTCTTGTGGCACTTGCCTATGTTTTGACAGAACAAAGAAATCCTCATGCTGAGAACATACCACAGCTGTGATCTCTAGAGGAGGCAGGGTGTGGTTATACCTGAACAAGTACAAAGGCTGAAGAAATGCTGGCCTGAGCCTCAAGTGCATATGCACACCACAGTGTTACTGTGCATGTGGGCAGCAGGCAGTAAGCAGGAAGACCAAGTGCCAGGACAAACACAAATCTTGTGCAGGAAAGTGGACAGCTGTCAGCTATTAGTAGTGCTGTGGAGGTAAATGTTAGCTCTTTAAGATTACACCAATGCAGTAAGTGGATTTGTTAGGGCTTGCATTTGTTTGGGTTCCTTCTGAATTAGGAGTGCAGCTACAAGGCTCTGAGAACTTCCTTGTTAGGAACAACGTCAACTCACAAGAGACTAAACATCATGCATCACTGCTTTCAATGAACAGCATAATTTGGTGAGTGAAAGGAACTGAGTCATGAATGTGAGTGACAGAAAGGACCTCAGGAGAGGGTTTAAAAGGAAGAGGTCAGCACATGGCTGCAAGCAGTGACTGGTCAAGAAGTAAGCT
The DNA here is from genome assembly GCA_013397775.1 of Eulacestoma nigropectus. Taxonomy (NCBI): domain Eukaryota; kingdom Metazoa; phylum Chordata; class Aves; order Passeriformes; genus Eulacestoma; species Eulacestoma nigropectus. The sequence continues at coordinate 15,478 of VZTE01006596.1, forward strand.
AGACCCATCACATGTTTTGTTATTTCAATCATCTTCATGCCTTGATTCTGGGACACATCACTAAGCATGGAGAGGTCTTCACTGCAGCCTCATGCTTAATGTCACTGCTTCCAAAGAATCCCATTTACCAAACTACTCTATCATTTTCTAAAGCAGGAATTCTGCTTCAGACTTTTTTTTTGTATTATCTTAAATGAAATATTCTTTTCTTTCAGGTTTTGTATTTTCTCTTTCTGTTTCTTATTTATTCCCCTCAGCTGGGATGTGAGTCATGGCAGAGAACTTGGTTATATATAAGTTATAGTCTTCTCCTTTCCATTCATATCTGCAGGCAATAAAGATTGCCTAAGAAGTGTTGAATCAATCCAAAACACACAGTTTGGCCCACAATCATGTTTTTATCTTTTATAATTTCAGATCTGTGGATATGCATTAATTTTCCTCAGTTTCCTCAATTTTGAGTTATTACCTTCTATATTAAATTGAAATTGTCTTCTGTCAGTAAAGTATCTGAGTTAGTTATATGTTGAAATTAAATTTTTGAGAGGAAGATATGTGTATATTTTTCTGTACATGTGTGTATGTGCGTTTTAAATACATTTAAAATGTGAAATACCATACCTGTGCTAGAATGAGGATTATTTGATGATAGGCTGTTGTTCCTCTGAAGCCTTCGAGTTAAGCGTTTGCCTGGCCACTGAATTGAGAGCACTTCTGGTTTTGTTGGATCTTTTCTGCACAGAAACACAGGAGACATCTTAAGGAAAAATATGTGGGAGAGCTCTTCTCTCTCTGTTCTCAAAAAATGTGCTTCTATGTTCCCTTTTGAATTAAATAAAAAAGAAATACTTATTGAGAGCACTGAATTATTTTCCAGATTTTCACTATTTTTTGGTTAGATCATTAAAAAAAATAAAAAAAAAAAAAAAAAAAAAAAGAAGAGCATTAAGCTGGATAAACCTAAATCTTCTAGGGAAACAAATCTCAAAATCTGTGTCTGTCCATGATATGGTTCTGACCTGACCTAAATAGTCATTCTTCATTCACAGTTTCTTCATTCACAGGAGTTTGGTAGCATCACTGCAAAGGAACTGGCATGAATAGAGGCATAAAGATATTGTGCATGGTCGGTGCACCCTCAGACTTTCAAAACCTGTTTCAAAACTACAGTCAAGATGCTGGCACAAAACCACAGGGTATTACTCCTGTATTTCAGAGATCTCAAACCCAACAGCAAAACAAACAAGAAAATGACATTTCCAACAGAAAAATAAGAAAATGACATTTCTGACAAAAAGGTCTTAAGATCTTTGTCCATGAAACACAACTGTTTGTATTTTGCTTTCTCTATCATCTTTAACAATAGCATACTGAGGAAAAATTCATATAGCCAAGTAACTTTTCAAAAATATTTTGATCCTTGATTCTACAAACCCTCATTATTGAGATCATCATACTAAATTCAGCTAAACCCCTTGAATGGATAAAGGCTACCCAGGTGATTGAGAGTTTATAGAGCTAGCTGTTAACCAAGACTATGGCCCAATATTCTAGGAAGAAGCTATGACAAACAAAAGCCTGGGGATTTCTTCTTTTAACATGGAGATCATTGTGCAACCAGGAATGAAAACAAAATCATAAAGCTGGAAAAACCAAACAAAAGAGACAGTCATCTTAGTAATTTCAGAGCTCTTTATATTGCAGTGGTCTGGTTTCTATATTTGATATTAAACTGTTCAGAGATTTAAAAAGAAGTCAGCAGAGCCTAGCATTTACCAAAATGATTGTCCTACATTCAGCCCAACACAGGATCATATGCAGTAAATTTCAGGAAAACTCCTATTAGTGGATTCCTATATGGAATAAAATGTGTATCCTTATTTCTCCTGTTATTCCCTATATGAGATTTCTGGGTGAAATGTAACGCGGTCTTGGAGGTTCTCAGTGACCGCACTCCTCATCCCCTTCCCTGCAGCTGAAGAAGGCTTTGCTCACCTCTCCTGCCGGGTCTGCTCCTCCGTGGTTTCCATGGCACACTCCAGGGAGCTCTGGAGGGATTGCAGCTGGTTCAGTGTCTCCTTCAAAAGAAAGCGAGTCACAAACTGCTCCAAATTGGAAGCTTCCTGATAGTCCTAAGAATTACATGAAAAAAACCCAAAAAGGTCAGGCTTTGCTTACTAGGTTAGAAATACACAAGGGAAGGTTCAGACTTCATTCAGAAAGGAAGCAGGTCGGATGTCTCCATGTTTATACACGTAAAGCACGTAAGCAACCTTTGTTTATAGACAAAAAGACCTCTGAATTTCCAGGGGTAGACACAACTCCCACTCAAACAGAGAGGCTCAAGTACACACTGACACAACACGGTTTCTACTCAAAAAAACCCTTTTCTTTACATCCTTAATTCCAGTTGATGGCAGCACCACATTACTTCTGACGTGTGGAAAAGCCAAAATAAGATTGATAGCTGCAGAATTGAATTTAAAGTTTTAATTCAGATCCACTGTTGTGAAAAGATGTTTATCAAGCCCATTGGCCTGTCTCAGACAGTGATTATGAGAATAGTCTGAGCAGGGCACATGCTTAGGATACCCCCCTGAAAAACCCCACTAGCAGTTGGCTGAAGGACTCTGTGCAAGAGAGATTGCCTTCTGAATTTAACAATCTTTGACTGATTTTTGTTCCTTTAATTTGTTTAATTATTTTTGAAACCATATATCTGTCTATTTCACAATTTCATGAAATGCATCTAAATGTTATTTGAGCTAGAGTCTGGTTATTAGAAAAGTTTGCACCTATACTTAGCAATCTGTTCTTCAAATCGTTCTTTGAATAATGACATTTCCAATGTATTGTGTGTATCAAAAAATATTTATTTTTTTTGTGTAGACCATTTCATAAACCAGTTTTTATGCCTGTTGTCTCCCTGGCCCAATAAATCATATTTCCATGGCTGGGGTCAAATTTGATGTTTCTGGCAAGCCCAGATCTGCAAAAACCCACTGTGGTCCCTTTCATGCCTGTTACGTGATTCTGTGATTCAGTAGTTCTGCAGTAACATGTAGGTAATGCTTTGTGAGGGGGTGACCTTTACAATAACATAAACATCCTCTTTCTTGTTTTCCCATTAATAAATGTAATAGAGAGGATAGAGCAGACTCCTAGAGCCTCTGCTTACTGTGTTGAGGTCACATCAGGAACAGAGGAAGAAAACAGATTTACATCTCTTAAGCTCTGAGTGAATTTGTTGGCTCCTCACTCAGCTGATCTTGAAAACCTTTGGGTACAATTCCATCTAAAATAGTTTCATAAAGTATAAGGTGCCTTCAACGAAATATTTCTTTAATCACCACATCTGAAGAGAGATGATGGTCCCCTACCTCCAAGCTTTAAAGAAAACCTGTCACTTCAATGGCATTGCCTCCTATGCTATCTGGGAACCCATTTGAGTATTTTTGGCAATGCATATGGGTATTTTTAAGCCCTTCTATGTTCTTTCCAACGTGAATTACAGCTGAAATGCCTTTCTTCTTTTTAGACCTCTCTTAGAATTTTTCCATGTATGTGTCTGCAATCAGAACACAAATACAAGATGTTTTGAAATTTGAATGTAAAATGAAAGCTTGTCAGATAATAGCTTTAAAAGCATTGTGCTCTCAAATGAGCGCAATCTTTTCACAATATATGTTATTGAGTTAGTTCTTGTTGGAAGACTTCTATAGAAATCTCAGGTGTTAAACCACCCATGGATCATCAGAAGTTACTTATGTAGCCAGAAGCTTTGTGGTCTTCTACATTACTTCTGTCTTCAGATTAGTCAGTTGTGAGTCGCTTTGCAACAAATAATTTTTCATTGATACAATTTTAAAATAGATGCTCATGAGAGATTGTCTGTCTACCTGAGGGACTCATACCAGTCCATAAATAAGGTTTATGGCAACCTTTTTATGATTACTTTATCTTTTTGTGCAATAGGAAAGCTGATTTTTTATTCTTTTTCTAAACTGTCTCCATTGTAATTGATTTAAAACTTCAGTGCACCTGACAGAGATCATTTCACTTCTAAAAATTTTGATTCTCTGGAGTGTTAGAACAACATGTGTGAGTCTGTGAAGCATGGACAGGTAAATGAAACCCTACAGCAGAAATCCAGGATATGTTTTCATTTTTTTTTTCAGCTTTTGCCATGGCTCTTGGAAATAAGTGAACAAACCATTGCAGAACTGACCATTTCTTGTAAGTTTTTGAATTGTGTTTTAAAATTCTGGGCATCCAGAAAGAAAATATTGCAGATATCTCCATATTGCTTCCTGCTGATATGGTAAATCTGATACAGACAAGCTGAATTACAGCTTAAATGTACATCAGTATTGTTTCATTTTGCAAACTGTTCAGGTGGGCTCTCACAGATAGGGGGATCATATAAACATTAGCTATGTAATACTTGCTGCTGTCTGAGGCTCCTGCTTTCCAACTCCTTCAGAAAAAAATTACCTAGAAAAGCTTTCCTGCATCTGAAAGTTAGTAAGATTTTTTCATTAGAACTACTCCAAGTTTGTGCATTGCACCAGGATTTAGTCTTTTTTTCTTTATATTTCTGTCCCATAACTTCTATATTTAAAGACTTCCCTATGGAAAAGGTCCCTGTGATCTTTGGATATGTCTTAGAGTTACCTTGTAAGATATACAGAGCTACTTTTGTAAAGACAGGAAAGGTAGGCAGGATGCTAACATCATCTGTGGAAGTCTAGAGTTATCAAAGATTCTTTCCTTATGTATATTTTACCCAAATATTAGTGTTTACAACTATTCTATGTGGAATTACTTAACTCTTTTAATGCACATAGTTGAGCAAATAATTACAAATTATTTACTGTTTCCTTTAAAGAATTGCTGAGTCCAGCAATTCTGAGCTCACAGCAATGTTGAGCAGCTTCAATTCCTGCCCAGTAAAAGATAACTACTCCTACCTGTCCTTCTAAAGTTCTTCAAAGATCATGGAAGAAGGTATTCAGCATATATGAATGATCTTAATAATTTTATTTTTATTTCATGGAGGGAAAAAGATTGTCCATTACAATTCAATTTAAACTTCAAGCCCAGATTTCAGCACTGAGGAATTAGTAGCCATGCTTTGATATTGTTTCACCACTATATTTCCTTTGAAAAGTACGTTATTTTGTATTTTACTGGAGGCACATTGGCAAAACATTTCTGTATCAATTTATTAAGTTTATATTATGGTAGAATCAGCGTAACTGGCATGCCCAGCATTTGTATTGTCAGTGTATCGTGCTACCAATCAGTAATGGGACCCACGGATGGTGTCTGTATATGAACTAGAAAAATGACACATTTCTTGAATTTCATTAGCTGTAAGTTACTGTTCATGAGCGTATACATTACACTGCACCACCGTTTGGGCAGTCCAGATGAAGTAAGTCTGTGTTAACATATTGTTCTGCTTGTTAGTTTTGTTGGTTGCGAATGAATGAGGGTAATTTTCCACATCTTCCTCATCAAGAGGCAACTATGACCTTTGTGAGCAGCAAAGATTTGCATTTCCTTTAATGCAACTGAAAATACACATAATTAGTGATTTCACTGTGGTCTTTAAAAGTGTCTAAGGCTATCTTAAAAAGTGCAGAAGAGGTTCTACTTTTATAAAGGCAGAGGAGGCAGGGTTTAGGAATCTCCTAGTGCAGTCTCCATCTCAGGGTTACCACAGGTTCAGCAACTCTTGATCCTCTCAGTCTCTGGTGCCAGCCTCAGCCCTCTTCCCTGGGTGACTTGAACATGCTGCTCCATTTATCAGAAGAGCAGCTCCATGAGATGGAGTGGGACACTTCTTACTGATATATTCCTTAGCAATTTTCTGTTTCCTAGTTATATGTCATATTAAACGTAATTTCGTAAAAAAAAATTTATGCTTATTTTTACAGAAAATACCCTTAAGTCAACTGAAAAACAGTTATCACTGAGTAGAACTCAGTAAGGAGTAATCTATTTAAATTTCCCTTTATCACGGAATGTCTCCTGCCCTCTACGTTTAGATCCCAAATTAGTGGGACAGTGCCCTGGGTTACAACTTCAAATTGAGGATATAAAATTAGTCAGAATAACTTCACTAAAATGAAATCCCTAAGATCTAATTCTTCAGACTGTATGAAGAAATCAAAACAGCATCAGAATAAAATCATAGTTTCACCAGAAGCCATATTAAGAGATGCTCAGTGTATTGACTTCACACAAATGTAACCTTTACAGCATCCTCACTGTAAAAGTGATCAAAGGCAGGATATGCCCAATTATTAGATTCAACTTTGAAAATGGCACGAGTTTTACAATTTTATCCAAGTATTATATTTAGCATAAATTATGTGTTTAAGTTCTACTGAGAGAATTGGAACAGTGACAATTTCTACTAACCATCTGCAGTGCTGATGTAACAGCAATGAAATAAGATAGGCAGGCATTGCTGATTAGAAAGAATATCATCACACATTTGTAATAGCATCTATCAGAACAGTCTATCACTCTCCTGTACCGGGATCACTGAATACACTGTTGTTGCATTAATAGTATGTACAGAATCCATGCATGGATAAAAAGTAACTCCTATTTAACTGCTGTTAGGTGCATCACATAGCTTAGAGACGAGAAACTGTTTTGGATGTGTTTGGTATTAGCAGGTAGCAGGGAAATGTGTAATGCCATTGCTCCAGGGAGAAGGTTGCAACAATACATAGAAAACATCAAAGCTGTCGGTGGTTTTGTTAGGTATCAAGAGGAGAATGACTGGTTAAATGTTTATTTTTCTGCTGTGAAGTAATTTCTATTTAGAGCTATGAATACTAAATTAAGGGGATTTTCTTTTTTTAATCTTTATTTCTGACTAAACACATCCTCTCTGCTACTGGCAAAAATTTAAGCATTGTCTCTTCCTGACCCAATAGGTATAAAGCTTCCACAAAAAAAGATCAAAGAAGTTCCCAAGAGTTTTCATTACTTTGATAAGGAGCTAGAAGAGGAAAGGCGAGAATCTCTGGAATATCCTTGCATGACTGCTCAGAATTAATTGCTTGCAGCTTTTTGAATTTATCTCAGTTTGTTTTGACTTGCAGTAATAGTCACAATCCTAAAACTAAACAAAAATAACAATTCCAATACATAGTTTAAGAATGTGCCCAGATAAAAATAGCCTTTATTCGTAGGGTCCTCTCTGCCTTGTAGCAGGGTGGAACTGGTGATATATTTAGCATTATCACCAGCATTCCTCTCTTCAGCTGCGAGACAGTCAATTCAGTTACTGACTGGAACAGGCTTCTCAGGGAAGTGGTGGAGTCATCATCCTTGGAGGTATTTCAAAGACGTGTGGATGTGGCACTTGGGGACATGGTTTACTGGTGGATTTGGCAGTGTCAGGGGGTTAACAGTTGGACTTGATGAATTTAAGGATTTTTGCCAACTTGAATGATTCTAAACCTTAATGATTCTATGATTTTTTGATTGACATGAAAAAAAAATTAGCGATAAAGCCAAAGGAACAAATTAACTATTTTCAAAGCCAGTGCATGAAAATTAATACTCAGGATAAACTGAGTAATACCTGTTATTCTTGTGCAGCAGCTATTCGTTGCATTAATTCTGTGAAAGGTGCACGTGTAAAAAGTGCAATTTCATAGAGAACAAGACTAGATTCTGTGAAAAATATTAATACATTCTAACTGCACGTAAAAATGGGTGCCAGCCAATTAAACATAGTTTTTGTGAAAACAAAAAAGCAATTTGAAACTTCATTTTTGCTCAAACAGAATGTTAGTTGTGGAACACTATTGTCAACATATTCTTATCTAACTTTCTCCCCAGTTAATTTGTTTTGAGATATAATTTACATAAATGCTACTGTTACTGTTACTCAAATATGCTACTAAAAAAAAAAAATCTAGGTATTCTGGTTTATAATGGGTATCAACCCTCAAGAGTGCAGTGATTTACATAATTACAATAAATGCACCATCAGTAACTAAATTTCAAGCCCTGTATTACTCTCTCAGCTCCTATAATCTTCTCTTTTACTTTACTGGCTCCTATTTTTAGACTATTCAAGCAATTTTCAAGTAGTAATAAGGCTGCACTGACTTTGCTTAGCTTTGGGGTTTTTTGAGCAAAGCAGAAAAATTAATGATTTCGTAGAAGCAGATAATTAGACATACTGTGTTGGTCATTGAATCCAGCATCTTGCTGTTGCACACCACACACCCCCCTTTCTATGTTTTTGCAAGCAACATGTAAAAAAGCAGTTAGGGTTTTTTTCCCCCAAAAGACTTGGAGCCTGTTCAAGAACTTAGTAGCTCCACTGAAGAATTATCTTGTTTTCATCCTAAAATTAATGTTTTTGTTTTGCATATGTAAATGATGGGTGAAAACCAGTCTTAAATAAACCAGTTTTGATAACTACTGCTCAAATGCATTTTGCTAGTTCACTGAGTCTGGTCCCCTGCAATCACAGATAGATCATTAGGTGTCTTTCATAAAAAAGCTGCAAAGGAGGGAAGAAAGTCCCTCCAAAGCAAAGAATCAGACTTTTACAGAGTCTGAAAATGAGAAAATTTGCAGTGTCCCCATCCCTCTTTTCCTTTGTTGTCTGCCATTCCTTTCCATGGAAGCCTGCAGTGCTTTTGTCTCCAAAAGAAGAACTGTACTTCAGTATTTACAAGAGTAGTGTGCACTCAGAGGTCATCACCTTGAAAAACTGTGCATTAACTGCTGTAGCCAAAGCACCTCCTGGCTTTCATCTGTGGAAGAAAGAAAGGTTTTCCCTTGGCTGTTCAAAAGTCCTGCCCAAGTCTATCCAGGAGATTGCTGTTCCGTTGTAGTCACTGGATTTGCACTTCAGATGTAAAGTTATATCAGGTCAAGCTACACTCATATTGGATCAAAGTTTCACCTTTATTAGCACTGTTAACAGTAAAAACCAGTTTCGGGTTTGGTGTTTTTTTGTTGTTTTCATAGCATCTATAGCGCTATTTCCTTTTGAAATGAAAATACACTATCTAATAAATACGACCAATACAATCTAAGTAGCAGCTCAGATATGAAGCTTTCTGTTGCTGGAGACTGGATCACATTTACAACAGCTGTGGTGGTCTTAAGTCACTTTTGAGACAGCTCACAGGCCGAGTGAGCGCTAAACAGACCATGCGCTAGCAAGGAAAAGAAACAACTGCAAGGGCACTTAGTGCTGCTCTCCTGAGGAAGCAGCTCTGCCACATTCAGTTGCTCTCAGTGATTCCCAGTTCCCACCACTTTGCCATTGTGCCAGTGCACACAATTCCAGTTGTTGCTCCAGTAAGTTAAGAGCTGATACTCTCTACGTCAAGACCATTGTCAGTTCCACAACAGACTAGTAGGTGAGGCTCAAGCCAACAGGCACTGAAATCATGGACCAGGAAGCATGTCCCATCCTGAAATCCCCCTGGCACAGTCGCTTGGCCACCAGCCCGCTGTGGTTAGACTTTTACCAACACTGAAATTGGAGGCAGGAGTCAGGAAGAGAGGGGGCTGCTCTTCAGCCAATGAAAAAGTGAACTTCAAATGGGTGTAATGACTGATAAAAGATACTGTTGGCTCAGGGTAAGCATCACCAGCTAGCTCTTCCTTGGAGCGACAGTTCCTCTGGGAAAAAAACCCTTCTGAGACCTCAGAGCTATTCAAGTATCTAAACTGGAGTTGGTGCCCTACAAAGACCCACCTGCTTTCTAGCTGATGCCCCAGGATGGGGTCTCATCCTGCCCCTGGGTCTCCTAGAGGTCCTGTGTGCTATTTGTCAGGCCTGTGGAGACATCTTGGACATCTTTGACTATTCCAGATCTTCTAAAATATCTTTAGATAACTGTTTAAACCCTTGAATACTTTTATATTGTCAATTTAATTTCATATGGAAATCAGATTTTTGGTGATTAAATGAGCTTTTGCTAGGTTATTGAGTACAGAATAGCTCACCACCAGCAGAAGGTTGCGTTTGCAATAAACTATAGCAATACCAGAAATCAAAATGATAGAGCAAAACTTGTTCTTACCAAATAGCTGGCAAACAGCAACAATCTTACAGCTTGGTAACTTAGGGATGACATGTTCTTTAATCTCTAAATTTCTGATTTTCAATATTCATAAGTCAATAGAACTGAGATGTTGAGCACCTTAAACAAATGGTCTATTTTTACCTATCTACATTGTTCCTCAGTGACAGATTTTATTTTCAGAGCTGTGGGTTGCAAAATATTTCTTAATTATATTTATATGTGACTGCAAGCTAGAGAATGTAATAAAAATGCAGCTTGCTGAACGTATTATGTTCATGTGGGTAATAAAAAAGATTAAGTATTTTAACTAAATGTGCTTTATAAAAACTGTCAGAAAAAAAGGCCTAAAGAATGCATTTGTAAAGTTTTGCTGAGTGTTTAATTTTTAATGCTTCCTGTATATAGGATGAAGAAGAAATGCAATAAACAACACTATCCAGATAGTACTTTGATCCGGAAAATATCGGCTTGGCAGGTGCAAGAAAACCAAGGGATACCAAAGATCAATCTGTCTTCACCACTCCAGTATAAGCAACTCAGGCAGACTCTCCATCCTAAGGAGAGAAATGATCAAATATCGAATGCACAAATCCCTCTAAAACTCCTCAAATGTTTTTCCTTCCTGCTATAAGGATAAAACACAGGGAGCAGTACCAAAACAGAAAGACTGTAGCTCCTCTACTATCTTCTGATTAGATGGGGTTTGTATTGAAGTATATTGCTTGCAAATGCAACTCAGTCTTTTCCCTGCTGAAAGATGTTCCTGGAGAAATCCATTTCTCTGCATTTTTATCTTCGCACCCTCCCATCAAGCAATGGAGCATGAACAGTTCCTACAGTCCCAGGGGCTTCCTGTCTTCCCAGGTGATGTTTAGTTTGATTTGGTGGGAGGGATCTGGCCCCAGAACAGTGAAAGGAAGTCAAAGCTTCTTGAACCTGCTAACACACTGGAATGTTTTCTGTCACAGATGATGATGGTTTCACTTTCAGATAGCAGAAGACTGGCAGACAGGAGAAAAGCTCGGTTCAAGAAAGCTGTGCTGACAGCTCTTTCAAACTACAGAGGGCATTAAAGTACACAGAAATCATGCTGAAGTTGCCTTGCAGGAGCAAGGCTCCTGCTAATCTGTTGGGGAAAAATATCTACATATGGAAATCATTCAGAGTGATGGGGACAGTTTGGTTGATCTTGATTTAAATCCAGGAGTCCATAGCCAAGCCAAGTTCCAGTTGCTCTTGGTGGGCTATTGTATTCAGTTTGTTTGGCAAGGTTTGGGGAGGGGGGAAGGGAGTGACTACAGGGATGTTTTCTGTAAGGAGCTGCCAGAAGCTTCCCCCATGATCGATAGAGCCAATGCCAGCCAGCCCCAAGTCGAACCTGCCACGGACCAAGGCTGAGCCCATCAGGGCTGCTGGTATTGCCTCTGGGATAACAGACACAAGAAGAGGGAAAAAGTTACTGCAGAGAAGTGAATTGTAGCCAGAGAAGAGAGGAGTGGGAATATGTGAGAGAGAGAACTATGCAGACACCAGGGTCAGTGCAGAAGGAGGGGCAAGGGTGCTCCAGGCACTGGAGCTGAATTCCCCTGAAGCCCCTGGTGCAGACCATGGTGATCCTCCCTGCAGCCCATGGAGATCCACGATGGAGCTGAGATTGTTCTGCAGCCTGTGGAGGTGACCCACACCAGAGCCTGGATGCCCAAAGGATGCTGTGATCCTGTGGGAAGCCTGCACAGGTGGGACCTGTGGCCCCCTGGAGAGAGCAGCCCATGCTGGAGCAGGTTTGCTGGCAGGACTTATGACTCTGCAGTGGACCCATGCTGAAGTAGCCTGTGCCTGAAGGATTGCACCCTGCGATTAGATTGGGGATTTATATTTTTCACACATGCCAATCCATGCCTTTCATTGAAGACTGACACATCTTCCTTCTCAAGGGTTTCCTTGGAAACTGAAGCTGAAGAATTTTTCTAGGGCTCCAATTCTGCAGCTGCCTCTTGTGCAAACTACTTACTGAGTATGGGCAACTTTTACTGATATGGATTTCCCATAGGAAGGACTGAGTGGTGTTTTTTTGTCTGATTCTAAAGTCAATAAATCAATAAAGTACCAGGTTGCTCCTTTCCCCACTAAATATTTAAGAATGAACGAGCTCTCCACCTGAAGTGGCACACACTCTGGAAAGGTATAGCAGAGACTAATAGAGGTGCTGAGTTTTCTTCAATCCATAAAGTCAGAGGGGATGGAAAGGTCATGGCATCTCTGAGGCTGGGACTGTAATCAGTCCCATGCTTTGCAGGGTGGAGTTCAGATTCAATCTCGGCAGTCTCTACTCTTGGTTTTTAATAGGACAATTCAGCCCTTGGAAATTTGGTCCAAGTCATTGGAAACTGACTCAGCCACTGCAGATACACCATGTCCTGGTGGATCTCACAGTGTAGGTCTTCAATTCCAAACTTTTTTTTTAATATATATGAATTTTCCAACTAGGTCATCGCTTAGAAGATAGTAATAAATGCTGCTACTACTCAGTGACTGTTCAAGGGACTCAGTGGCTGCAGTGGCAGAATGGTGACAAAGTTTTATGCTGCACTAGGAGAGGAAACCCAAGTCTTGCCTGGGACACATGTCAATGGCCATTTAAAACCAGACCAACCACTTCTGAGCAGCTGGTTGCATGAGCAAGGAGTCGAGCTAGGAGCTGCCTCACATCTTGTGTGTAATGAACATTGTTTATCCATGCTATCTCAATGTGCTAACTAACTTTTGCTGCACCTCCAGCTCTGAGTTTAGATGGCTGTAGTCCAGATTTTACACATGAACTTCAGTAAAACTTGATCTATTTAACATAGAAATTTTAAGATTTGCACTCCAATGATTTATCAGTTAGTGAGGTCACATAACCTATTTATTTCCTGAGAACTGAATTTCTGTTGAAAATAATCCAAATTTTGGACTGAAGATTTAATTTCCATACAAAGACGTAGTGGCTGAGCATATCCTCGGCAGAAAGATCTATTTTAGAATATTTGATTACACATTTTTTGTTTGACTGTGTTCACACACAGTTTCTACTAAATGGAATTAAAAGTGTTTTTCCAGTGTTAGCCTTGCTCTATTTCTGCCATCTCTAACAAGTAGTCAGCTGAAGTATTCCTGGAAGAGAGAAAACCCATTAGGCTTGAATCTTCAGATAAGAAAATAAAATGCAAAGAAATTATTGTTTCATTATATTTTAGATGGGTTCTTCAAGCAGACAAATGAAACACATTAATATTCCAGATTTTCTAATCCATATTTCTAGTCAGGCCAGCACATACATTTTATAATCTCATTAGTCTGCTGGGAACCCCTCCTTGTAATTAACTTCTGAAGTAATTCTTAAATGCTCTTTTATTTACTTCCAGTTGTTATGAGATGACATCCTGCCCTTTAGCAGCAGTATTGTATACACATGGCTATTATTTTTTTAATTATGCATAGCTAAAATGAACCAATCTGTTGCTTTTTAATATCCAGCTCAACAGGACAGTGAGTCGGTGCCAATTCACTTCATTGGGAGTGGAAGATGCACAGCATGAATGAGGAGACATTCAGCTTCCTGGCTCAAGCTCTAAATAAATAAGCTACACTTTTGGGTTTTTATTTTGGCAGTTTATGTAAAATGTACGAGTACTTTACTCCTGCAAACACCTGAATACCAAAGATAACAGCTTCACTAAAGAAGCACAGCTTTCTCCACATTGATCTCTCCATTGATCGACTGAAAAAACCTCCCAGGGTTTTTTGACCCCATGAGATCTCACAGAAAAATTTTGGCTGAAATTTCTATTCTTGATGACTAGCCTGGTGTGGATCTGCGGCTCGGTTTGGAGGATCTGGGTTCACTTCCCTGGTTTGTGCTTTCCCTCACCTGTTGAAGCTGTTCGACCTTGCACAGAATATTTAACTGTTCAGCCAGGGAAGAGGAGCGAATCACCCAATGTATCGACGCACTTTCGGTCAGACAGATAGCTGGGGTGTGGTCTGCCCACAGGAGCAGCTATGACCACAATGAATTGAGTGCCAGATGGATCGGCTGCCTGGCATGTCCTGCAGCACAGCCACATTCCCGATCAGATGTGCAATGGAGAAACCGTCCTTCTTCCCCTGAGAAACATCTTCTCCTTCCAGGTAAAGGTCTCCTGGCTGTGCTGGTGGAAAACAGCCCTAACACTTCCTCTCGGCAGGCTCTGTGACCATTGCTTTTGTTTAAAATGCCTCAAAGGGAAACGAGATCTTGTTCTTGGTCAGGAGGTTTTGCTCAACCCACGTTAGTTTTTCAAATTTGGTCTATTTCCAAATGTTGGTGCTGATACTTACCCACATTTGGCAGGGGACATAGAACCCTCTTCGTACAACAATGCAAAGAACATTCTTCAGACCATTCACAAAGACAAATTTGGCTATATCCAAACTGTAATAGTTTGCAGATAGGTCTTTAAAGATTTCATATACAATTATTTTGACAAGCCTTTTCTTACTGGATTTTGCTACAAACTTGTATATTTGGAAGAAATTAAATATGAATTAGTAAATTCAGATAAGAAAACTACTGGAAACACTCCAAACAAAATATACAATGTAAAGAAAATTTCAAAGTTTTTACTTACTTTCTTTGTTTTGTCCATTGCCTTCAGTATGGTTATGTTTAAGTCTTCCAAGACAGATAGAACATTTTCATATTCTCCTAAGTGCTTTGAAAAATAATCTAAAAGAAGACAAAACCCCACATCACCTACAAATGACCTGAAAATCAAGATTTCATTAAATATCAGCTTTATCAAGTCTGAACTCATTATTAAATATCTAAATACAAAATAAAAAGGAGTTACAATTAAAAAGGATCATTGTCTTTTTGAATTTTGTATTCTTTCTCTGCAAAATAATTCCTGGCGTACTTAAAACACCAAAATCAGTATTTCAAAACATTTTCTTTCAATAAATGAGCTGCCAAATTCACAAAAAATGTAAAATATCAATTTGAGAGCTGAAGCAAACTTATTTTCAAAATATCTACAACTTCTTTGTAAACTAAATTTTCAGTCTAGTAGTCTACAATTACTAGCAGGAAATGAAGTATGTATGTGGTGAATTTGATTATATTGATACGAAAATGAATAATTCTGGTAAAGCCCGTAGAGGAGATAATATCAAGTGGGAGCTGTTGTGAGGCGGGGTTGGTTGAGATCAGTTGTTTCTCTGAGAAATGAAGAGACCATGAGTTGGCCAGATAAGCTTCTAGTCCCATGTGCTGTGATATTTTCAACAAATACGATGCATGCAAAATTCATTTTAATGAAAATCATGGAAATAACAAATTGCAGGATGTCCTTGTGTAGCTTCTCAAAGCAGAGGACTTTTTAACAGAAAGAACTGATATAAATTCTGAGGCATTACAGCAAGAGGAGGAAGCAAATCTGGGAAATCATGACCCAAGTTCCCATTTGGTTGTTGTGGTGAAATACAATAGAGGGAAGCACAGGAAGGAAAAAGTGTGAAACATAAATAAATGAAATTATGTTAAAGCTTAGAGACTGTGTTAGACAAGACATTTAGATATCAGATCACCTGGAAGAGCACAAAAATCAAAATCTAAGTGGCAGACAGGAAGAACAAGATTACA
Source organism: Eulacestoma nigropectus (assembly GCA_013397775.1). Lineage (NCBI taxonomy): Eukaryota > Metazoa > Chordata > Aves > Passeriformes > Eulacestoma > Eulacestoma nigropectus. The sequence continues at coordinate 31,225 of VZTE01006596.1, forward strand.
TAGGAGCTTTTTGAAATAATAAATAGCAACGCTTTTAAAACGTCAGCATGAGCTTCTCAGGGGAATCATGAAAACTTAAATTACCAGGAACACTGCAACATGACCTGGTATTGCTGAGAGGTTGAATGAAATGATTTAGAATGAAATCGTATTGTGAATTAGTACCCTGGATGTTTTTTAGCTTCATTTCTGAGGTGAACTGATGTAACTCAGAAAGAGCTATATAATCACAAGCTTAAACGTGCTGAGTAGACTCAGTACCAGATTCACAGATGAGAAACACCACAGTGACAACATTTAAAAGATTTAAAAGGCATTTGAAGCAGCCTGTATTTAATCAAAACAGACAGTAAACAGAGTCAGTGCTGGACTGACACCCCCCTCAGCCCAGCAAGCCTGTACACCTCCAGGGCAACATCAACTGCAGTAAATCCCTTGCGGAACAAAACCACCTCTCTTCATCATCCAGGTTTATATAATTTTGGCCAGATACTCAACCAGCAGAAGTTGTCACAGCCCAGTTCACTTCAGATGAGTCTCTTGTCATATATTTATAAGCCACAGAGTGAGGTGTATTTTAGTGGGCTCTTGGCCATGTCACCCTGTGGGTGAGTAAATGACCCAGTATTCAACTTGACAATATTTTCAGCTTTTAAAGTTCTTCAACAATGTTGACCACTGGAAAACTTATCAGGCTACTGTCTTTCTCTCAGAAATTGGCTTGCGTTGACAAGTATGATTTTTTTTATGACATTTTGTGTGAGAACCTGCAAAAACCTTAATTTGTAAATTGTTTTCTGCTGCAAGAAGCACTCCTAAATCAGGTGCTGTAAGATAAGCTGGAGAGCAAACAGGATGTTGGGGAAATGACTCATAGCCCAGAATGAGGTACAGAAATGGGTAATTGGGCCAAAATATAGGCCTTGCAGGAGTTTTATTGTGACAAAGGATCACAGAACTTGTCAAACTTGCTGTTCTCCCTGGCTCAAGTAGAAGGAAAGTAATGAATTTTCTTTTAGTGGCGTATATGACAAGCGTTAAAGTGAGAAACTAACTAGCAAAAATATCTCACACAAAAGGGAAACAAAATACAAGCCATCTATCTGTCTATCTATCTATCTATCTATCTATCTATCTATCTTTATGTCAGAACAGATCTTGAATCTGAGAGAGCGTGAAATACTGATTAGGAAAAATATTTTTGAAGTAAATCCTGCACATAGGGGATGACAGAGTCTGAAAAGATTATAAGCCATCTGCATTTTCCCAGGAGTTCTCTGTGTGGAAATTATTTTCTGTTTGAGCTACAAAGATTAAATAGAAAAAAATAATCACAAGGCATGTTTGTTTGCACAGGGCTGCTGCAGGCATAGATTATGTTCTTTCCCAAAAGAAAGACTTACCACAGAGCTCTTCTGTGTCAAGATTGCTGGAAAGATAAGAGTACAGAAGGTTAGTGAGGCTAGTAACGTTTTTTTTGTTGTATTGGTAAATAGTGCAACTCAAATATTAGCCTGACTGGGATATGAAGCCCTCCTGCCTGGGCTGCAGCAGGGGATGCAAGTGCCTGGCTCTTGCTGGCCTTGCTCTGCTGCCTTTGGGCAGAAGGCTGCAGCCTTTCCAAAGCTGGCTGCAGGTGCAGCCTCCCTTCCTGTGACATTCCCACTGGCACCTTCCTACTCACTGCAAACTCACTTTGAAGTTCAGCCTTTGTGTATCATGATGCAGTCACTGCTCCTCAGGCCTCACACATTTGGCCCCAGTTCTGGCAGGAATCCATCTCAACACCAGAAACATTTGTTTTGGGGTTTTTTTCTCCACTTTTCTGCCTGTACTGCTCTTCTGTGGCTGTCACGCTGGACAGCAAGGCTCAGAGATCTTGGCCTTCCATGCTAAAGAAGAAAAAACCCAATAACTTTCTCCTGTTTGCAGTCTTTTCTGTGCAATAGTGTTCTGTGGGAGACACAGTACAGGAGAAGGATAGAACCAGACATAGCCCATTAGCACACATAATTCCTAAGACTTTCTGGCCATTCAAGACCATTTCACCACTACTAACTGGCAAATTTAGTGATGTGAAAAGTATAAATGTACTGCCATATTCCCATGCCAACATTATATAAATACATAAATGCAGGGAAGTATTCTATTCAATTCAAACCTGTTCACTTGAAGCAGATTTCATCTTGTTCAACTTTGAAGTGATTTTTTCTCTCATAAGCAAGGCCTTAATAGTTAAGAGAAAAATATTCGACCTACAGCTCATTACTGAAAGTTAGCACACTGCCTTTCTTCCAAAGAGGAAAAGAAACAGATTATTAAAGAAACTTAAAAGCATGAATGTCCTCTTTGAATCTTGCTGAGGGGTGAATATTGAACGGCTGATTGCATTTAGTATTTTTTCACTTATCTTTTTAATGGGATTTTTTAATTGACCTTTTAATAAAATGATGACACAGTACTATCTTAAAATCACTTTCTTCACTGCTAACTTCCATACATCTGGCTTTTATTTCACAAGGGAGAGAAACTGATAGAAATTGCAGGATCCTGGATTATCACAAACTTGCATACTCAGGGCTATAAAAACTTCTGAACACTTTTAATTGATAATGTAAATGAGATTTTCACACAACATTTATTAATTGAAGGTGATCTTATCTGCATTCAAACAGGCCAAGTTAGATGGCTGCAAATGAGACTTGCACCTGGGTTTTCCAATGACCTTGGTGGCAGGTATAAAGGAATTCAGAGTCTGTAAGAACTGGTGCTGAAGCTGTGAAACTTAACTCTTAGGTAAACAAACTGTGTGATGGGAAAAAGTGTCTGCAACTCCTTAAGGCTCTTACCACAGATCCCTATGGCATCTATGGTCAAATGTGTCTGACCAACACTTCTGCAGCTGAGCAGTCAATTTTGGAACAGTCCAGATGTTCATCTCTTAAATGCAAACTGAAACCCTGAAAGCTGGAAAATTGCCTGAGTCAAAGAGCCTTGACAGAATATGATGAGGTTAAATGACAGGAGTTTGCTCTTATAATGCCTACTCTTTTTTCATTGTCCCTGCATTTTCTGCTCCTTCACATCATCTGCCCTAATGACTTAATGTAAGAGACATTTCTGCATTTCTTAATGCACAGCTTGATAACTGTGTTTAAAACAGCTTTTCACATTGTTAACCAATCAAATTCATCCTCTCTTTTCAAATTTTATATTTAAATCCCTTCTGGTCCCTGTTCTTTTGCAACATCCTCAGCACCATGTTAGTGACATAGGGAGTGGCTCAGAGTCTTTCAGCATCCCTGTTTTCAGCATGCCGTTTGTCCTATTGACAGGAGTGACACAGCTGCAAATGGATTACCAGTGAAAATGGGAAAGTATGGAAAAGTATTCAGGTGCTGAATTCACTTTCAGAATTGGACACCTGAATAACCAGAAAATATTATCCAAAGCATTTTGTGCAGGAAGCCTGTGAAAAAACACAGAAAAGACATAAAGAACATGGATTTCTGTCTAGCATACTCAGTATTTCCTTCTGTTATAAATACCCTTGGAGGCTTCATTGTTCTTGGCATCCTGTTTGAAGGGGATGCTGTTCTAGGCAGGGAAGGTATAATTTTGTGTCAGTGATTATTTCATTCTCTCAGAAATAATGACATGCTGCTTCAAACACAGTTGTGAATAAACCTAGAAATTATTTTGCTGCATACAAACAATTTTGAGTTCCCTGCAAGATGCTACAGAAACAATTAAAGAAATTTGGCAAGTATTTAATAGTACAGGAGTGAGGTGCACACCAGAGGGCTGTTTCCGTAACTCAGTACTCAGGTTTACAGCAGGCACCTGTTCATCATTTCAGTGGGTACATATGCCAAGGATGCTTCTGCTTAGACCCATAATCTGGCAATGCTGAACATGTTATTAACAATATTTGCTGGGTGACTCACATCCAGGCACCAGCCCTCCACTCACGATAAGCAACCAAAGCATAGGGTGTGGCAAATGCATCCCACATCATGTCAGCACGATAATTCTCAGATTGCTTTCTGACTACTAGATGCAGCCCTTCTACCTGTCTGTGTCTACAATGTTCTCTACCTAAAAACATGAGCTATTTTTAAAGGACTACTACACTGAGCAGTCCTGAACACTGAAAAGTTGATTATATTTATTGGTCAGTGATAGAAAAATAAGCAAATTCACTTGAATGAACTGTGGCAAAAGTGCTTATTCGTGGTACCTCTGGAAGTGGTCCAAAATGTAGAATTGCAAAGCAGCTGTGCTCTTGTTCTGCCCACTACAGTTAGCCGTGGACTGGGGGCAGCCAGGGAGGAGGGAAGGTTAAAGCTATTCCACTCATCCACTGCTGTGGATCCATGGATCCATCCACTGACCTGACACATACTGTTCTATGGTACAAAAGGCACCTCTAGGCAAAAGAACCAGCAGATGTTCTACATACTTTCCCTGGACCACAAGAAGAGGAAATGAAATCTTACAGAGTATGGAATCTGGAATACAAAGCAGTTACTTTATTGAAGAATCCAATACTATATGAAAGACTTTATGAACTAACTAAATTTAGGAAAATCATTGCCGTGACTTACAGCTGGACAAAGATAACACTTTCTTTTTCAGATCTCTCTTCATTCTCAGATATGAGAAGGATTTATTTCAGAAGCTTGAACTAACTCTCTTTTCAGTCCCATTTGCATGTCTTTTTGCTAAATCTGGTTTTAGGGATGAAACTTTGAAGCTAGTATCGCCTACTGTTACGTAGAAGCACATAATTTGTGAGTAAAAGGAATTAAGTGTTACTTAAACTATGCAAGAGTAAGTGAATAGGCATCCGTGGACAATGTCAGCCAAAAGGTTGTAAGCTCTTTGCAGCAAGAAAGCCTGTGTACCATCTCACTGTAAGTCACCAAAATGAGATAAGTGCTCCAACACTACAGAGGGTGTTTTGCAGAGGAGTCCTATGCACTTCCATTTTAAGGATTTTCTGCCTCACAGCTCCTTTGCGACAGAAAACAACACTTTTTTGTTTAGGTTTGTTCAAGGTTTCTTACCAGTGGAGGCAAAACTGCTTCCACTAGGATGCAGTGCTGCCAGAAGCCCAGGCATTGGCCTCTTGTCACAGAAAAGGGGGAGGAGGAAGAAGGGGCAGAAGTGAGACAAATCTTCTGTCCCTGAGAAGGCAAACTTCCTGCTGCACCAAGGACACTGCTGCTCTTCAATCCCAGATCCATCTGGACTGGGCACCCTCTGGGCTCTCAAAGGCAGCAGCCAGCTTGGTTCTCTGGGCTCTGACTTGTGCAGTGGGGTCATGGCTCTTTTAATATCCCACATTTTGCTTCACTAAATAATTGCCTAGTTTGCTTAGTTCCAGGCTAAGTGGTAACTTCAGAATCATACCTTACTGCTCTGCCTGTGGCAGGACTGAAGGAGAGTAAAGGGTTTTTTTCCTGACTAAGAACTCATCTGAAAAAACAACCCTCTACTCCTTTGCATTCAGCAGTGATTCACAGGGATGCGGTGACTACATAGCTGACAAGTCACTTTAATCATCCCAGCTATAACAGCCTTTGTGTTGCTAAAAAAGGCTTAATAATGCTATTAAAACTTGTTGCGTGTGCTAAAATTTGTAGAGCACTGTACAAGGGCTGCAGAGCTATGATTTTTTCGCAGAGTCTGAATGACACAAACCCAAATGAGGAGACGAGATGCAGCATCATGGTGGCTCTTTTGCCACAGAGAGCAAATTTCAGAGTTTTTACCCCACAGGAGACGATAATGTTTCAATTTCTGGTTTTGTCACAAAATGTGGTTGTTTTTTTTTTTTAACCTGAGATTAAATTATTTATTCTTAGACAAAATAAAATGTTTACTTTGGTTTCTTACACTCCTTGGAAATGCACAGGAATGGGCAATTCCAAAATGGCAGAAATCAAGCAAATGAGGCAGAAGGTCATCTTTGCTGAGCAGGCATCTTCTTTTGGAAAAGGAAGGTGTATGCCTAGTGTGAGCAAGGTCAAGAGACATGGGAAGAATACAGAGATGCAGCTTGCCAGTGTAGGGAGAAAATTCATGGAGCCAAAGATTAACTGGAGTTGAAGCTGCCCAGAAATGTGTGGGGAAATAAAAAGGTACTTCAAATACATTATTGGCAAAAGGCAGCACAGAAATAACATCAGCATGTTACAGGATGAGGATGGGCATCTCAAAAAAAGGGACATGGACAAGGCAGAGGTGTTTAAGGCATCCTTTGCCTCTGTCTTCAATACAGATGATGAACCAAGGGGGTCTCAGTGCCCTGAGCGGGAGGACCATGGCTGCAAGAATGTTTGACTCCCAGTCGACTCTGAAATTGAGCGGGATCTGCTGCTTCAGCTGGATCCCTACAAATCTATGGGGCCTGATGGGATTCATCTGAGAACCCTGAGAGCTATCTGATGTCATGGTAAAACCTGTCTAGATGGTTTTTGAGCGGTACTAAAACTCTTGTGGTTCTCTGGGAAACCCACATTATGGAAGGGACTAGGCCTCCCAGCTACACCTACCATTAAGCAGCGAGCTTACTGCAGGGAAGCCAGTGTTATCTGCTGCAGAACTGAAATGAAGCACTTTAAATCAGCTCCATTTAGTTAAATGTACCTGAAAATAGTCATTACTGTTTGATTTTTTTGCTGAGAGGGATTGTAATATTTTTCCTGCAAAAAGCTGAATTTCCCATTAAAAATAACCACTCATATGGAAAATTTCCAAGCAAAATTCTATTCGCAGCTTGTCTGTCTCACCAGAGGATCTGATAGCATTAGGATTTTGTAAATCATTCTTTGTGAACTTGTTTTGATCAGTCGTGAAATACTAAAATGTATAATCAGCTCCCTCTGACCAGTATCTTGCCTTTGTCTCTGTGCTTCGTTTCCAAACTGATTTCCATAGCTATGGTCTTGACATATCTGAGAGCCAAAGCCAACATCTGCAATTACATGTCTTCAATATTAGCAAACACCCCTTTCTGATGCCAATACTGTACCATGTGCCTGAAATTCTAATTTAATCTAAAAGAACCAGTTTTTTAAAAATGGTCAAACCTCAATATATTATTTTCCTCTTGCAATTTTTGTATTCAAAAATTCCTTTTAAAAAGAAAATTTACTTATCTGCAGTTCATCTAATTAAAGATCCTGTCTGTATCTCATGTTGTTCTTAATAATTTTTTTATTTTCCTTGCTGTACTTAGAAGTTATTTTTTTCTGTGTACTTGTATTGAACTGTGAAAGACCAGCAATTGTATGAGACTGAAATATGCCTTCCAACTAAAAAAAAAGGAAACCATCCAAGGCAAAGATAATTAGAGTACCCTTAAACTCCTGAGGACTTGCCATTATTATGTTTACAAGCAGAAACTTGAAGGAGGCATTCTGGTCCATATAAACATGCCTTTCATTTTAGTTTCAGTGCACTGTACTGGGCTCCAGGCTCATGGGTTCCCACGACTGCAAGGATTGCTAACCAGCCTCTTAGTCTCCACATCCAATTGTCACCTTTTGGAGTTTGCTGCTAGGGCAGATGATCTTGGCATTTCTCTTTTGACCCACGGGAGGAACTAAGGCTCTGCTAATGAAGACCTGGGCAGGTGGGGGGAAGGTTTATTCACTTTGAGGATAAGTCCTAAATGTAGATGTCTGTATGTGCACCAGGTGTCCAACCTCCCCTGCCAGGCAAAGGAGCCCCAGTGTATTCAGTGGAATTGAGAGAATTTGATAGACCAGCTAGGAGAAGACTGAGAAGCAATTTGTTATAACATAGGCATCTAGTGTTGGTTCAAATGCTCTAGCATTTCTCCCACTACCCAACTACTTCTCCTGTGTTATCCTTTCCACCTTGGGCTGATTTTCAAGTTTGAGCAAATTAAAAGCCTAATGCCTGGGCAACTGAGCTGAAGCCCATGTGAACAATATCATGTCTTAGGTGTCAGTGACTTCCCTGACCATGAGGGAACCTTAGACACCCTGGTGACGCACATGTATGCAAGTGTAGATGTGTCTCCATAGCGTCGCGTCCCACCCCTACATCTGCTGTGCATGCAGCATGGCACACTCTCCCAAATGCCCAACATAAGCTCAGTGCTGCAGGTGGCCGAGGCTCTCAGGTCTTCACCAAGCTCATCTCTGGCTTGTACTCTGTTTAACTTATGCCACACACAAAGGTTTAATGGGACCTCCCAGCCTTTGGGAGGTTGCCTTTGCCCCAGGTCCTCAATAGTTCTAGCATCCCTCCTACCTTGTAACAAGGGTCCTGACTGAGGACTTAATTTTACCAATGAGTAAAATGAGAAAAACAAGTCTGATTCCCCACAGACTCCTGTGAGTCAGTAATCAGTGAAGCATTTATCGCACTGTCTCTCCAGCAGTGCTGCAGACTAAATCCCCTTGAGATCTTCTGTATATCTCCTAGTTTGTAATTTTGCCAAATATTCTCATTATCTTCTGACACCTTTTCCCAGAGGATGCCATTATGCTAAAACAATTTCCATGGAAGTCATGAGTAGGGGGAGGGAAGGGTAAAGGAGAAGAGTAAAAGGGAGGTTTATATTTGCAATGACTTTTCTTAAGACTTATTCACTAAACCATTAACCATGTCGAGTATTCTTGCTCTGCTGAAACATAAGCTCATCAGAACTGACATTAAAATCAAGTAGGAGACAATTTACCAAAGAAATTAGTTGTAACAGCCTTCACTCCTTAAACCACTAATTTCAAAGTTTTCCTGCATATTTCTCTCCATGTATAAAACCAGCTGTGCTTCTGATACCTTTCTCTACTTTCAGTGCAATTACTCAGGCAGTAACACATGTAAACAAAACAGCTGTATTTCTGCAGAGCTACCTCAACTGTGCTTCAACACTTCTGCACGCAAGATGTTTTGCATTCAGTTAATAACCAGAATGCTCTGAGACAGCAGAGCATGTGGGACTTCAGCTCTAAAATTACTTCAGCTCCAAAATTACTACAACCTGCAGAACATGTCCTCCATGACCCTCCTTGTAAGCACAAAGACTTCTGGTGCCTTTGCAGCACTCATATTTGCTCCAACACCCTTCCCATTGCTCCCATCAGCCCTGCAGAGCCTCGCTGAGCACTGTGTAGCTTGGAGCAGAGACTGGAGGAGGAGAGAGGGGTGAGGAACCACACTGGCTTTCCTTTACCGTCACAAACCTCCAAAAAGGTTAACTCAGATTTCAAATAGAGTGCATTGAGATTTTTTTAAGTATTAGGACAAGCACTGACCAGGTCCAAACTGACATTACAGACATATAACATGGATGTCGTGTCAAATACTTGTCAAATCAGCACACAAAGATGAGCTCTTCCCCTTGCCCCCTCCCTGCTCAGAGATATGCACTTATGTTGATCTAACTCTGGGGGCCTGGCTCCTACTCAAGAAACTGTGGGGATCTACCTTGGCCTCTTGATAACTTAAAAAGAGTTTAAGATGTTTCCTAGATGCTTATAGTGTGTTTATATTGGTGCTATCTGCAAAACACTTAAACCATTATGAATAAGGGGAGGAGAACCATTGTACAAACTCCAGGTTGAAGCTTAAGTCACTGCTCTTGATTTCTTGCCTACACTTGTTTGGTTGGGAGTTTTTTAAGGATCTTTAAATACAAGACACTGCTTTGCAGTAGAAGCAAATGTGTGCTAGGAAACAAGAACCTGGAGATGTGGCTATAACAGCCCATATCTGATCACTGCTGCATCAATGCAAAGCCTTTCCTTACACTGGCAGAGTGAGGGCATCTGAGTGTGGACCCTCCATAACTTCTTCTTTATACCATTTAACGGTATTTTATTGAATAAGGATTGCTCAAAGTTTTCATGAGATCCTGGAAAGCACAAATAGAAGCGACTCTCAGTGGCAGTCAAATGCCTAATTGGCTTTCAGCTTCACTCTGAAGTAGGGAAGATACTGGAAACTGCACTTAGAGAAGAACGGTTAACTGCTAATGGCTACCCCTCTAAAGCAGTCACCTTGTACTAATTATACATCAGGTATGCTCATTGTATGGCCTAATCAAAGCTTACCTTCAAGAAAGGTAAGACATCATAGCAGTACTAAAATATGGAAAAATAAATTCCTTTTTGCATGGATATACCACCTAATTTGGTTGTCTTATGCATTTGTTTCTGGCTGAACCCAAAGGAAAACGGAATGGAAGTTAAAAAATTTAGGCAATCAATTTTTACACTGTGTCTTTAGTGGTATTTATTTAATATTTCAAATGTTATAAAAAGGCAATGTAGATTTTTTTAAATAGAATGAAAAAGTAGTGTACATGTAAGTACCTTCATAAACTGCAGAATATATGTCCAAATTACGTAGTGATGAAATACCCTTAGCCAATGCAAATTTTCAGTAAAAGCAATGATCTGCCCTCAGACCTGTACTTTAGGGTCTGGACAAATTGTGCATTTAAATATATTCTGCCATAATAAACTATTAGCCTATGTTTTGGAAACTTTATGTGACAGTAACTAATTCTTATTCATCTTTTTTTCCTGCTGATTATGCACTAATTGACTCTCTTTTTACTTTGTAAAAAGAGAACACCTGACTGCTTCAAATACCAAGGTGCAGAGATACTAGCCAGGAAGACACAACCTGAATTACTGGGAAGTTAAACCCTCTGTTATTTGCCCTACCATCACATTGGAAATGGTAATTACTCATTTTAGCAGACTTCTACAGCCTATCTGCTTCATGACAAGCACATTGCATTAGCTTGGATTGGTTTTTTAAAAGTTAATTATCTAAATCTCTCTCCAATAAGACTGACATGAGGGCCTGTGTAATAGTGGAGTTCAACACCTGTTTAATTTAGTTCCCTTAAAGATGTTAAACCACTGTAATTCTTTCATGCTTTGAAAAATGTATTGAAAGATTGCTGCAGCATAGCTGAGAAGGGAATTCAAATTGCCTGAGATTGTGGTCCATGGCTATCACCCCAAGGCCACATCTCCTTTTTTATCTTCAGGCTTTAAAGTACAAAGACTTGTGCACACAGACAGTGAGATTTTGAATGCTGGCAGAGCTAAAGGATTTAACACAGGTGGAAAACAACCCAAAGTCTGCTCTTGTGACAAGCTGGTTGTGAAATCTTGAGATACTTCAAGAAATGAACTAAGGGATCATGACATGCTTCCCTAGACATCTGTCCTAGGCATTTACATGTAGTGTAAATCACTGCATAATCTCAACGTTTACAAAATATTTCCGGGATAGGGAACTACAGTCTGCAATTTGTAAATAGTGAACTGAAGCAGAGAGAAGATAAAAGATTTGCCCAGAGTTTGACAGTGTCTGCATTTTAATTGGATATGAGGAAAAAATAATCTGTGCAAATCTTCTCCTGCTAGCTACAAAATTGAGCACAATTCTTTGCCCTCCCCTACTAAAAACCAGCTACAAACTACTTCTGATTTGTATAATTTAATTTTATTCCCTCGGATAATTTGGAAGTGAAACATCTCAGAATAGATGGTTTGGGGATTATTTGATATGTACATGATTCTCCTAATACTTACATTAAAACACTTCCCAAGGTTCAATGAACATTTTGCTATTTTTCTTAGCTAGCTCATTAATTTGAGACATTTTACATAACCTGCCCTTTTCAGGAAATGCCAGTGAGTAAAGTTTTTGCCTCATTATATCTGCTCCATGTGATTATTTTCTGAAAGCTATGCTAACAAGGAAATTATATTATACTGTCCAAGCTGCCTTTCTTTGCTATATCCATCTGATATTTGGCATGTGACATATTGCTGACAGGTTTCTCAAAAGCTTACAAAGGGACTAAGAGAAAGCCTTTAAAATGTATTTGCCTCTGTTAAATATCAAGCCTTGTAAAATACTTTTCAGCTGCAAAGTCATCCTAAAGCCTTTTATCAAAGACTTCATGAAAAAACACTCAAAAAGCTTCTTGTTGCTGTTTTAAATCCAAGTTTCAAGTATATTTTCTTATCTATATCTAGGTTCTCCTACTGTAACAAATATTAATCCATCAATACCCTTTCTTCTGGTTGGAAAAGGTAATTTAGTAGCTTGTCTTAATTTTCCACCTGCTCCATTCCTTGAAATACATGAAAACTGGACCCTTCACAGTATGTATTCTGCAACTTTTGTGCCCAGACTTTTGCCAGGCTTTTTCTGGACAGTGAGAATGATCTGTCTCTCAGATGGCTGCTAGGACAGTTCAATTACCTATTTTCAGTTAATAGCGGAAGCATTCAACAATTGCACCGATTCTTCAGGTGTGCCTATCTACCAGAAGGAAAAACATAATGTTATCCTCACTTTTCTACATATTTTTCAGCTCTATATAGTCTCTGTAAAAGAGAAAATGGTGTACAAATAATAACAAAAATTAAAATATTTTACAAATTAAAAAAGCTTTACAAATAAAAAGAAAGGAAAAATAGATGTAGAGCATCTGTCTTTTTTCTTAGAAATCTTGCTCAGTATCAAGAATTTCTGCCTTTCTCGGGATGCTTGCAGACAAATGGAATTACAGTAAAATAAAACCACTTATGCAGAAATGTGGTACATAGGAGGAAGTCCAAAGCTGTTCAAATGAGTCTGGCTCTGAAACGAATTTTTTGCCTCTGGATCATTCATACCATTCATTGACCTTCATGGTGACAGGGGCACATTGTTAGCTCATGTTCAAGTTGGTGTTCACCCAATATCCTTTTCTGCCAAGCTGCTTTCCAGCTGGGTAGGCCCCAGCACATATTAGTGCACAGAACCATAGAATCATAGAATTGTTTGGGTTAGAAACGACCTCTAAAGCCATCGAGTCCAACTGTTAACCCAGAACTGCCAAATCCTCCAGATACCTCCAGGGTGGTGACTCCACCCCCTCCCTGTCTCCATCACCCCATCTCTTGATCATCTTATGAAGCCTGTAGTATTTTTCATTACCCACAAGTCCAACAGATTGAATACCATTTCTTCTGCTTACTTCAGGACATCATTTTGGCACAAACCCTAAAATCTTGTGAATTCTACTAGGAAACTACATTTAATTTGATTCCATTTCCCACAAAAGCTTGGGGTTGTTTCTCTCCAGAAGCAGGACTTTGCACTTTTCTGTGCTGAACTTCATGACGTTCCTGTCAGCTTAATTCCCTGTGGCGTTGTTAAACTCAACCATAACGGGAATATCCCAAGGGAGAGCACCAGCATAAGCACCATGCCATCCGACAGGATGACTTTTTCAGCTCTTTACTACATATAATTGCTTCATTTATTTTCTTTCCTTCTCAACAGCTGCTCCAAGTACTCATCTCAGTATGACTCAGTGGGATTGAGAATTGAGGAATTCATACTTAAGCCTGAAGGAGGCCTCGGTTCCTTTTCTTTCCATGGTGGGGGAATACAGAAAACATCCAATTTCCACCCTGTGTTCTCAGTACCCAAATCACATTTATTGGAACATGCAAATATTTCAACAAGTTCTCAAAACACTTCACTTGTACAGTTTATAGCCATATGACACAGCCTGGCTTCCCTCAAGCAACTTTCTATATAAACTCATTTCCTAAAATCAGCCTGGTGTCTGTTTTCCGTTCTCAGGTACAAAGAGAGGCACAGGAATTGTTAGAAGGGGGCACTTACTCAGTATTGTGTGTATCAATGGTGTGAAAAAGTTCATGCAGTTCTTCTCCACTCAGAACTCCATCAGCAAAGTAAGCTTTGAATTCATCAAAGGACAGTTTTCCATCATCTGAAACAATGAAGAAACAGAAATTGCCTTAATTTCATTCAAGATTTTTCTTGTTTACTTCATGCAGTAGAAGAGGAAAGTATTAAAAACCTCTAGGTCTTCAGCTTAAAGGTAGAAAATTTACATTTTAAATGCAAGGGTGATAATCAGCAAACAAAAGTCAAATAAAGTTTCACCTTTTCCTGTTATTTAGAAGAAATTCAAAAGATTAAATTTTACTTAAGTAATAATTTATCTAAATTCATTGAGTCTTTTCATGAAGCATAAAGAATATTTTTATAGCCTAACGCTTCATAACTCTTTTTTGGGTAGCACTAAATTTCAGTTCATGTGTTTCTTTTTCTTCCTTCAGTAACATACTGAATGCCTCACAGGGCACTAAAAAACTGTAGAGGTTAAGGTTAATATGTCCTAAGCATCAGACTAATCTACAATGTATTATGGCTTAATTTTAAAGTGATGAAGAATCTCTTATAAACCCAGTATCTAAATCATGTGACTACATGCTGTACTACAGCAGGCAGATTTGAAGAGTAGAGCTAAGTTTCCTTCTTCTTTTATTTGCTATTATTTCTTAATTTCTTTGATTTGAATATATGGCTCAGATATCTTGAAGAGGATTCAAAACTGTACAAATTAAATGTCTGCTTCAACAAAACCGTTTTGAAATGTTTAATATGAAAAGACAGATTGTAGATGGAGATGATCATCATTACAACCAAAATAAAATGTCAAGATCTACAGGAGCCATAAACCAAGATGGCACAAAACTGCAATTATTACCTAGCTGAGAATCTAAATACATTTGCCATTTGGCTCTGGTTACAGAAAAGGAATATCAAATACTGAGTGTGTTGAGCTGTGTGTTCTCGCAGCTATGCTTCCTTTGCCTCTTACAGATACAATCAGTTGCTTAATCAAACCACCTCTGCAGCTTTATCCTTTGCTGGGAAGGGTGATTTGCATGCAAGTTATACACATACTCAAGAAACTAGTGGCTTTTGGCAACTTTCCTGAGATAAACATGTGAGTTTACCCACAGAACAGCCTGGAGTATGACACAAAATCTGAAACAAGTCTTTTTTTGGTCCTTCAGGACCATTGGCTTTCCCTCAATCCAAAAAATCACTGATCCACCAACACATTGGTTACTTTAGCTATTTTCTTTCATTTTTTATCATCCAAGAGCAAACATTGCCTTTTGGTTCATTGCTATTTATTCTCAGTAATATTCTGAATGTTATTGACATTGAGTGACGAATCACCGAGCTTGCTGCTGGCAAAACACAAGGACTTTCGAACCTATTTGATAATTACAGACTTCATACAGTTACCTTCACTAAAAAAATCTCTGATAATCCAGGGCATTTATCTGATTTTGTATGAGTGTTACTGTTTTGCCAGAGCAGCTGGGGAGGGCTCAGCTGCTGGTGACCACCCTTGTGCTTCCTCAGTGCTCAGATGAAGCTTGGACCCAACACTGAACAAGTGCTCCCTGTGCTGTTAAATTGAAGACATATTTGTCTAGCCAGTGGTTTTTTTCCCCATGTGTCAAGAATATCTTTCATTTTAAAGGCTGTGTCATGTATCCTCAACACCATTGCCCTGGGCACATTTCACTGCCCTTGGAGTGTCCAGATAAATGCTATCTGGCTTAAGTGCTACAGAGTAGCTGAGCAGAAACCTCTATTAAAGATCCTTCAATCCGTGCCACTGGCAAAGTGACAGGGGAAGGATGAGTCATGAAAGACAAACTTCTCTGAAACTATGCATCCATCAGAGAAATCAGCCTTCAGCTGTATCTGCCTTGACAATGTTATTTAAGAAGCTGTTTTGCAAGACTTACTTGCTTTTGTCTATCTACTCTGACATCTTTCATGAGAAGGGTTGCTTCATAAACAGGCACAGTCGCCTGTTCTCCCAACTGGCAGACAAAAATATAAACAATAAAATGAATCTCCCCACCTTGCACTTGCAAATTTAGAAACAGATTCACACAGTGGTTTACAGGAGCCTTCCTTCAGGTTACAATTGCATTCTCACATTTATTTCAGTAAAATTCACCTATCTATTGTTTTTCTGTGTAAAATATGCCCAATTGATATTCCCCAGCCAGCCTGCTGCAGAAACACTAGTAATCTCCAGGACATGCTTTGGATAGCTGATGGCTTTGGTAGAGAACAGCATATCTGACAGAGGAAACACTCTCTGACAGCACACACTCTCTGAGTTGAAAGGTGGTTTCAAAAGGTATCAAGCGAATAATGGACAAGGGCACAGATGTATTTGAAGTCTGCGTGCACAAAGACAATGGCAAATGGTGAGGCTACAGCCAGTGAAAGAAGTTAGTGATGTAGAGAAGGATGTCTCACAGAGATGCCAGCAAATGCTACAGGACAACTTCCACTGCCCCCTATTTTGGGCATCCTGTTAGGATTGTGAGCTGTTCTTAGCAGTTAAAAAGCAGTGTTTTCATAGCAGGAGCCACATCAGATGGAGTTCATATTACAGCCCTAGGGCTTATGGCACTTGGAAGAGCCACATGTAAGAGTTTATGGCAATCAGAGAGGAAAACCACACTTGGCTGAAGCTCATCCTGGGGTCCACCTTAGAAGGATGTGATTTGGAAAGTCAAGCCCTCAGCACCGTCTTGGCCCAACCAGAGAGGGCCCAGCCTGCCTCCAGGCTGGCAACATGCACACTGCCAGGGCAGTGAGGCTGTCTAAGGTCTGGGGCTCTATAAGCACAGATCTGTGCCCTTGTAGGCCAACAGTTAGCAAAGAAGAAGAGATAAAAACAAGTGAAACCAAGAAAGAGAAAAATTGCCTGTGGCAGAAAGTGTTTATTCACTAGGAAGGTACAACAGGGACTAGGAAATGACAGTGCTCAAAATGAAGCAGTCACTTCTGCCATGGGAAAGACAAGGGCCAAAACACAGACCCATCCAGGCCCTCACAATTCTCTATGGGAGCTCAGTTTCTAAATCTCTTGTGGGTGTTGTGACAGCCCTTTATGGCTTTTTGTGATTCATCTGCCTTTCAAGAGCCAAGTGCCCCACTTGAGCCACAGCCACCTGCGTGGCTGAAGCAAACACAGTGGGAAGGCAGTGCAAACATGGGTGCTCTTCCCAGCTCACCTGCTCCTGGGGCCCTGCTGTGGGACTTGTCCTTTGGAAGGAACTGACAGTCCACACTTGCTGTAAAAGGCTTGGATCAGATTACTTGAGTGCTGTAAGATATTGCCACATACACAGAGAAAATGAGGTTGTGTGGGGGGACACATCACAACAGACATAGGTGGACTGAACCAGATGCAAAAAGATGAAACCCACATGATTTATTGGCACATGGCACATAGGCTGGAATCAGACCAAGAAAGATCTGCCAAAATAACAAATTTCAGTGTGCCAAAGCAAGCATCCTAATAATATCCACTAGGTCCCAGTTGTAAGGGGCTGCATCAGAAAAAGCACAGACATGGGTGAAGATTTAAAGAGTCTGGGCAAATGCACTAAGCTTTTATTGACTCTGATCTGTATTGTATGTTGATATAATCAGAAATAAGGCTTTTGAGCCATTATTCCATCTGTTATGCTGGAAAAGCTTCATACAAGTAACTGAGTGATTCCAAGGCTAACAGGGAGAGGGTTTGTTATGGCTATAGAAATATTTTTGGGGATCTGGAGCACAGAGTCCAGCCCTGCAGCATTTGAAGGACCCAGGGGAATAGGTTGGGGAATCCTACCCCAGACAGATCCTGGGCTCTGGGCTCTGAAACAGGAGTCAGGGTGATGTCTGCAGTGGATCCAGATGGTCAGGAAGCAAACAGCAGTGTGGTTAGAGTTCATGGGGGATGTACCGCAAGGGCTTTGCCTTACTAATCCATTCACTGGGGCACTTGGGAGCTTAAATCAGGGATGCTATAGTTCAGAGAATTTCTGTCCTCTGGCTTCTGTTCAGAATATGTGTTCTGCAAAGTCATTCAGTAAATCTATAGCTCAAACATGGCCACTTTGGACCTCTCAGACCAGGCTCTTCTGGGTATCTGTGCAGGACATGTCCTTCCCCTCTCTACCACAGATGGTTGGTGCATAAGGAAGAATAACCCAGGTGGGTCAGAGAGCCCAGCAAGGGGTCATCCCTGGTACCAAAATGGCTCAGGCCCCCAGCTAAGAATCAACATCTTAGTCTGGAGAGCAAATGTGGAAGAGATAAAAGAAAAATAAATATTTCTGACTGAGAGACACTGTTTGACAAAGACTATAAATTCACACACAATTATCACGGAGGCAGAAGACTTCCACACACATGCCCTGAAAGTGTGTGGGACTTCTTCCTGGATATTGGATGCAGATTCCATGGTTACTTTCCTGGGAGTTGAAGGAAAGGATTTTGATGTGTTCTCCATCACAACTGGATGGTAAGAAACATTGGATCCTAAGTTATATTATTTCTTTGCTAGCTGTAAAATTAATGGCACCTTTAACTTCCCGCTGTATCTATGTACTAGTAGTCTCTTTTTGTCTTATTCTTGTGTAGCAGGTAGTCTGCTTTAAGTCTTATGTCTGTTAGTTTCGTGTCTATTAAATAAATAATTCATTCTATAATAGACTGAATCAGCCATTATTAAAGAACTTGCGAACAAGAGTGGGTCTTGGGGTGCTGGCCACGCCTAGAAAGCTACTGCCTGCTGCCAGAGGCCTGGGCAAAAGGCAGGGATTTATCTAACACCTCACATCATTCATAACAGTATCATGGTGGATAGAGCCTCCCCAAGGGATTCCTGCACCTTGCTGTTTTCTTCCAGAAGGTCACGCAAGAGCTGGGTCACCCTGTCATGCTGTGACCTCTCTGGCCAGTCTGTATGGAGGGGAGAGCCCATGCACTGATGCAGTGGCCACTGAGCAGAGCTTCTGGGGCAGTCCCTGGGCTAGCTGAAGACCTCATGAGACGTCAGGATGTTACAGCCACAGGTTAGGAGATACTGGCCTAGATAAAAAATGCTGAAATCAGGGACTTGGCATGCTCTGCTTTGGTATAACTCCAAAATTTTTCGTGGAAAAAAATTTAATCCACTAAGTGACAATCTTGAGAGCCTGCAGGCCAACTCTGACAGTTCGCTTTAGGGAAGATTCAAGAGATCCCTTTCCCAAGGTGCTTTCCCTGCCTCTCAGAGGCATTTTCCCTTAGTCCTCTGGCATGGTGTAAACTAGCAGTCTGGTAAAAAGCTAGAGGCACTGAGAAGTCACAATCTGAGAACTGCTGCAGTGAGGCAGTTGTCAACTTGCCAGAGCTCACCTACAGACACATGAGCCAACACAAACAGTAGAAGACTCAGCTGCAAAGTCGGTGTTTTTCTGCAATGGCACTGACAGTAAATAATGAATAGGAAAACACCTATTCTGATCTCTGCAAAACTGACTCTGGAGTAGGCGTTGCAAGATTTCCTTCTGATGACCATACAGGTGCAGTTCAAAGGCTTTTTTGGTTATTTTCTGAAAATCTTGTTGGGTGACTCAAAAGCGTATGATCTGTGAATCAATCCCTTTAGTCACTGACACCAGTGAAAGGGACAGGGTGCTACTGCTGCACTTGCCTTATTTTAAAGAATCCTTTATTTATGACCCACAGTTTTTTGTTGGGCCAATGTTTGCACAGTTTTAGAGCTGGGCTGAAATCCCCAGATTATTGCAATCAACATACTGCATGTATTATCACGGTATTTTATACAGTTTCAGAATTCTACATTTAAAAGTCTGGTGTCCCTGCTCTCTTTTGTGGACATTGGGGGTACTGAATGAAGGTATATGACAGAATGCAAAGATTAGTCTCATCTGACTATTTTTCATTTTACAGATTCTCGTTCAAATACATTAAAAACCATATATTTTTAGGGAGGGAAAAAAGCTTTCAGTGAGTTCTTGTTTGAAATGTCAGAGAAAAAATAAACTAAACCAGACATAAATGCAGCGATTCTGACATTAATAAGATTCTGTTGCAAGTCTGCTGGTTGTTTGATATTCAGGTTTGTCAGTCTATGCAGCTTTAGTCTTCATTGGTTTAGTCAATTTTTAAAATTTTCCCTCATTTGTTTGCAGTCATTCCTGACTGCCTGCAGCGTACTGTTTACAGTGCTCCTTACAGTTCAGGCTTTTCAGGTTTTTTTTGAAAATATCTGCTTCTGTAGCAGATATTACCAATGTTGTTTTCAAATATCTTCCTCTTAGGAGCTTTAAGAATGTTTGAGATATAGGTTATACTCAGTGCTTTTTCATAATAGCTGACTTGTATTCACAAATCAATGACAGCATCTACATACAAACCATCTTTTCTAAACCTGTAATATTAGAGTTGTTCTCTTAAGGGCTTAGACGTATCCAAGAGCTTGGGGGAAGGAGCTGTTAAGTTTGGAACAAGGCCATAATCAAATACCAATTCGAATTTTGTGGAGGAGAGAGACAGCTGAGAGGTCCTCCTCCTGGGGGACAGGGCTAGGAGTCACTCCCTCCAGGTCTGACTGGATGGATGTTTCCACACTGAAAAGTGCCAAGGGGAGTCTCAAACGCCAGACCATGCCATGTTTCCAGAGCAGGAGAGGAGATCCAGAGCTGGAGATGATAGATAGACTCTGGTAAAAAGGCAAAGGCAGTGGTTGTCCCCAGAGGGATGGGAAGAGAAATGACCCCTACCATGATGCCAGCAAAGGCAGGGCACTGTTCTCTAGTTAGTTTGTGGTGCTCCTTGTCTTTGGTCTGTGTAGAACCATCAGTTTGGAGGCACCTTCCCCCTACTGAAGGAAGACTGTTACTCTTGCAAGACCAAGAGTTGCATTCTCAGATTATTACCTTTTTTTCCCATCCATGTTGACAGTCAGACTGTTTGTGATTGGATTTCTGCAATGTAGTCTGTATTTGAAACTGCATTCCTGTGCTAAGGGGAGGGAATTCTGGCCAGGAGGCAATTCTAACTGGGCACATATCACAGCTGCATGGTCAGAAGAGGCCCCTGGGTGACATTCACCGCCAGCTGATATCGTTTCTCTTGAATGCAGGTCATTGCAAGGCCAATGGGGTGTCCCACATCCCTCCTGGCATTTCAGGAGATAAAAGATACACCTCATGCAGACAAGCACATACAGGTGCTGCATTCACACGTATGTGAGGCAACCACTGTGAGATGAGGTAAGTAAAATTTTTTTTTGGTTAGGAAAGACTGCATTTGGCAGTTCCAGTTTCCCATTTTTCTTCACTCCCTCCCTTGCAGGCTAGGGACAAGTTTTACTTTTCAAGAGAAATTTAATGATTTTGTTTTAAACAGCAAAAGAAATTAAACAAATGAAGATTTTTCTTTTTAGCTGGAATTTTTCCAAATTAGTTCTGTGTGAAATCCACATGCTTTCCTTTGAGCACATGGAGTTTTATAAAGTCAACCTGACCAAAATTTCTTTTTGACATACAGACCTGAAGCTTCTCCTTTCCAAAAAGGTCAATGTGCAGCATCTCACCTTTATGAAATTGCTTTTTTCCTCTCAGGATTTTCTGTTGCTTTTGTCAATATTATGAACCATATACTTCTTAAAAATCCTTCCCTATGCCTTGTTCTCCCTTTAAAAAATCATATGACCTTTTCAGTTATGGGAGGAGTATGGATCTGCTCCACAAAAAGCAGAGCTGCACAGCCATGAAATAAGAATTACAGACAGAGTTTGTGAAGCTGATCCTCTCATGGAATCTCTGCACAGCTGATATTTCCAGAAACAGGACAGTAATCGAATGATATATGTACCTGGGCTGGCAAAAAAAGAAGCCATTTGTATGACTTCTTTCACATGACGGTTTACTAAAGGAATTTCTTAACTAAACACAGATGTCACAAATTATTGTAGCATTTTTGAGTAACAGCAGTTCAGCGGAATTTCTTGGCTCTTTTGATCTCTCATTTTACATTGCCTTTGCAAGAATAGTTGTCTTTCCTTGCTGTGGAAGGCTTACCTGAAGTCCCCCAGTCCACTAATTCATAGTAAAAATGCAACCTTATACAATACTTCTATTTATCAGCTTGATCCTCTTTTTTGGATATATTTTTTCCTTGCTGTCTAGCAAGAATCTAGTAAAGTTTTTGATGACATTTTCTCTGAAGGTATTTCAATCTCAAAAAAGGAATGAATACAGGAGAGGAAGTTCTATTAAAAGCATATGGGAGAATTTAATGGGCTTGTGTCATGGACAGTAATGTAGTATTTGTTACTGAAAGCCAATACTTGGTTTCCTTCAGCACAGAAAGGTGACACTGAAAGTGTAAGTAGACCAGTCGTTAACCAAAGCTAATAATCTATGGTGACAACAGTGTAAACATGTTCAGTAAGTAGTCACATATCCAATAACCTTTCTGAAAATGTACTTAACTTTACAGCCTTGAAACAAATCTCCCTATCAATGTGGCACAAGCCTGTGCAGTGCTAGATTAGCAAAGTGGAAGTCCCATGGGCAATTGATGGTTGAGCAAACACAATTAAGGCCTAAGAGCTGAAATAATTTCAAGTTCTTGGACTTAAATTAATAGAACTGAAGTGACTGAACTTAGCCACTTTTCTGACAATAATATGTTATAAAGAAACCATATAGAGCTAGGAATACCACTGACCAAAGTCTCTGGGGTTGATATGGTTTTGTATTATTCTGGAACAGCAAGTTTGTCACTGATTGTGTGAGCTGTTCCCCCGTTTTCATAGCAATATACAGTCATGAGCTGTGGCAAGACGCAAATGAGGGCTGGAAGTGTTCCTGACCACTGAAGTGCTGTGGATACACCAGGGCTGGGACAGCATGAGCCCAAAGTCCAGGGCAGGGACACAAAGCTGTGGGGTCTCTTTTAGACTCCAGGGGGATGGTGAGTTCTGCTCTGTACCCTGCGCCCTGACCCTCATCAGTCTTCAGGACAGATACACACATGATTCCAAACACCACGAGGAGGTCTGAGGGGCATGCCAGCAGAGCTTGGCTGTGGTTGGCAGCTAAGCTAGAGATGCACCACTGAAGGGGAGGTCCTCCTTCCCATGCCAGACCTCACCTTGGAATTCAGCCTGCACCATCACTGCCCATGCAAGCCAATGGCAAGCTGACTGAGGGAGATAACAAAAAAAACATTAACAGAGCACTCTCACAGTGATGGATTCTGTGGCTTCTGAGCCCTCTGAAGGAGCCTACCATGGTCTTGTGGGAAGTGCCAGTTGCTGCACATGAGCTGGGGCAGGAATAGCAACCAGAAGTGGGCTGTGGAGGTGAGATTTCTCTCTCAGCAACAGTAAGCAGTTATTCAACATGCTCAGTTATACCATCAAACTGTACAGTAGCCACTTGCTGTCCAAGAGCTCTTCTTGTAAGTTATTATCACTGATTTTCTCAATGGTATCCATTTGCCTTCTCTTTATTGAATGCACACATTATCTGTTTTCTGAGGATTTCTGGACTGGGAATTACTTCTCAGGGTTAAAGCTGTCTGATCTGTGGGTTTGACACTGTTCAATGCTTCTCTTGTTAATAAAAAACTTATGACTTCTGTGCTATAAATATGGGAGTTGGATTCAAGGGTTTATTCTTCCTACTGACACTGAACAAATACAAAAACAAGTCTGATTTCTGGATGTAGCCTATGGGGTTTTTAAAAAGTAGTAAGTTGCAGCTACTAGCAAGTATGTCAAACCTTCTTGAGTCAGTGTCACTAAGAAAACACCCACATGCACCCAAAGTGCAAATCAAACACACATGTCAAATTTTGAAAGCATAAGATCTGTCCTTAAAGAAGGGAGGATCAGAGCACAACATAATACATGGCACTGAACCTGCAGAAAACATAAAATGACATGAGGGATGGCTGTTTTTTCTGTTAGGATGTATAAAGTATGACTTAAAATGCTGAATCAATGATGAATTCTTTATTCCAAAGGGAGGGGGCAAGGCATGTGAACAATCTTACCATTCTTGTCTGCTCTTCTTAATATCTAAACAAAAAGAGAGACAGAGAGAACACAGTCAGTTTTTATTTTTTCTTGTATGGGTTAAAAACAAACAATGCTCTTTTTAGTGCACATTTATAGTTTGAGCTCTATGTCACATTTTCACAAAGTTGAATAAAATTTTAAAGTTCTTAATGTGTTGCCATCCTTCCCTCCTCAGAGTATTGCTTTTTTTAACTCCTCCTCTGCTGTGTGCACTAAAAACCAAGACCATAACAAGAACCAGTTTTATTTTCTAGTTTGTTTATGGATTATAAGGATGATGTTCAGGCCCAAAGCCTGATACTGTATGGCTACTAAGGTACTGGATTCAGGGTTGAGAGAAGTGGCCTAAAGAAGCAGAGCAAGAGTGATGGCTGGGAGGATGTGCTGAGCAGCTGAGATGGTGAGAAAGACCCATGGTTTGTGTGGGTGGAGGAAGCGAAGGGATAAGCCAGGAGAGGAGCTGGGTGGCATGAAGGGATCAGACTCGGTGTCACAGGCTACTTCAGCCTGAACTGCACTGGGGAGTCCAGGCAACGCTGCAATGAGTGTAGGAAAGGGAAGAAAACAAATCTTCCAAATACAGTTTCTATTGTTGTGAATATCCAGTGACGTGTTTCAAAATGGGCACATATATTTTTGAGAGCTGACAGCAATGAAAATGTTCTCTGGTTTATTAAAATGTTAGTAGCATTTAAACAGCTTCCCCAGCACATGCCATAACAGCTCTGCTCCTAGAAGTGAAACCAGACAAGATTAATCCAAGTGCCAAGCTCAGTTGCAGCATCTTCATGACAGTTTTCTGTAGAGTGGGGTTGGCAGGGAACCAACAGAGTTGTGACCCACATCCAGGGCTTTACAGATGGTCTCTAAGCAGAACTTTGCATTGGACCAACTTTACAGCACTTGAAGTATGAAATATACTTAACAAGATAACAATTTCCCTCCCTATTTAAATAAATCACATACTCAATTTTCAGTATAAGGATTGGACTTTTGAAGGAATGTAGCAGTGGAGTTTCAATCAAATAGAAATGTCCCATATACATGGGTCAAGAGTGGCAAAAGTCTCTGCATAAGTAGTTTTCAAATTTTGATCTAAAATTTTTTTACATATTTATTATTTTTATAATTATTATTTAAAGTTTGTATTACTTTGTTTTAATTAATTACACCACCACCCTCCCAACCTTAAGGAAATATTAAAATCCTTTAGACACTTGAGAGGGACTTTGGCAGAAGATCAGAGAGGAGGTTGCTTTAGCAATCATATATCACTCTCATTAGGTCTCTCTCTCTGGAGAGAGATTATTTATAAGAGCATGCAGTGACAGGACAATGGGGAATGGCTTCAAACTGAAAGAGGATAGGTTTAGATTAGATGTTAGGAAAACAATCTTTACTGTATGGGTGCTGAGGCACTGGTACAGGTGGCCCAGGGAGGTTGTGGATGGCAGTGTTCAAGGCCACGTTGGAGGAAGCTCTGAGCAACCTGGTATAGTGGAAGGTGTCCCTGCCCATGGCAGGGGTGTTGGAACGGGATGATCTTTAAGGTCCTTTTCAACCCAAGCCATTTTATGATTCTATAATTCTATTCCCCAGTGGGATCAGGACCTCAGTGCCTGCCCTTTCTGTGCAGCCTTATAATAAACCTCTTGCTGCCTGGTCTACTTTAAAGGTAAGTTTTTGTATCAGTGGGGGTACTCCACTGAGGAGTAATCACACATCTACACACCCCCAAATATCTAAAATATCTGTGACATAAGTGTACTCTCACAGCAGGAAGGGCCCCCAGGATCCAGTCCCTGCTTTGAAGCAGGTAGACATGGTTTGGATTTAAGGTTTTCCTCCAGATATAAGAGGAGAATCACAGAAAGATCCTCTCCCTCCCTCCTATTCACGGGTTTGTGAAAGGTATCTGCTTTCCTATAAATATGAACCTGATGCTGAGGTTAAGAAAATGCTGAAAATGAAACAGTTTTATTTTGAATTCTTTTTTTTCACGGTAATAAAATCAGAAGTTTTCAGTTTATCAGATAATCTGACCATGTGCAGTTTCCTAACCCAGTGTGCTGAATTAAACTG
Organism: Eulacestoma nigropectus; assembly: GCA_013397775.1. Taxonomy (NCBI): domain Eukaryota; kingdom Metazoa; phylum Chordata; class Aves; order Passeriformes; genus Eulacestoma; species Eulacestoma nigropectus. The sequence continues at coordinate 57,104 of VZTE01006596.1, forward strand.
GGGAGTTGGCTCCATTTAATGTTTTTTAACTCTTTCTTGGCAATTTAGATTTCTCTTCTGTTTTTGTAATGTATGACCCTAATTCTCCCTTTTCTCTTACAAGTGATATCTCTGAGACAAAAAGAAATCTGCATTTTCAATATACACTTGAATTGAAATAATAGAAGTCAACAAAAATTCTTATTTAAATGATTTCCTATGGAGGCTAGAGAAATCAGGAGATGAGCAGATGAAGTTTGCTTGAAATAATTTGGGGAAAGGTTGGGGAAGTTGAAGTGGATACATTAGAGAAAACATCTAGATAAAGAGACCTTTAACACAGAATATGTCATTCTCAGCTGATATTGTGGAATAATGCCAGTACAGGAGCTGGTCTGAAGCAGATCAGAGTTAGTAGCAGAGGTGGTCTCAAGATTTGGAGGTCTCACCAAGGTCAGGGGATTCTTTGAAAATCTTTGGGTGGGAGTTTAGCTTTTACTCGGATTTGCCTTGGAACAGAGAAATGCTCTGTGCTGCGCAACTTTAGACAAAAAATCTTTACAGCTGCACCTTGCAAGATGCTGAGCCCTTGGTGACAGTCTAGCACAGCACCCCTGGGGGGCTGCGTGGCCAGATGCACATCAGGGCACCTCCCTGGGCTCACCCTCAAAGGGCTGAGGGGCTCAGGATTCTCTGCACATTTACCTTGGGCACCTCAAATTCATCAGGGTCTAATGGGATGGGAAGAGCCTGCATGGTTTGTGAAAAATCCCCAACTTTTATAGGGTGAGAAACTCTAGTGAAAAGCGCCCCTCCCCTCCTCCCCCCCACCCCCATCCCAATTAAAACAATAAAATTTTAAGCA
>VZTE01006596.1:58081-78986 GCA_013397775.1 Eulacestoma nigropectus
GAAGCTCTCCTAGCCACCCCCAAACACTAACCTGCTCCCCTCAAACTAGCAGTCATAGAAGCTAAAGGGGAAGGGGAAAGGAAAAGGAAAAGGGGAAAAGGAAGGGATAAAGGAAGGTGAAAGGGAAAGGGGAAAAGGAAGGGATAAAGGAAGGTGAAAGGGAAAGATCCACAGTCTCACTGGCTTCCCCCCCCTCCACCGAGGGAGGAGATAACAGCTCAAGGAAAAAAATAAAAGAATAAGAAAAGAAGAAATAAAAGAGGGGGGAAAAAAAAGAAGGATGGAGAGAAAAAAAAAAGACAAGAGAAAAAGGCAAAACATAACAAACCAGGTGCCCCCTCCCCAGACACTCGCAGGTGCCCTGTGCGGAAGCACGGGTTCCGTGCCGGGGTGCCGCGTACTCACATCGCGGAAGATGCGCAGCCCCTGTCCCCGTTCCGCCGCCATCCGCCCGCCTCAGCCGCCGCCCGCAGCGCCTGCCCGGGGCCGGGGTTCCTCCGGGGGCCGAGCCTCCCCCGGGAACCCGCCCCAGGAAGGGCAGGAGCAGGGGCGGCCGCGGCTGCTGCTCCCTGCGCGGCGGCGGGAGGGGCACACACCCTGTTGCATCCTTAAAGCGTGCTGGCGGCGACACTCGCTTTCTCTCCACGAAAGAAACTTGGATCTTGCAATCTGTCAGGCCACGTTTGCACTGTCGTTTTGGCTGCCTTCCCCTTCAGCACAGTCACGTTTGGGGAGGTCTTTCTCAAGAAAGCCACAAGAGCCCAGACGGAAGATGAAGTCTGGGCAGTGCAGAGGGGTGATGGGGCGGCTCCGCGCTTTCACACTGCGGTGCGGGGACCGCCGATAGCTGCGCTCTGCAAAAGCGCTCGGGCTTGAGAATAAGATGCTTGGATATAATATATCCCTCGAAGTGGCCCGGCCAAAAACCAAGGGCAGCGCTGGTGTTCCTGCAAGGGAGCAAGCGGGGAGCTGTGGGATGGGGCAGGACAGGGCTCGGCAGGGTGAGGGCAGGAGACGAAGAGGGTTTGGGGGTGAGGGAGAGGGAAAGCAGTTCTGAGGGGAACTCCCTCCGGGTTATTTCAGACCCGCGCCAAGAAGTTATTGCACGGACATCGTGTAACGGGCTTTTACTTTGTGCTCCCACCACACACTGCAAGCAGGTGGCATTGCAATTCTACATCATATAATACAATAGTGTTATATATTATATACTACATTTATTGACTACTACATATGATACTGTGCTTCTTAACAAATATTAGAGTGAAGTTTTTGTTTTAAAACACCTTCATGGATGGAAAGCCTCAGCCGTGGTGTGACTTGGGAGTTCCTGCTTCTCTCACCTCCTTTTCCACATTTCAGAGGAAAACCTAAGAGATGGGAGAGAGAACTGTCCAATTGGAAAGACAAGGCATTTCACGGGGTGAGCAATTTTTTTTCTCAAGTCATAAAGATGACTTGAAAAAGAGATGGAAGATCTTCTCAGGCTATTTTTGCTTTTTAATAATACTGTAAGGCTTTTATTTAATCTGATTTTTGTGATGGAAGTACGGGAATATATTTTTTACAGAGAGACAAAAGAAGAAAAAATCCCAAAGGTTGGTCTCAAGAGCCTGGAGGGTGAGTGGAAATAAGAAAAAGTTTCTTTAGACTACAGAGGGGCTTGGTTTTGTTAACTTTTATAACAACAACATGAATAATTTACATATTGAACTTTTTTGACTGATCTCTATCTCAGAATAAAAAGACTTTTGATGAAGAACCAGTACTTTTCCCTTTTGATTAGTCTTAACATTCACTAAGAATATTTTGTTTGTCTAGAGAAATCTTCCTTCAAAATTGTAAGAAAAAAAATTGTCCCATCTTGATATTTTTAGGGTAAAAATTAAAACATAAGAGTCAAAAATGTCTCATAGGACTTTTATTATATGAGGAAATTGTGAATAGAGTATATGTGAAACTTACAGATGATAATTTTTATACCACTTTAATATTACCTGAAGTAATATCTCAGTTTTAACACCGCAAGCAGGACCAGAGCTCTGAATTTTACTAGGTTCCATATTCATTCAATGATCTCCCTCTGTCTCTGAGCAAGATGTGAGGAGAAGGGAATGCAGCTGTGTGGGGCCCTGTGATGTGGGAGTACAGGTTCTGCCCTAATGGGAAGATGATGGCTTTGTGACCTGCCCAGGTGAGGTTAGCGAAGGTCAGCACTCAGTGACGCGCTCCCCTCCACAGCCACAGGCCTGTGCTGCTCACCATCTATCGCAAGAAATAAAAGTTGTTCTCTGTGTGTCTGAGGATGAAACCTAAGAGCCTGCTTTTTTCCTGCCCTGTGTCAAATCATTAAACTTTTATTTAGAAACCAGCTACCTTACCATCATCTTGGCTCATGTGAAATGGTCAGCCAGTGTGTAATGATTTTGCTTTTCAATCTGGGAAAAACAAACAAATGAAAGCTGGCAGCAAGAGCTACCTTCCACTTATTGTGCAGTGGACTGTGATGTGCAACAAAAACCATCGATGTTGAGACAGATAAACAGCAAAATTTCCTTTTTACTGAGGAAATGCAAGCTGTCCAAATGCCTAATCAAGTTACTAAATCACTCCATGATTCCACACTCTATGTGTGTGGCCTCTAACTGACAGGAAAAACACTATATAACGCTTATGTGAAAATATAACCTTTCCACCAGAGGAACAGTATTATTTGTGCTTGGCTAGGGGAATGGATCTGCTTCATGGTCTTTTTTTTTCACTGCGGGAGCTGACTGATACGTATCCAAAGGGCTGAGTTAGCATTGCACAGTGTCCTCCTTCAGCTTTCAAAACCTGTTGTTTTGTCATGGTTTGAGCATCTGGTCTGGTGCTCTGTAGGCCAACCCCAAACCAGCCTCTGGTTTGGATGCTCAAATGCTGCCCCTGTAGTAGCTCCCTCATAACTTTTCTTGGTCATAAAGTAAAAACAGAGAAAATTCAGATTTAGTATGTTTGTGGCCATGGCTTGTAATACGAGCAGTAACAGAGGAAGTAAGAGGCCACCTTTATTTTCCCATCACTTTGTGTCTCATACATGGACTAATCTGACCCAAGTGAGGACCCAGTATCTTTACAGCTTTCTAGGAAATGGACTCTGATGATGAAAAAGTGAGTCCTCCTCTATAACCATATGGTAACTGTGCCAGTGACAGCAAGGGTAGATGTACAAATCCCAAAAGGAATGTTGGTGTTCCTGGAAAACCATTAGGCCAGCCACCTGTACTGGAGTGTGTGGCTACATATAGTTCATCAGATGAAAATCACCTCAACGTTCCCAGCTCTGGGAGCTCACTTTACCCTCATTGCAATCCCTCCTGGGACAAGGCCTGAGTCTGCTCCCATGCCTTTCCTGCTCTCCTCCTTTCCCTCTGGTCCCATATCCTCTTGGTGGTGGAAAGGAAAACCAGACACAAACCATACTGGAGCCACAGGGCAGTTCAATGGCAAGCCAGTGCAGACAACAGGGATGAACATCAGCAAGTGAGCCTGAATGTATCGGACCTCTTTCCTAAATCACTAGGAAAATAAATGTAAAGCTGTTGTGAGAGACTGAAATGTTAGTGGTTAATGACTCAAAACAGTCGGCCGTTTGTGGAGGCAGCAGGGTGCTTAGCTGGGTTTGCACCCCCTGGCCGAGGGGGATGAGGGAGTGTAAAGGGACATCCAGCAGAGACTATGGCTCATGTTGAGAAAAAGCCTGCTGTGAGACTGGATGGATAAGGCAGATATGTACTTACAAGACGTAAGAAAAAGAATAAAGGAAAAGATCAAAGCATAAGAGTCAGAAGCAAAACAATGCGAAAGCACAGTGAAAAATTTGTACTTTTATTCTTTGTATTCGCAACATTCCCAGAAAAAAAAAGTAGAAGAAAACTGCTATTGTTTGTCTGCAGCTAAAATGATTTCATAATGTCCTTGTTCTGGCCAGGACAGGGTTAATTTTTTGCAGTAGCTGGGAGGGGGCATGGCTAGGGCACAGAGGTTATTCTAAACCACCTCATGTCATTGTTGGGGGCAGGGGAAAGGGACACTCCTCCAGGGAGAAGGGATTCCTTCCAAGAAAACACAATGTTTTCTATTAGTGGGGTTTTTTTTCCCATGTGAATCGTTTCTTTTCTTATACCCTCTGTCATCAGTATTGTTGCTGTTACTGTTCATTTTCTTATTTCTTTTTCCAGTAAATCGTTCTTATCTTTACCCGTGATCTTTGCCTTTTGTGCCTCCAATTCTCAATGTCACCCCACTGAATAGGGAAGGGGAAGGGGAAAGGGGAGCAGGTGTGTGATTTTGGAGAGTCTCAGAGGGGACACTGAATTGGGAAGTACCCTTCCTAAACCATGACATATATTTAACCCAAACCCAGAGAGGTGTAGTTCACAGTACCTGTCAGGCTCAGATACAAGCAATGGTCCTGAGCAGTCCATACACTCCTGCTCCGTTCCCCCTAAAAGGGGGGATCATTAGGTTATCTGTATGTCTTGGTTTGAAAGACAGGTGTCTGTTAAGGAAGGCAGGAGCCTCCCTTGGAATGGAAAATGCAACCCCCTTCCCTCCGAATGATTATAATTTTTGAAATTAAGGGGCTCTCAGGCACAGATATAGGGAATAGGAATAACAGTTCTTTACTAATATATATATATATAGAGAGAGAGAGNCTCTCTGCCCCACACGAGAAAACCGCAGGGGAAAGAGGCTGGCCAGCTAGACCCCTCCCCCTGTGGCCAGGTCTTTTGTCTCTTTGGCAGCTTGTATGGGGAAAAATTCTTTGGGAGAAAAAGAAAACAAAAAGAAACCTCCTAAAACCCCAACACTGTATTGCAAAGTTTTAGTCACTAATTGTTTATCAAACCTGAGAGAACAGTTTCCCACACAGCTGAAGATGGGAATGAGGCTCCCCCAAAGAGTTAATTCCAGTCTTAAGGGTCCTGGTCTATAAGGGCTCAGAAGGAGCCATTGACCACAGAGTACTTTTAGGAGTCTGGTTAATTTATTCAAAGGTTTGAGGCTTGTTGGAGTGTGTAAATAACTACAGTTTCCTCCATGCCTATGTACGCCCCTGCCAATGGCAACTTATAGGTAACATATTTTGTTGCTGTGACTGCCACTAAGAAAAAGGCCAAAGGCCAAAGTCTGGGCCAGAAATGAGCACATAGACACATATAATAGACAGTACAGCAATCTGGGAGAGTGTCTGAGACCCGTGACATGGAGTCAGGGGTTTGACTTTGGCAAAGCTTCAGCGCCTGAGCTCTGCTTTAGGTGCCCAAATATTTTTCTAGGTGTAGGCCGTTGTCCTTCCCACTCAACTGGGGTTTAATTACATGAATCCAATAAAAAGATCATGGAACTGAGAAGACTATCTCAAACTCATTTCTGTAGCTGGATTTGAGAATTTTTTTTAAGAAAAATTGTATTATTCCAATGGTTTTGTGAAATGAAGAATTTTCTCTCTACTTTTCCCAAGCTGATTCTCAGATATACATCTCCCATGAAACAGTATCCCATGGGGTTATTCTAGCTCTTTTCTTTGCTTTTCAGTTTGAAAATCAGTGGCAGTTGTTGAAATTCTGCTGTCTGAAATGACCTCCTGGCTCATACCAATTCAGTGATTTCATCTCTTGCAGCCTTGCTGACAGCTCAGAATCTGCAAACAAAACCCTCTCCCCAGCTGGGCAGTGCTCACAGACTAGTGGAACATCTCGTGGTTCTTCTTACCTCAAGGAAAGCCAAGGGCTCTCCAAGGCCTTTTTGACTGATGTTTTCATAATATTGCTACAACTCTAGATGTGACTCTGTTTTGCTTTTAGTGGATCTTTGGTGGGAACTGAATTCTTGCAGAAAGAGAAAATATGGCACCATCTATTTAAAAAATGTCTCTAGCAATTTTACATTGCCAGAGAATTCAGTGGCAAGCACTGTCTGCTCTCCAGCTGTTATCATGTTCAGTCCTAGGCTAAGGAGAATAATGCAAATAAATCTAAAAAAAAGGAAGGAGAGATGTGATTTTATCTCTTATTGATTTTAAAAATAATTAATACAGTTAATAGCTCAATATTTAATATAAGAATTAATAGATGTCTACTTGAAATAAAGAATCACTGCTGCTAATTGACAGAACCAAAAGCCTTAATCCAAACAGAGCATAGCTTTGGAGAAATTTCTATTCAAATTTCTATCCAACCCTGTACAAGAAACTGAAATAATTTCTGGTAACGAATGCTGAAACGAAAGTTTTGGCCTGCTTCTGAGTATTGTGCTTCTTTGGAGAAATTCAACCTAAAATATTCCCATAGAACTTCTACTTACAGATGGGATTTGAGATTGAGAATAGCAGTAAGTGACTTGGACAAATATATCCCACTAATGCTGCCGTTATCCTGGAGCCAGACCCATGGGGGCTGGTTCAATACCCCAGTGCTAGCCCAACCCAAAGACAACTAGGTTAAATTTCTGGGCATATTCTGTAGGGTCCTAGACAAAGAATTTAGTAGCACTAGTATGCCTAGGAGCCCCTGGATCCACAAATTATCTGCAAACCTGCTGAGTGCACCCTGTCCCATCATCCTTGTCATTAATGAAGACGTTACATAGTACTGGTCCCAGTATCAGTCCCTGTGCTGCACCACTTAGTGACTGGCCTCCCGCTGGCCTGGAGAGGCTGAAAGAGCTGTGACTGTTCAGCCTGGAGAAGAGAAGGCTCATCAGTACATTTACCTATAAAGATAGGGACAGGAAAACAAAATTCTACAGATAGGCATATGATATCAGAATATGGTCACTCACTGCAACACAAACAGGGAACTGAAAACAAGATTTTAGGTTGTGTATGTGTGGCAGAACATGTCTACCCCCTCTCTCTACCACAGATGTCTGGTGCATATACAAGAGATAACTCGGGCAGGTCATAGGCCCAGCATGGGGTATCTCTGGCACCAAAAGGGCTCAGGCCCTCAGCTAAGAATCAACATCTTAGTCTGGAAAGCAAATGTGGGAAGAGATGAAAGAAATATTCTTGACCAAAAGACACGGTTCTTATGTCTATAAAAGCCCACACAAATTATCACAGAGCAGAAGTCTCTTACACACGCCTTGGGAACGTGTGAGGAGATTTCTCCTTGAAGCTTGGACGCAACTTCAAGTTACTTTCCCGGGAATTGAGAGAAAGGACTTCGGTGTGTGCTCTGTCAAAAATTGGATGGTAAGAAACATTGAATCCTAAGTTTTACTATTTCTTAGCTAGCTGTAATTTTAATGGTACCTTTAACTCTGCATGTAAATACTAGTATTCCTTTTTGTCTTATATCTGCGTAGTAATAGTCTGTCTTAAGTTTTATGTCTGTTAGTTTTCTGTCTATAAATAAATAATTCATTTTATAATAGACTGAATCAGCCATTATTAAAGAATTTGTGGATGAGAGTGGATTTTGGGGTGCTGGACACCTTAATAACACGACTGCCTGCTGCCAGAGGCCTGGGCAACAGACAGGAGCTGATTTAAACCTACATCATTCATTCATAACAGTATGCTCTACAAAAGCCAAAACACAATCATCAAAGGATGCAATAAAACAACAGGGACATTTTATGTGTTTCACTGTGAGAGGTGTTTTTATCTTTCAGAGACTGATTGTACAAATCACTTTAAAATTAACAGGAATTGCAAGATTGAGTTTTCTACATGGGATATGTATCCTCTCAAAAAATTTAAAGACTTTATTACCCTCAATTTAAAAAATAAATAGACAGTTTATACAATTTCTTGATCTGTTTCTGTGCTGAGTTATATCAATATAAGCAAAAGAGCGATTGTATTCTTTGGTGCCAGTCTGTTGAGCTCTGGAGCAATGCTACTTGGTGTGAGTACAGGCCCTAACAGTATGAGATAAGAAGTTTACTCTTTCCATTTCAGTTATCATGAAAGCTGTGGGAATGAATCACCATTTCTTCTTTCCTTTCTTCCCTTTCCCTTTCCCATTTCTTTTTCAGTTTCCTTTCATTTTTCTTTTCCTTTTTCCATTTCCTTTTTCCATTTCCTTGTCCTCTTCCATTTCCTTTTCTTCTTTTTCCTACAGAGCTCCAAGTGTGGGTTCCTTCTCTGGGAAAGATTTTAATCTGAAGAATGAGTGCCCCCATCATTACAGGCTTCCTGAAACTGCATTCTGTGTTTGGAGAATTGAGTCCCGAAGCAGGTACAATACTACAGTGGATGATAATGAGAGAAGTATGAGAAAAATTAGAGGAAGAACATTATGTATTCAAATCCCTCAGGCTGTTTTGAAAATTGTATCCATGATTATTAGTGAATGTCAGATAATTCTTACTTACTAGGATATTCCTTATAAATATTACCCCAGGCATAGCAAGAACAGTCACAGGCATTTCCTAATTACTCACATAAGGAAGGCTGTCAAGCCAAATAAAAAAAATGTTAATTAAAGTTTCAGATCTCATTTAAAAAAAATACAGGCTTCTGTGAGTTTCCTCACTGTCCAAGTCAGAGAACAGTTTGCCTAGATGAAATGTAGCAAATTTGGAAAGGTCAGTTTTTCATTTGAATGCTAATCAGGAATTCTGTTTTACTACAGACCTGAATAATGAAGATATTATTTTCCTTCTTTTTGTATATAGATTAGATGACTACTAGATCTAGATGTTTCTGGTGGACATATATCAGTATTTAGATTACTTTATGTTTAGATTTTGATTATTTTGCCATAAAGGGACCTCCCCAAATTCCTGACATCTGTGACAATTATTGACAAACACGGCAGCACATAAATAGATAGAAAGTAAATATTTTTATTGCAGACATTCCTAGAAATCTTAATCATGGAATAGCAGTCTGTTGTGCTAGATGCTTAACAGCTGTGAGACAAATGGCAAAACTCACTGGTGAATGATATAAATCTCACAGCTTTTGTTTAAAAAATCCATAACAGAGATATAATTAAATTTCTTGTCCCTGCGTAGTTCTTGATACATGTCTGCTTCTCTTTACCTCAAATAATGTCCTCAGTAGTTAAGGGATAATAAAAGCAAATATCCTAGAGACAGTATAGCTGTATGTCCAGTCCCTTGTGATGTGCTTTCAGAGCAGTGAATCTGAAACCTATAAATTCATATCACTAACTTTATTGTATCATGGAGTACATTCATTGCCTTGAGGTTGGATCATAAAAAGGCTATTTTCAAAAGGTCGTTGGTATCTGACATCTAATTAGGGATTGTTCTCAAACTCTTTTGCTATTCAAAAATTGAAAATGGGTGCAAATGGAATTGTCTGCAGGATAGACAGAGTTTGTTGGTATTAAAGAATTTTCCAGTTTAAAAAAATAGGCACTAAAAAGCTGTTCAATAATGATTGTACCATTTGACTGAAAAGAATCTAAAATCACAGGATTCTGTTAGATCTCAGAAAAAACTGATTGCCTTGTTCAAAAGTAATTTCTGCTTTTAGTTATTTCATTCTAAATACATAAGCAGTTGTTTACTGTAAATAAAAGATTTCAGCATTGTTGTTGTTTAGAGGCTCAGAGAACACTGTCTTTCAAGTAGAAATTAGAGTTTTTTCACCAAAATAGGATATTTTTCGCTCCCCTCCAACTCTGAATTGATATTACACTCTACGTTAATTTTTTTTTCTAATCTGTTCATGCTGGGCTGCCTTATGCAGTTCTATATAGCTGCTACATCTGTGCCATCTTGTGGTCTGCACAAAGCTTGTAATGTTTTTTACTTTGGAAATTAATCAGAAGTACAACAGCTTGTCATCAGCCACAGCCAAGGGGGGATGGCTCAAATGGCACCCCCCTAAGCAGTGGTCCAATTGCTCTGTTAAGGAGAGGATGCCTCACAGACACGCCCAAAGGAAAATTTCGAGTCTGCAGGGTACTGGTTTGGCAGGCACAGAGAGCAAAGCATGTCAGGATGTCATTGTGGTAATGTCCAGTGATCTTTTTGTCTTCAAATTGCAATCATATCCTACCTGGAGTTTCAATAATTCATAGCAAAACTATATGTAAGCTTTTCTCTAAGATCCTGCATTTTTTTCCAACACAGAGGATTTATAACCAAGCCTCTGCCATTGTGATCAGATTCAGCCGTGGATTTGAATGTTGGCTGAAGTTCCTTATTGTGGGCTTGCTGCTCTTCTTGCCATTCTTTTTGTTCTTTGCTTTTAGGAGCAGGAGCAGATGGGTCCAAGAAGGGTCAGATAGATATGATTCTAGTATCACTTATAACCCCAGAGCCAAGGAATTGCTTGTTCTGATGTAGGACCAGCCTTTTAATCCCAGCATTAACACACTGCTTTGAGAGCAGTCTCTCTCATTGAGAGAAGTGGTTTTACTTAACTGCCATGCAATTTGGTATCCCTTTGGCTTCTGTATGTCCAGCTGCAAACTAGAAATGCCTTTTGACTACTCACGTTTCCCTTTTTGTGCTGCAGGATGGTGATGTTCAAGGTGGCCCTTCCACATTCTTAGTAGCTGCTGTCCTAAAATTGCATATGCTTTTTCTTGCCTTTATTGGGAGACAACCCTGCTTCCTGGTAGTTATTCCCTCCCATATTTTCCAGCCTAAACGTATTCATGGCCAGGTTATTCCCATGTCTTGTTGTGTCAGCTAAATGTCCTTTTCCTTCTCTGAGGTTTGGTCTTGATAGCTTTACAGAGAATGATTGTTTCTTCTTTCAGCTTTGATTCTGCTGAGCTAATTAAGTTAAACTTTTTAATGTTCCTCATATTAAAAGAAGCTGTCAGTTCCCTCATCATGCCTGCTTCTGTGCACTGGTACTCATTTGCTCCTTTTTTTCAAAGCAAGGGACAAGTGTTTTATGCCACCTTTCAGAAAGAGCTCACAAGGAAAATGTCATTACATGTCCTGTCCTCTTTGCTAAAAGTAGTGCAGAATCACAGAATGGGTCAGGCTGGAAGGCTGGAAGGTGCCACAGTGGGTGACCTGGTCCAACCTCCCTGCTCAAGCATGTGGCACCAGATTGTGTCCAGATGGTTCTTGAATATCTCCAGTGAGGGAGATCCACAACCTCCCTGGACAATCTATTCCAGTGAAAGGTCACCTGCATAGTAAAGAATTTTTTCTTCATACTCAAGTGGAACTTCTTGTGCATCAGTTTCTGCCTGTGCTTCTTGTGCCACTGCTTGGCACCACTGAGAAGAGCTTGGCTCCATCCTCTTGACACTCTCCCTTCAGACACTGATAGACATTGCTGAGGTCTCCTCTCAGTTCTCTTCTCAAGGCTGAACAGTCCCAACTCTCTCAGCCTTTCCTCATAAGTGAGGTGCTCCCATCCCCTCATCATCTTCATCCTCTGCTGGACCTGCTCCAGGAGCTCAGAAAATACTTTCTAGATACTTTTGTTTCTTTGAAAATAAATCCCTAGTTCATCATCTCCCCAGATGATGCATTCACAGTCTGTCACACAAATCTCATTGCAGGTCCAAGGGGAAGGATCTTACAACATATTTGATGAAAGATCATCACACTGCTTTGACTCCATGCCCTAAAGTTCTCTAGATCCTTCTGAATGATATTGCAGCCTTCTGCTTTGTCACATCATGCCAATATCAATTAAAAATAACGTTTCAAAGTAGGGATGAAAGCTCTTTCTGTGTTCATTGTTTCTGCCCAGCACAGGAACCTATTTTCTTAATGAGTTGAAAGATGACCTGGCAGTGCTGTCAATTGGACTTGAGTCTAGAAGGTTTTGTGCTGTTTGTGCAGCCCTCAGAAATCTTCTGAAAGTGTCCATGCTCAAGGAAAGTGGGAGGCACTCCCTTCCCTGCACTTGCTGGGTACTGAAGCCCTCCCTGGAGCATACACTTGCAGCCCAGGGGAGGATTTCCCCAGGAGGAAGGGAACTGCCCTGCAACACCGGCTCCCACCGGCTGGGTAATGCACCTCAGGGTCCAAGACAGCATTGCATTCATTTGCTGTGCAGCCCTGGAGCACCTGGTCAGAAAATCCCTCAGGAACCTATGGAGCTGAGGGGGGAGGAACAGTGTAAGTGCTGTTACAGAAGACTAACCCACCACAAACCCACAAGAATCTCTACTACTAACCGCCTTCCAGTCTAGCAATTTTCTTTTCAACAGAATCAGTTTTTCATCTGTCTTGTTCCAAACTTCATGCATTTTTCCATTTCTTTTGTGAGTTCCTTTACCATTTATTTAGCAGTTATGGTCCCAAGTGACAGCATGTTAAATGTTTTCCTGAAGTTCAGATAGATGAGATCTGCATTTCCTATTTAGATCTCTCAGCACATCAAAGAAGCTTGGTCTGGCATGATTTACCATTGGTAAACACATGCTGCCTTTGATCTCATTTTCTATTAACTTCAGTGAGCCAAAATTATAAGAGATGTGCAGTGTTTCTAATTAGAAATCAGAGTTCCCACGAGTCTCATTTTTTATTTTTATTTTGTTCCCTTCACAGTTGCTTATGCATTCATGAGTAGCAATGCAAGTGTAAATAAGTATACATATCATGTTCCTGAAAAGCGGGAGATTAACAGCTGAGATTGCTGAACTCCATTAATCTACAGAACAGGTACAGCACAAGCTGCAGCCTTAGGAAGTGCTGCTGCTCTGGAGAAGTCAAGAGAGGAATAGCTCATGCAAAGGGTCTAGAACTAGGGCTCTCCCCTGCCCAGCTGGGCACAGCCATGGGCTGTCCTCCGGCCATGGGGGCAAGTGCTCTGCCAGCAGTGGGCCCTGCTATGGAGTGTCTGAATAGCGCTATTTTCAGTAGCTGACTTTTGTCTTAATTTTCATGGATCTGCTATTTTGCTCTTCTCATCTGGTGCAATTTTGCTGTAAAAAGCATACAAAATCCAAAAGGTTTTCACATTTTAGCCAAATGACCCAGGCTGCAGGCATTATCTGGTCTCCCCTTCAAACAAAAATCTGCCATGAGACAAACACTACTCCTTCATTTTAGATTTTATTTTCTCACACTACAGCCTAATACAATCTAGCCAAAAGCTTTAGGTAATTTTGTCCAGCCTCTCTGAATTAAAGTGCTAGAACACTATATTTTCAGCAAACATGCCTTCTGCTGGCTGTCAATCAGAATTAGTTGAATAGAATATTAATATCTGAATAATCTTTCCAACTTCCCACTGTGATATACTTCCCCACTTTCCTTAGTAAATGTCTGTTTTCCCCATATTGTCCTACCTTCCCCACCCCTAGTCCTGGCCACGCCCTCAGGTTTTTCCTATTGGTTCTGGTACCCCAACTCCGCCCATTACTGCCCCCATGCCCAGAGACCATTCTCTCCGCCCCCCCCTCGTCCCCATAGAAAAGTAAGCTGCGGCCACGTGGTTTTGCTCTCTGCGTGGGGAACCAGTGTGGTACCATGTGATATTAAAGCTCTCATGTCCCCCATGTGGAAGCCTCTTCTCTGCCTCCTTTACCGCCGCTGCGTTGCAGAGCTGACAGCTCACCGGAGCGAGGGCGCGGGGCCGCCTAAAGGCTGCGGGAAGCAGCTGGCCGCTCTCCCTGCCATGGCTCCACTGCGCTCTCCGGGAAGGCTGCAGTGCACCACACCAACGCAATAACAACAGACTGCAACATCCCACATTAAAGTGTTTGGTCAGAACTAAACAAGTAAATCATCAAACATGTTTGTGAATAATGATTTGACAAAAGTTGTAAAACATTAAGATGACATTGACAAATACTCAACATGTAAAAGGGACAGAAAATGTATGTTACTTTTTTAGAAAACAGAGTTTATACATCTATTATTTCTATTTTGGAGAATAAACATGATGCCTATATTAATTTTATCTCATTTTGAGCTTATCATATTTAGATAAAAATAAAAATTGTTATATGATGAAGCAACATGAAGGTGGTTTGAATAACATAACTTCTTTGTTTTATTTGCTTTGATATTGCCACTGAGTTTCTGGCACGGGACACTTCAGAAATTCTGAATCTTGCCTAACAAGTCATTAAAACAAGATATTTAAAGCTGTGCAAAGCTAGTCTCCTATTTCCCTCTGCATGACCTTCAGCAGTTTAGTCTTTAGAAAGCTGTGGTGCACGGAAAGAGGTTTACCAGTCACGTCAGGTTTCCATCTTATTCTCTTTCCCTCCATTTTGTATTTCAACTCCTACAATTCAAAGAGCATGAACAGGTTAAACGAGAGCAGCAGAAATAAAATGCAAACATGTACAGACTCCATCTGCACAAAGAGCATTGCCCACACTAAGCCTTTCTCATGGATAAGAATTTGGGAATTAACAAGGGTTAGTAGTATTTATCGTGTATTTGATTAAACCATGGAAGCTATTAACAGGATGATGACCTAAGATACCTACTAATGGGCTATCAATTTCTACAAACCACAAATTAAAGCAGGGGAAGTGCTTACAGAGAGAGAGAGACAAGGCCAGTGTTTGCAGAAGCTGGCACGGTCTGTTGAACACTCCTGTCTGCTGAATTGCACTCTGTGTTTAACTGCTGCATCTTTAATAGCTCAAAGCTGTTAGCTCCTCATTCTGTTTCTTAAGGTAGAAAGTGATTTATTTTCAAAAGAGATTACAAGGAGGGGGCTTTAATTTTGATGAATATAAGATGAAATCCTGTGATGGATACAAAGCATAAAAAATTACAAATATGGCAGATTTAATAATTTCCCCATTTGTCTTTTCTCAGCTCTTTGATTTGGCAATATGATTATTCTTAGGCAATTCCGGTTTCTTGACTGCGTGAGGTTTTAATGTCTGAAACCTTTGTAGAGATAAGAAGGTTTACAAAGATATGTAGCAGATGTATTTTTCCCCTTCTATTATTATTTTTGTAAATATTCACAGGAGTCCAGCTGATGTCTCTTTTATCTATAACAGACAAGATCCTCGTAGCCCCAGGGTCTTGGTCCAGAGGAGTCTCTCCCTTCAGCTGCCTCTGCAGTCATGTTATTGCCATGCCAGCTTCCTTCCTACAAACCTTCTTGCTTTGCACTTTGCAAAGCATTGGATGGTCCATCCTGGTCTTGGCTAGCCTGCCTATCTGCTCAGCAGACAGAAATGGAAAACAGGAGGCTGCCTGGGAGGTGGCATGCACTAGAGGAAAATCTATGCTGAATTTAAGGATAGCTGGTGGACGAGTTATATAAATTCTCCCTTCCTGTTTTGTAGCTCACACTCAAACAGCCTGCACTGCACTCCTTGCTTCTTGCATGTGGCAATAAAATGTGTATTTATGGCAGAGTCCTTGACTCTCAGCATAGCCTTAATTAACAGCTAAGATTTACCATCCTTGCTTGCTTTGTGTTGCCAACAATGAGGAACGTAAGGCAGTTCAACAGTAAACAGAAGTATTTATCAGGTGGATCTCACTTGAAAAGGAAGCAAGTTATGTGTAAGACATTTCAAAGACACTAAAGTAGCCCGTAGTAAAGGCATATTACCACTGCCCATTGCAGCCTGGGAATCACTCCTCTGCCGACTCTGGACTGTCTCGAATAAGGGCAAAGCAGAAGCCCCAGGACGTACTGGAGATGCAGTAGCCAGATCTTACATGTCTCACCGACCTGGTGAGGTTCCTGAGCTGCACAGAGGGTATGCACCCTCTTCTGCTCCCCAGGGCATTATTTGCTACACAGGTGACACATGCCCAGAATGTGCTGGTCTCTGCATTATAACCCCAGAGCACTTCAGCCGCTGCTGCTTCTCGCGCTGTCCTTCAGGGGAAAGCCACACTGCCTGCAGTGTGCACACTGTCTAATTACATCTCCTTGCCAAAGGTCAGATTTTCATATCTGTGCTCAATAATAAAAGTCAGTAATCTCTGGCAAATAAGCCTTGATTCTTGTATTGGTATTTGTTTTACAATTTTTTTACCCGTCCTTCAGAACATTGATTGCTTTAGAATCAACCAAAACCAGCTTGACAAATATTTGTCAGTGGTTACCTCTGACAGTTTCCCACTCACAAATCTTTTGCTTCAACTCCCTTTGGCCCCGCTGAATCCTGCCTGTCCTGAAAGCTGAGCATTATTTCTTAGTTCTTTTCCTTGTGTTTGTGAAAATGGGCTTCCAGCTGAAGCAAATCTCCATCCACTTCAATTGTAAAAGCAGGCAGGGAAATTACACAACAGGTCTGCAATGCGACTCCATCCTCTCTCTAATTCCCTATTAACCTCAAGAGAACC
Source organism: Eulacestoma nigropectus (assembly GCA_013397775.1). Classification (NCBI taxonomy): domain Eukaryota; kingdom Metazoa; phylum Chordata; class Aves; order Passeriformes; genus Eulacestoma; species Eulacestoma nigropectus. The sequence continues at coordinate 74,306 of VZTE01006596.1, forward strand.
AGTTAGTATTTTCACTATGCTTCAAGTACATTCATTCTTTGGAAAGCTTTTTCTTCTTAATTGAGATACTGTCTATGTATTTTTCAACTTCAGGCCTTACTCCTCCCTCCTAATTTTTTTTAAATAAGCTTCTTTTCCTAATCTACTCATTTCTCTCTGATCACCTCTTTAAAAGCAGAAGGGCCTCATTTAGCCAGCACTCACTTCTAACATGAAAAACTAGATTTAAGTTGGGATGTGCTGTAGGTTTATAGCATTTACCAGTATAGTTTGGTATCAATATTTAACTGTTAGACAATCTTCCATCTATAAAATGCCAAATACATCCAGCTGTAATGTCTGTCTTGTAATATACTTTCGTACTGACAGATGGAGTAAGAGACTCACACCTAGAAACTATGGTAGTGGTAGTGGTGCAAGTGTCTGTCCAGCATTTGTATAACTGTGTCAGATGAACAGAGTATAGAATACAGAGGATAAAGTTAAAAAGGTAAGAAATTTCCTGTAGGAAAATTTCTCCTTTGGGAAATGAAGCTTCATTAAAAACTGAACTTTCTGAAAAATGCATTGCTTTTCATGAAATTCTATGATGAAAAGAATTGAAAAGCATTTTAACAATGTCAGTGTGATTAATTAGGATCCTTTTCAGAATAAATTGTTTCATGATTGAAACTCAAACCTCTTCACTAGTTAATTATCTCAGGGTAATGCATTTCAAATTTTCTGAAACAGCACATCCTCTAGAAACTGTCTTTTAAGAAACTATAAAAAGTTGATTTTGTTCCCATTCAGAATGAGCACAACTTTCAAGGAGTCAGAACTTCCCTACAAATTCTAATTGGAATGATGTTATAACAAAAGTAATTTGAGAGTCTCAGTGGATTCGATAGTAAAATTTAGAAATTAATTCCAAGGATTATGAATTAGTACCTACATGCTTCCATCACTTCTGCCCATGTAAAATTTTGTGGGAAAGGTAATATTATGGGGTTTTTTTGTGTCTGTCCAGAAGAAAAGCCAAGTGCTCTAGATCGCTCTCTCTCTTGCTGATGTCTTAATACTGATGTCAGTCTAGATCTTTAGTATTGTAAATGATGACTGAACCTGACTGTGTTATCTTATGTTTAATGCCGGTGACCTTCAGGACACCTCACAGAAATGTGCTGGCGTAAAATGGTAAATATGTACCACTGGAAGATATTACTGGGACATACATCAGGGCTAGTTAGTTCATTATTAATCTTACAACCCACGAATCACTTCTGTCATGTATATTGCCACCAGTCAAAACTTCTGCACCTGGAAATCTGCTGATTCTGGGAACTTTACTAGTAGGTCATGGGACAGAGTAAAACATTGGCTAGTTCTGCTGCCTATACAGTTTTAACAAATGAGGTTAAAGCTTTGCTTTGTTTCCAAAACAAGCAAATTCAAGCAAACCTATAGAGAAGAAGGGTATGATTAGTTGCTGATGATACTTGCACAAATTTCAGTTGGGTTAGCACATCTCCATTTACACTACAGCCATAGGTTTAGACAATTACCTAATTATCAAGACGGTAACTATTTATTCATTATCATTATATGTCAATTAATAGTATTAGTGGGAATTGAGTTCTCCATCTTATTGGAGATTTTCTCTCTCCTTAACTCAGTGATCCTTTCCTTCTTCTCACTTTCCTGAGTAATGTAACTCACATGAGGAAACAACAGTATAATGGAGAGTACTGCCTAGCAAAATTTTCCTAAGACGGCCAAATGATTTGGCAGCTGCACTTGTTTCAGTCAGACTTATAGGTCTAAATACAAGTTTTTGCTTTGGTTTTGTACTTCAGAAATAGCAATCAGAGGTATCCTTCGTGCTTGTGATGTGGTTTGCACAAATAGACTTTCTTCTCTTTTCCTCTTCTTCCTTCCCCCTTCCTTTTCCCAGGTTCCACTGACAAGTCCTTTATCTAACTATAAGACAGATATTAATCTAACTAGTACTAATTAACATGTCCATCTTTAATTTGAAGGATGAAAGTGGTTCTTGATTGGATGAGGAAGCAAATATGAAGAAAGATCATTACATACAGAAGACAGGGTCTGAGGTTGCGACTGGGAGAATTTCTACACCCAGATACAAAAAGGGCTGCATATGCTGGTTTGGAAAAGTTAGCTTCAGAACTAGAGAGATGGGACTTCAAGTCATCAGCAAAACCCCTTGGAGTTTAGTCATTGCATTTTTGAAATACTGACATTTAGCAGAGGAGGAACCTGGCAGCTATAGAAACTTAAAAGAAAAGAACAAAAGAATTTATACTTCCTTGTGGTATGGACAATTTTGCCATCAAAGCAGGCAAGAGATTTTTGTTCCTCTCTTCACTCTGCTTTTGTGTGTATCTTGCAGGAACTACAGTTTATAGTCTCTCAAACCGTCTGTCAACACTGAAAAAAATCCATGGTTTGAATGGTTTGGCAGAGGTTCTGAAAAAAAAAGCATCAGTGGAAAGGCATTTGATGCACATTTGTTGGCATAGCAGTGAATATGAACAGAACTCTGCATGGAAACGTCTTCTGTGAGCAGGGAAACAGCATTAAGATACTCAGTTTCCCTGAGGACTTCATACTTAATCCGGGGCAAAATTACCGAAATGTTCATTTTCTCCCTTGCTAAGGATATGACCAGGGTGCAGCCATCCTCATCTTTTGGCACTTCTGTGAGACCTGTTCTTCCCATCATTTCTGACTGAGCAGCTCCTGAAGTCTCTCATGTTTGTGGGCAAGAAATTCTGATCTCTTGTAGACTTCAGGTGTACTTAAAAATTATAAATACATTGCTGAGTATTCTGAGTATTTCTCAATAGAGAAAAGCTTACTCTCTTTGTCTCTTTCTCCATTACTTCCTTTTCCAATGCCCTCTAGCACAAAGAATAAAGCTCAATAATTTATTTTTGGCAAGCAGCAAAGGGAACATTCCAGGTGCTGAATAACCTGAACTAGTCAGATTATTTTAAATATAAATGGCAAGAGAATCTAGATTAAACACAAGCACTTCTTTTATTGGACGGCTTAATTTGCACTGCTCTTTCTCTTAGGGTCTCCAGCTCTAAGTATTCCTATTGCCTTTTCCTTCAGTTCCCAGCCCTAAAGCTGGCTGTATAAAGCTACACAGCCCATACAAAGCTATATTTCTGCTAAATTATAGCTACTTAGCTTGGGTAAACTTTCTAAGAAGTATCTGGAGATGGGCAAAAGACTGATAGATTTATCAAGGTCTCACTCATGGCTATGTCTGCTCTCCATGGCCAAATTCTCTCTGGGCAATGCAATTAGAGTTGATAATTCCTGACGTTTTTCCCAAGAGGGAACCTGGCCTAATTCAGGAACTGACGGAGCTCGACCCCCAGAGCCGAGTGGGAGGGAGTCTCACCTGCTGCAGTGTGTGCATCCATCCAACCGCATGCCTGAAACCAGCACAGAGCTGGTCACGTGCAGGGTCCTGTAATCCGTGCAATTTGCACTTCTTTCTCTGGAGTTATTAGCATTTTCCTTCTCCTGAGCTAAAGGAAATCACAACGGACATCTTTCCAGTCTCAGAAGAGACTCCCACTCCCACATTGCTGGGCTGTGGGAGTTCCATAAAGGATGAGTATTTGACAGGATCCTGGGCTCATATTGTGTAAAATACAGCTAAACCCAACAGTTTATTATAAAGGGCAAAGATTAATAATATGCTCTGAGGGAATATCTGCTTGTCATGCTGATATTCTGAACATGAGATGAGGACAGACAACATACATTACTGTAGGGTCGTGATGGCCCTAAGCAGATTAGTTTCACTTTGAATCTCTCCTAAAAGATACATGGCATCTTTAGACTGACTGGCTGGTAACATTTTTAAAGGAGCCTTACTGCATGCTGAAGAGAGCTGCCAAAGAGATGATTGATTTTGATTTTTGTCCAATTGTTGAACAAGTGTTTTTCCAGGAGCCTGTGTTGGCTGCCTAATGCTCAGGAAGTAAAAAAAAGAAGAATTTCCTGTTTTATTTTTAACCCTTCTCATTCCTTAATTAAAATCCTAATGATGATGCAGTCCTTATTTTCTTTATTTTTTATTTTATTTTATTTTTTTGGTTACATAGGCTGAAAAGCGGTATCTGAAGTAAATGTCAGGAATAATCCCTTTGCTGCAGGTTCCCTTTTCTGAAGCTGCATAAGCAGTACAGGCTCTCTTGCACATGTCTCCTCTGCACTTAAACAGGACTGTTTAGTTCAGTTCAGAAGCCTGATGAGATTATTTCCTTTACAGGGGGCTCTTCTGTCTTAAAGTCATGTTCATTCTTCTAATTTTGAATTGTGTTGCTGCAGAAATATAGGAAATAAAAGATAATCACTGCAGTAGCAACACTAGCTGTGCTAGTACAGTGTATGTTTAAATTTAATTCCAAAAAATATGAAAATGGAGAATCATGTTTATGTGTTAATCTGTATCTTAAAGGATAGGACAATGCGGTACTGGCCATATATGTCAGCAATGAGGAAAAGTCAGAAAGTTACCTGTGTCCTGAGTTCCCCTAAAAGCAAAGGTCTGCTAGAAACAGGCTGCTTGGCTTTCTTCAATGTGGCTTTCTCCTGATGCTCACACATGCCTCTCCTCTCCTCTCCTCTCCTCTCCTCTCCTCTCCTCTCCTCTCCT
>VZTE01006596.1:82568-93018 GCA_013397775.1 Eulacestoma nigropectus
AAAACCCAACCAAAAAAAAAACCAAAAAACCCAAAACCAGAAACCCAATAACAAAACCAAAGTCCTTGACTTCGGTAAACACAATTTAGCAAGAACCAAAACATCAGTGTGTTATCAACACCATTCTCATTCCAAATCCAAAACACGGCACTGTAACAGCTTCTGAGAAGAAATTAACTCTATCCCAGCTAAAATCAGAACAATTACCTACAATTACATATATTGAATGGAGTCTTCACAGTTTGGGATCTCTGCACATTTGATGTCAGTCCTCCTCCAAGCAGTACAGGTCCTGAGGGACAGCAGGTGCAGTTTGTCCATGGATTCAGACTAGAGGTAATTTAAGTCTCTGTCGTTACTGGTGTGCATGTCTATCCTTGAAGGAGATCTAGAAAGAAATTCCTAACATCTGATTTTGTGGGGACATAAAAGCTCGTCCAGGAATCCAGCAGCTCTCTTTTGGCACCTGAGATCAAGGTGACACATGTGACACAGAAAAAGTCTATAACTTCACAGGTCAAGAAAAAAGGCACCATCGCCTTTTTCTCATGAATGCAAGAAGTCATTGTGGAATGCAAAGGCTCATAACAGAGTGCCATGGTCATGCCAGTGTCTTACTCCAGCAATATTAATTCCTACAGAGAATATAGTATGTCTGAGACTATCATAGAAGTACATATATTGGGTGTACTTGGTTGCTCTTTGTACTGAAGGATAACATTAGCATCACACACTGTAACTATTTGCTCAAGTTATTATCACACAGAGTCAATTCCAAATGGTTTTTGTCTTTTTTTTTCCTTGTCAAATAATTACTTTATGGAATTTTTTGTGCACTGTAGAGGGGATGAGGTAGAATTTACACTTTAAAATGTATGTATTTCATAGCAAAACTTTTCAATATTTTTGTATGTCTTGTTAGATGTGAGACTAATCTGGAATGTCTTGATGCATAAATAAGAAAATTAAGAATATTTCACATTAAGGTAAATTTTTGCTGGAGTGGCATGGAGTTTCATTCAAAACTCATTAAAAATTGTGCATACATATCTACATAATAGCTCTTCAATATTTCCTTTGTTATTAAATGATTCCTGTCTTATTTGACAAATATTAATAACACACATAGAGAAGAATTAAACTAAATTTTGTTGAAAAAAACCGTAGCTGATTAGGTTATCCAGTTTCCAGTAAGAGATATTTACATTGGTGCTGCTGTAAGGATGGAATGGCATCTCATCTGGTCCTGGATTAGGACTGGTGCCTGCTGCCCATCTGACAGTAAAGTGATAAAGCAGCAACAGCTGCTGAGGGGCATGAAGAAGTTAATTTGAAGAGATCTGCATGCCTGAAGCAACTGGTGTAACTGCTTGATAACATACACCTGCTACTCCATGGCCAGAGGCAGAATGCCAGGAAGGAGACAGAGGAGAAAGGGAAATGGGGGTGAACCTCCCACTGTTACTGACCAGAAACGGAGAATAAAGGATGATGTTAAGTGTTATCACTGGGTCCATACAGAATGACAAAGCTAACAGTTTCCTAAACATGGAGCAGAATAAGGTGTCTATATATTCAAAATTGTTTCATAAAGGAATACAAACAACACTGAAAGAGTGATTTCAGAATATGTTAATAAAACTGTGAAAAACATGAAGAAAATTTTGGGAACGCTTCCTGTTACACAAACTTACTTAAAAAATCCTCTTACATCTTTTAAGAGAAAAAAAAGGACTCATACAAATAGAAATTTTTATAATAGGAAAAAATAACTTCTTTAAATCCCCGGTTTGGTACTAGTTCCCTGTATTTAACCCTTTTGCTTTATTTCTGATCACAAGAAGTGTGAAGAAAGGAAACCCTGTTCAAAGGTTTTATAAAGATAGCTGGTTCAAAGTTGTCCAAAGCTTTTAAGGTGCTCTTTCAATGAATAAGAAATTCTCTGCTTAAGTCAGGACTTCTACAAATGATATCAAGCCCCCCAGGATTTGAGTTGCTCAAGATTTGAATCAAACCTTGCAATTTGTTTTTTAGTTGTTATTCAGTAGCTCTAGCTAGACAGTTAGATTAAGCAATTGCATTGTGAACACTGTATGCTTGGCTAATCTTTTTTTTTAAGAAAAAAGAAAGACAATCCCAAGATGAATGAGCTGTCTGGATGAGAGCCACCAGGGGTGAGGTCAGCAGAACTGAGCAGTAACTGGGGGAAAGGCAATTCTGGCGGTGGGAGATTGTGACCATCGAGTCATTGACCACCTACTTAAAGCAGACCCCAGACTCGAATGGAGGGAAGAACTGCACATGCAGACTAATTAGCATGAGGAGCAAGAGATACAACTAATAGGAATTTGAGTACAAATTAGTAAAAAAAGTTATGTAATCTGTAACCAGTGAGTGCTGATGCCTTTGTTTGTTAAAATGCATAGTCTTGATGATCAGGGGGCCAGCCTTTTGTGGGTTATCTCCCTACTTTGCACAAACTAGAATAAAAAACTGAAATACTTCACCTTGGTGTGTGAATTGGTGCTGCACATCGGGGAACAAGCAGCACAACACAATGGTTCACATCATCATTTCTGTTATTTTGGGAGCAATAATGGGGATAGACTCCATTTTGAGGCTGAGAACATCTTCCTGGGCTATCTTTGATATGCTGCTGATGTGTTTATTTTCTAAGCAACACCCGGGTTTGCAGACTGCCTGTTTTGCCTGATGACTTGGAAAGCACTTCAGAGCAGATTCAGTCAAAGGGACTATATGCCTGATTTAATGTATACATATTTTATAAAAGCAATTTTAAGTGCTTCAAGGGACAGAAGGAGGCAATATATCCAACACAAAATGCTTATACAGTGTTTTGAGAATGCAAAGTACACAAGAGCCAGACAGTTGAAAAAAATATTGTGCCCAGTGAAAACTGGTAAAATTGAAACTGTTATAATAAAGGCTAAGAAGCAATGGTATAGATGGCTCAAACTTCCAAACAAACACCTTCAGAAACAAACTCTAAATCCAGGTAAAGAACTGAAGGAGAGATAAGCTGTAGAGCATATCCATGGAAATCTTGGTGTGCTTTCGGGTTTTGTGGATGTCTTTGCCTGAAAATGTCTACCAGTGACATGTCTACCTTTTCTGTGTGTTTAATAATGCCGTATGCAACAGTTTACAATATTCCTTTGGGGTTTATTGGCTGTAGAGAGAACAATTTTGACCACAGTACAGTCAAAGAGGGCAGACCAATGTATCTACTTACACAACTAAAACCTGTGTGCTGCTAAGTCTTTGAAAGATCAGGTTTGGAAATCTCTTTCTGATTTTATCTAAGATATCATTTGAACCAGGTTTACTAAATAACTTCAGTTTAGACACATGCTTTTGCCTATCAATATATGAGCATTTTAAATCAGTCTCAAAGTCAATAAATAGTTTCAACATGTCTAAATATTTTTAAACACAGCTATTTTGTCTCTGCTGAACCCAGTAAGAGGTACCATTTGGAAATATTTGTTTTCAAAAGTCCAAAATGCCATGCACCTGGACTCCTACTTGCCTAAGCTGCCTGCCCTATAATAGAGATCTGCTCTCTACACAGGATTTGTATTTAGCAAACACACTAATCTTAATTACTGTGTGCAAGGTTGTCTCTTCCAGCATCACAGGTTCCTTCTTCCTGTTATGGAAAAGCAGCCCTCAGGTGCAGGAAAGGGTGCATGGAGGTTGCCCTGGATGGAGTGGGTTTGGGGCCAGAGGGAGAATGCTCTTCCATGCACAGACCCAGTCTCTCTATCCTGTTTCTCATTCTTTCTTCTATATAGCTCCACTCAAGTAGGACTAGAAAGCATTTTTATGTTTACAGCATCTCTTGTGACTGGAGGAGAGGGGGAACAGGACCAAAAAGAACACACAGCCCTTTTTCATGTGGTTTCCTATCAACACTAACATTCTTTAAGCCCTGTCAGCCCTCTCTATCTCATCCAATCATTCAGTTATTTGTATTCTATGTATCTCTCCCAAGATGCTTGATATTGAGCACCTCTTACAAGTTCCTGAGTGCCCGCAAAGCCTGCTGAGAACTACTGAACGCTTCAAAAGAAATACAGGACACTCCAAGCCTTTGGCAAAATCTTTGCTGCAAATTTAATGGATTGCTGTTCTTGCAACTACCTGGTGTCCCCAGTCCCAGCTGCTGGAGTAGGGGTGCAGACATCAGAGCCTAGAAAAAGCAGGCAAGAAGTGGAGTTTCCACTTTGCAGTCTTGGCATGCAGAGGTGAGGTCATTAAGAAGAGACTTCAACAAGCCCAGTCATAATCTACCTCTCCTTTAAACTACACAGTACAGAAGAGCCAGGCTGTCTACTGAACTCCGATTTTTGGGGCTTCTAGTTAAAATGCTCTTTTGCCTGGGGTTAGGGTCATAAGTGTCAGAATGGGAGGCAAATTAAGCTTAAAATTACGTTTTCACCAGTGTTTAATATAAAATGTCAATGTTCTCTCAGAGCAGGTTTGTACCTCATCAGTTAGTCTAGCTGGAAACTATGAAAAATAAATAATTTAGTAGATATGCTACAGCAAGGATTATAAACATTCAGACCGATATAAACAGCGCTTGATGTAGGGTAACACTCAGATGAGCTCTGCCTTTGATTCTGGAAGCTGAGATTTTTTTCAATCCTCATGCTTCTACAGAGGCATAAACCCCTGCTATGTTCAATGCTTGCCAGCAGTTACCATATTGTGATTTCTCAAATAAAGAAATAACAACAAAGATGAAGAAGGACTGCTAAACTTTGATGAGTAAAAACCAATTATAAACCAAGAAAATATGAAGAAATAAATCTGTAAGCTTTTTTTTTCTGATCCAAGACTGCTATAACTGATGGCCTGCTTTATACCCTCAAACTTAAATACATGTTTGTTTATCCAACCCACAAACTCAGTTGTCTGCTTCAGTGCTGACTTGAAGCTAACCTTAAAGCTGCTTAACAAAGCTTAACAGTAAAACTCAGTAAATGTTACCGTGCTGTTAAAACAGACTCTTTGGATCTTGGGTTAACCTCTCATGCTAAATACTTTAACAAAATCATTGACCCAAAAATATTAGGAAAAACTGACCTCCAATCCATAACCTGCTAGGACTGTACCCTTGCCATGGAAAAAGAGAAAATGCAGGCTACTTTTCTCTGCTTTGCAACTTACTGTAATATACTGTAAAACTAAATATATGAAAGAGATAGATATAGCTTTTACATATGGGGTTGCAGATGTATCAAAGGGAATGCGGTAACTTGTTGAAGAATATCAAACTATATTGCTAAAAAGACACAGGTTTGTGGGAACTGATGAAAACATGATGTTAAGGATATGCTAGCATTTCCATTAACTTACACCCCTCCCATTAAAAGTGCTCTGAGCATGCAATAGATTTAGCTACAATTCTTCTTTTAGTCACTTCAAAGTGGAGGAGAATCTGGATGTAAACAGCCTCAATAAATGACTCCACCAAAACAGCTTCCTGTTCCTCAGCTATGCATTTCTCACCATATTTTATTTCATGATACCCAAAATTCATTTTGAAAACACACTTTCTAGATCTTAGTGCTCCCAAGAGTTGCCTCAAGTATTCTGTTGCATGAAAATGCAGATTCCTATTTTGTGGTCCTGGTACAAGAAAGTAATTACTCAGCTAGCATTTTGAGGTGCATCTCATGGTTGCACTGTGCAATTCAATTAATTTAATACTTGGGGTTTTTTCCATAGCTTGCCATTTCCTAGGGCTGCCAATGTTAGTCTAGTACTCAGGACAAATTCTGTAACTTCCAAACTTTAGGCTATTCTGCATTACATCAATAGCCCCTGACTAAAGCATTTTTTGGCAACAAAGCAGTCATTTTCAGGGAATGAAAAATTGGCAGAAGTTTCTTCTGACAGCCTAAGGGTATCCTTTTCCAAGGAAGAATTCCATGTGAGTCTTTAAGATTAATTAGCTTAAGTTTTCCATTACTGCAACAGGTGAAGGCAGCTATATATATATACATCAAGAATACAGCTGTATTTTTGCCTTAAATATAAGGATGTTCAAAGTTTCTCGTTTCCTCTTTCTGGGCTAGGACACTCTAAGGAATATCAAAAATCCTCAGTTCTACTGAAATGGACTTGTTTTAGATGTGTCACTATTTACATAATAAGTAATACCAGAGTGATGTCTCAGAATTTTCCCTTCATATATATTTCAGCACATTGCTTACTGTATTTAATTTTTATTCATGCCTTATACAGAGTTGTAATCAAATTGGTTTGAATGTTTCTTGTAAAATCATTGTATAAACCATATTTCTTAAGTAGAAGCATGTATGAAAACAAACACATTCATTTTCTGAATTATATGAGTTTATGATAGTATATAAAATCCTTCAGTGTTTTTAACATGATTATATGACACTTATCTGGGAGGTTGGGATTATATATCAAGTAATAAAGTTTCTGTAGACATCTAATAAATCAAGCTGCAAAATAACACAATCTGGATTCTCACCCCAAGACTTAAAAACTCTTTCAGGGATACATTAAATGAGGTTTATGGGTATTTCATTTTTTATGTTTGTATCTTTTATTTAAAGATCTTTTCTGAACTAGGTAGCTCCTGGTGAAAGTAACACAAAATTTGTTACATCTTGATAGATATTGGTCCAAAAAATTAAAACATTGGAAGATCCCAAGTTGCTAATAGTGCCATTTCTCCTCTTACACCTCCTGTTCCTGATGCAGTAACTTCAGAACTATCACCTTTCACAGGGAATTCAAGAAATGTCATATAATGCTACATGATAGCTTGTTTTCCTTCGGCACACTACGACAAAACTGTGAATGCATGTGTATTTGAAATACAACAATCCAAATCAGTGGGGCCCAAGCTATGGCTTGCAGACCTAACTTGGTCTACCAGAATAATTTCTCTTATCATGACTTGCTCCTTGCTAATACCTTCCCCCAAATCTTTGCAGCTCATACTCTGTTTAACAGCAAAAAGTGTACTCCCTGCACGAGCAGGTTACATTCCCCTTCCTACAAGTGGATGTAAAGGAATCTATGGAAAGGAAGACTGCAGGCGAGATGGAGGCACTTCCACGGAGCCTGCTGTGGCCTCAGGCTGGTTACTCCTGATATAAATTAGTCAATACTGCACTTCCCACCAAAGGATCTTCATGGTAATGTTGGCAGAACTAACAGACATTTAGAAGTACATTGGTGTTATGGTTCTTAATACCATTTTCTCAAAAAAGTCCTGCTGCTCCCTCCCAAAGAGCAATTCAGAAATAGTTATGGCGAGTTTTCAGGAGCTTCAGAATTATTTTAGCTCCTGATTTGTGGCTTAATGTATCCTACTTCCCATCTTCAAGGTCCCTATTCAGTGTGGACCAGTTCCGTGGACCTAAATGAGTCATGTCTTTCATTTCAATAAGATGACTCATACACTTAGTTGGGTGTTTGCATGCTAATAGTCCTTCAAATAAAAAATGAGACAGAAGAATCACAGTTTCAAAACACAAAATGGCATTTCTCAGTTGCTTATGCCAGGACAAGGAAATATCCTCAGCCTACACTGCAGGACTGGAAAAAACACCTGTCTGTCAAAAATTCTTCAATATCCACTACCATTTACATAATTGTGAGAGCATCGTTCTACAGAAACACCTTTTCTTGAAGCAGAACAGTACTCCAGCTGTTACCCTGTGCCTCTCAGGTTTTACATGTATTCACTGAGAAATACCAAAATTAAATATAAAGAAAGGCAAGAAATCAGCTCACATGATAGATGAGCTAATGAGAATCTAAGCAATTAGATCAGTCTAAGGAAGTATAGGAGCAGTATTAGTTGATGTAATGCAGTAATTTAAACCCATATGAACTAAATCTGTCATTTTTATTCCTATTACTTAAAATAATTTCCAAAAGTAACAAGGCCAGCTGTGCTTTTTAAAAGAACAGGTTAGTCAGCATTTGCTGCAAATTATTCACTAAATCAACTAATCTACCTGGGGAAAAAGAAAAAACAAACAAAAATTGCTATCTTTTTTGGAGCACAAAGTGTTTGTCCAGGAGCTGTGTGCTCAAGAGCTTGCCTAGTTTTTTAAGTGTAGTGATTGGAAGGATAACTGCTTTTCCTTACAGATCTTGCCTTGCTTATATCATCATTGCAACTGCATCATCCATAGGACAGGAATATCCTATGATTCACTGACTAGTAAGTCTGAAAGGCGCACCATTTTGTCCGGCATTTTGTCTAGCACTGTGCCAATATGGCACATTTTCAAGGGTGCGTGAGGTTGTTTTTTTTCCCCTTCAGATGCTAAGAGCGTGCTGGGATGGCTCGCAGGAGCCAACTGACACTGCCTCTCATCTCTGTAGCTGTACCCACTGTGCATGCGGGAGCGGCTACCAGCTCCACCCAAGTCCTGCTGAATTCCTGTGGCCTTGCTTGGATGTTTATCCAAAGATGCTCCATGACCATGCTTTGTGTCACTCAAAATCTGATTGTTTGTTGTCTTTCCTTCCTGACCTATTGCTCCAGGGGCAGAAGAATGCCAGGATTAGCTATTTTAGGGAGCCCAGGTGACGGATTAGGTCAAGGAGTTTCAGCCTGTATATTCCTAGGGACTGGAAAACCATCTCCACTAACTCATTAAATTTTTTTTATAGGTTAGAGTGTAATATCAAAACTGTCACTTAGATAGACCATTGTGTTCTCCATACTCTTTTGTGGTCACTTTTAAAGTACATTTTCTGTGATTGTAAATACAGAATCCTGTAGCTTTTAGAGTGACAGCTGGAGATTCATTCCAGCTCAAAGTTCTGCACTTCAAACACAGCAATGGAGGGGCAATGTAAAGCATGTAACTCTGTCAGACATTTCCACCAAGGTTTTCTCCTGTTTTATGAAAGTAACTGCATTAAACAAAAATATACACAAGCTGAATCCACATCAAAGACATTCGTGCTCTTAGTATAAAACCAGAAATTAATATTTTGTCTTCTTGTTCTTCTGCTGAACTTCCAGCCGCCCCCGGTTTGCTGAAATGCCTTACTGAATGTACAAGCATGCCCATCATCCTTTACAATGCTGGGCTTTCTTGACATTATTATTATTATAATTCTGGATGTGTGCCCTGCCTGTGTTTGCATCGTAAGCAAAGAGCACATACAAAATCAAATGCTTGCATTCAGATACAGGTAACACAAATAAAGCAGATTATGCTGGAGACACTTATCTGCAATTTTCCTGGTGTACAGAGTCCCCCAGGTTTTTTTTAAATTCTGCTGTTGGCTCTCAAAGACATCTGTCGTTTTCTCAGGCTGATTTGTTGGATTGCCCAGATTATATTCTTTCTAATGGTGTATTTTGCAAGTGCATAATTGCAGTACTTAAAGATATGTTCTTCATTATAAGATTTGTTGGTTTGTTTCCAATCATCCTTTAACCTTTACAACCTACATGCACTCTCGTTTTATATATGCTTGCAAATTTCCCAGCAGGGGAATATAACTTCACTGGAGCACATTGTATGTTACAGCGTTGTAAAGAAAACAAACCCTTTTCTGCTCCTTGCCATTAGTAACGCCAGAGCAAAAGCGACCTACGAAGCCGTCGAGCCCCAGCGAGGCTCCCGAGAAAACACCCCTCTAAATGAAGCCCTCACTGCATATCCACGCTGTTTCTTTCGTTGTAGCAATGGCTCAAAATTCAAGCTCAAACGATCCCAAAGTGGGTCCGAGCCTTCAGGCATGGGAGCCAAGCTGACCTGAGGTGGAGGTGCCGGGCGCACCGGCTGTCGCCCCTCGGCTCAAACCCCGGCCGCTGGCCGGGAGAGGCTGGTCTCGCTGCTGGACAGGGGAAAGCCGGTGTGTTCGCGATTCAAAGCCTTCACCTCAGAGATGGAGAGTTACCGACATGTCAAGGGAGCGCAAGAATAGCAGTACAGTCAGCGATGCTTGACCCCGCGCTCCCCTGACGAAAAACAACCGGCTGTCCAGCACGACTTCTCCAAGCCCTGCGGGCTACAGCTCTGCCGGCAATGCGGGCTGCTGGCACCGGGGCCGAGCGGGGCGTGCAGCACGGGAACGCTCGGGCGGGGCGGGCGGCGGGGCCCCGCTGGGGTACACCCAGCCGGCGCAGCGCTCCCGGGGCGGGGCGGGAGGCGGAGCTTTGGCGTCGCCGCCGAGCCCCGCAGCGGGGCCGGGCGCTGTTGCTGCCGCCAGAGCCTCGCCTCGCCTCCTCCCTCCCGGGGTTGCCACATCGGCACCGCCGCTCCGAGAAGGCGCTTCCCGGGGCGGAGCGGGAGCCCAGCGCGCGGGGAGATGGAGCCCCGGTGCCGCCGCTGCCGCCGCCCCCCGGGACTCGCGCTCCGCCAGGGCCGCCGCTGCCACTGCCGGGACGGAGAGCGCGGCTCCGCCG
>VZTE01006596.1:93489-107051 GCA_013397775.1 Eulacestoma nigropectus
CGTCCCGGCAGAGGCGGCGGGGGCCGGCGGGCTGCTGCTGGGGCCCTGCGGGGAGCAGGACGGGCTGCCGCCCGCGGAACTGCTGCTCTGCCAGCTGCCCGAGCCGGGCGGCGGCGGGCACGGGCTGGCCGAGGCCCGGGGCTGGCGCTACTCCTGCTGCCTGCTGGGCACCTGCTGGTGCAAGAGCTGCCTCAGCCTGGGCGTTCTGGCCGCCGTTTGCTTCGCTTCGCTGGCCCTGGTGCGCCAGTACCTGCGGGACCTGCTGCTCTGGGCCGAGAGCCTGGACAGCCTGGCCGGCGTACTGCTCTTCACCGTGGGCTTCATCGTCGTGTCCTTCCCGTGCGGCTGGGGCTACATCCTGCTCAACGTGGCCGCCGGCTACCTCTACGGCTTCGTGCTGGGCATGGGGCTGATGGTGTTCGGCGTCCTCGTCGGCACCTTTGTCGCCCACGTGGCCTGCAAGCGGCTGTTGGCCCGCTGGGCACGGACCAGGATCCAGGGCAGCGGGACGCTCAGTGCCATCGTCCGTGTTGTGGAGGGCGGCAGCGGCCTCAAGGTGGTGGTTCTGTCGCGACTGACGCTGATCCCCTTCGGGCTGCAGAATGCCGTCTTCGCGGTGAGTCCCTGCCTGGGCTGTGCGGCCAAGGAAGAGAAGTGCGGGAAGGATGTCTTTCGGCATAGTAGCTGCTGTTATTGGTGGAGGTCGCCTCCTTTCCTGGGAACAAACCATGCTTTCTCAGTCTTTTAAAAACAGTAAAAACAGCCCTCTATGCCTGCTCTTCTGTGCATGCAGAGGGACAGCAGGCAGATTTTCGAGATGCCTTGCTTACTGGCATTGTGTTAGAGTTGCTCTCTTGTCTTTCAAGACTATATTCTGGTGTTAGAATCACCAAGGTGCTGCTTAGCAAAATCTGGGGAGAGCTCACCAGTTACGAAGTGTCTGTGCTTTTAAAATGATCCGCTTTAAAACCTGGCAAGAGTTGAGGAAAAGTCTTGCCAGATCTTCCTAAACTACTTAATATAAGTAATCATATTGGAAGCAAAGAAATGGACAGATTAAAATTCTTTCTCGGTGTGGTTGGTGTTTGTAGCATGCATCTGACAAAGCCATTCAGGGTGTTAAGTGCATGCACACGAGAGAGGTTGCAGGTTTTGGACAGAGCAGGGTGTAGCCTCAGACATGAAAAGGGACTGTACACTAGAGTGACACTGAAAGTTAGTTGAAGTTTGAGTCTGGAAAAGGGTTAGTCTTGCTTTCCTTTCTGCTTTCGGCTGAAGATTGGTACATTCATTTGGTCTCTTTGATCATCTTACAGGAAAAAGTAAAGAAGAACATGGAGGGTGTTTTTTTTGAGTATTGTCATGCTGCTGATGACAATTTCAGACCCTCATTGCTTCCCGAGTGCTTTGTCTGAAGGATCTGGTTTTGGCTGTGTTATGCCTCAGTTGTATCTACTAACTTGGTGAAATCAAAACATAGCAAACTGGATTGTGAAATACTTTAAATGTTGTCAGTAACTTGTATGTTCTTTAACATAAGTGACTGTCTAGACAAGTGTTTTGGTCGGTCACTTTCTTATAGCCCACCTTCTTTTCCCTGTCTACAGTCCTGATCCTGTACCCTTCTGAAGCACTTGCTTAGTTTTAACAGAATCATCTGGCTGCAATTAGTAGGTCACTGAATACTAAATTTGTTTTTTAAGTAAAATTTAATCCATGCAATTCTGGGGTGCAGCATCCACACCAAGTGTTTTAAATTGCTGTATATAAAACTATGTGTACTGGAGTATTCCTCTCCAGAGCTGTAATCTCTGTCCATAAGAGCTGTAGCAACTTATAATTTCTTTTTAAGCAGATCCTTTAACCATTTCCTTGTTAAGAATGAGAAACTGAACAGCTGAACCTCTGCTGTTTTATTTGTTACTGCAGGACTGAATAGGCTTAGACCTGTCCAGCTGGGAGCAGAGTCCCTCCTGGAGCCCAGGGTCCAGTGTAGCAGATGAAGCTTGTGTTGTGCTGTGACCCTCCTAAACTGGGGAGAGCTGTTGTGCTCTGGTTGTTCACAGCTTCGAGGTGTCACTTGAAGTACTCAGCAGATGATAAAGAGTAGTACTGGATCTGAAGAACAGACCAGAGAATTACCAAGTTAAAATGATTTCCTTCCTGGCATAACCGTTCTATTGGAAACACGATTCAGCAGAGTATTCGGGCCAGTTCAGTATTAAAATGATGCCATAAATCGTAGTGGTTTGTATTTTTTGTGTTCTGCAGGCTAAATAATTTTCTTTCCAAGTGGATGGTTTCAGTGTTAAAATAATAGATAGGAAATGAGATGAAGGCAGATGCTTGAGTTATGCCAAGTAACTTGGATGCATTTTGCTAATTTTAGTTTGGTTATATTTATTACTCCTGATTTACTACTTTACAGCTTAGTCAAAGCACAGTGTGTACTCAATTTTTCACTGAGAATGTTTAATATGAGCTACTAGATCACTGAAAAGTGTTGCATACAAATCTAGGAGTTCAAGACAGTTTCTCACTTTGAGTCAGGTTTAAGTTACATAAAAAATACAGTTTTCTACCTACACAGATCAAGCTGTCATTTCCTTGAAATCTGACTTATTTAAAAATTTAAAACTCTTTTAAAGTTTAAAATGCTTTTCTCCATGCTAGGAACTGCAGCAATGAATTTGAAAAGGATTAATTTTTAAAGAACAGTGAACTTAAGAAAGAGTACACATCTAATTTTCCGATGGTCTGATCTGTGGATGTTTTCTATGTGGATATTTTTAAGTAAACTGGAGATACTGAGAATACTTAAATGAGAGAGAAGGAAGGAAGTGACACATGAAGTTCAGGGAAAGGCATAACCTTGATGTGAGCAGGATCATCTGCAGGGCTGAGATTAAATGATTTCTACAAGCCTTTGTTCGGTGGCATGTACCATCTGCTGAGGGTTTTTGGGATGTTGACTTGTAGGGGATGTAGAGAAAGATGGAAGAGCTTCTTAGGATTTCATAAGTGAGGGAATCATATTAATTGAAACAGCACAAGAAGAAAATTCACACAGATTCCTTAGTGTCTCACCAGCCAGACATGAAGATCTTGCTTCTTAAAAGGTCTTTCTGCTGATAGTAGAGGGATGGGGTAATGCATTTGCTTGCTTTTCTGGAAGATTTAGCACTTGCCAACTGAAAGCATGTTTGTATTGCTTTTGAGTGAGTTTTGCTTAATTGTCACCCCTGATGCCAGGGTGGCCTGGGCTGCTGGGTGGGTTGATAGCTCTTACTGACAAGTTTGCCCACACCCAGCTCTCTCACCTTGGCAACTCCTGAGTGTTTTGGAGGCAGGTCTGTAAGGAGGCCTGGTATGCAGGTTATCATGTCCTTCCCACGAGTGTGTTCTTGGAGTGAGATTTGTGCTGACTGGTTATTTGTAGTGCCAGATGTAGGTTAGATGAGATTTCATACTTTTCCCCCCTCTTTGAAAGGAATATTACATGAAAGAAATAATCTGATTAAAAAATATGAGTGTTCAAGTGTGCATCTCTGCGTTCAGAAATGCATACAATAAAGTCAGAGTTGAAGAAATGGTCCCTGCTTTGCAAGAACATGCACAGTGCTTGCTCTGCTTGTTGGAAAGTTGGCAGCTGGTTTGTTTTATTTATTTGCTGGGTTTTTTTGAGGGGGTGGTGTTGGAGGGGTTTTATTGAGGGGGGGAGGGGTGTTCTGGCCTTTTTTTTTTGAGAAAAAAAAAAAGTACCAGAGTTATCCTTTGCTCTTGGTCACTAAGCCTACCTGATCTGAAACACAGGGCTTTGTAAATTGTGCTGCAATCCCTAAAGCCATGGGAGCCTCCAGCACAGTCTTGACTGACGCATTTGTCCTTTGACAATGCTGAACCAAAGGTGTCAGCTGCAAAGAACACCTAAAAGTTACACAGGACAAAGCCTGTCCAAGGCTCAGTGGGGGAGTTTCTGGCTGTTGTTATCAGTGCAATTAGGTAGTTCTTAATTGTATTTAAATAGAATTTAAATGCATTTCTGTTATGACCTGTAATACAATTGCATCCATGCTTGGCTTGGGATTTCAGGGTTAATTTTTGCTGGCTTGAGCTTTCACCAGAAACAGAGCCCTAGTCGGCTCTGTTAGGCATCCTGGCCATACAGATGCCAGTCTGGCAGGTTCATAGAACAGGTAAAGTACCTAGAAAGAAAAGTATGGAAAGCTGTAAGTTTTATTGACAGTTTCTCTAGTTTCTTAGGCAGGGATGCTGTTCACTTCCTGTGCGTTCTGGGGAAAGGGATACAACTGTAGCTCTAAATCTACAGCCTAGTTAAAAAGGCATCTCAGAAATTTTTTCACCCTCTCCTTAGCTTTGATTGCAGTGGGAAGCACAAGCTGCAATTCGGTGTATCCACTGGCAGTCTCCTCTTCATTTGGAAGCAATCTCTCTCATGACTCAGGAGGTCCAGTTGTTTCAGGACACATCCAGGTGTGCAAACATGTTGCTCTGCAACTGAAATGTCCTTAATACATCTACAGAAATGAGGGAGGTGCCAGGAGTGTCAAAGCAATCTTTGGGAAGTTTCCCAGCTCCATTAGATGTAATGATACTGTCCTACTTAGCAAATCTTGCCTCTGTGTTAGTATTTCAGAAACTTTTAATAGCAGCTCCTTCATTCCCCTGGCAATATGGGAAGTTTGGACTGTGCATTCTTATTACATGGCCCAGATTACAACAATGTTGAAAAAAGTCTTTTGAAAGTATTGGTCGGATGTTAGGTTCTGACATAATTATGTAATCCTTTTTCAATTTAAATCTAAATTAATCTTGGATAGAGAAGGAAATATAATATTTGTGGTGCTGGTATATATTTCAGTCTGTGGGAAGTATAATATGCAGTGTGAAGTTTGGAAATGGCTTATTGGGTCTTATTCCAGTGAATTATTCTTAATCTTTATGCTTCATTGCATTCTGCTCCTCCATTGCCCTGCCTCACAAAAACTTTCCACTGGTGGTGCTTAGAGCTCTGAGAAGTCAGCACTGTGGCTTTCACAGTAACTAAAGTTTATTTTAAGAATAGGATGAGGAAATTAGTAACGTTGCTGCTATTCTTTGGTCTTCAACATTGTACAAAACTGGCAAGGTTAATAATTTCCATGTAGGCTCTCAGTGTTAGGGCTGTTCTTAATTAGATCTCTGTTATTAGCTGAATTGTGTGGAAAATATGTTGGACTGTTTGTTTTCAAAATCATCATTTTCATACTCATTTTTAACCCAGTTTCCTCTTGTTTTCTTTTTTCTTGTGTAAATATCTTTTGACCTCATGATGCTTGCCTTTAATATTTCCCTATGGCTGCTGATCCTAATTTAGCTGGTACTGTGTACTTTGTTCCCATGTAAACTCATATGTCCGCCTATTGATGCAGAACAGAAATTTCACAGCAAAGAGAAGAAAATACCAAAGGATTATTAGTGTTTTCTTCAGAGAATTGAATAAAACCTATAGCTGTGTGTAGTCTTTTGTTCACTAATTGAAGTGTGATGCAAAATATCTTTGGTAGACAATCTTAATGATACTCATATATATCGGTATAGATATAGATGGATATTGCTCATAGGAATCACTTAAAGACGTGTATCTTAATAAGCTCATAACTTGCCCAGCACAGGCAAATTGTATCTGCCATTCTGTTACCTGGATCATATTTAATAGTGACATTTTGAGCAATTACCTCTTGTATTATTTGCCATACATGTAAAATGCAAAACAGATAGATTTTTGCATTAGACCTTCACCTTTGATAAAGTAATTTCTTCTCACAAGTAAATTCTCATAAATCCAAGGGCTCTGTTCACCAGGTAAAAATAAATATGTTCAGTGAGCAGTGTAATTGCATCCCTAGGTAATGACTTTTGCATGGAGATGTTGGCGTAATATAAGGTGAAATGAAATGAAACCTATTAGCTTTAAAAAGGCCAGATGAAAACTGGACACATACTGTTTTGTTGTATTTTCTTCCTCCTGTATGTGAATCAAAGTTTCAGTGAAGGAATGTAGGATATTCTTTCATGATTTTGCAGGGATGATTGTGGGAAGTGGTAGTCTGGTTGTACACATAGATTGTGTCGGAGCTGTGTTTGATTTCTTACTCTGTCTTTTTACTCAGGTTACAGATTTGTCACTACCCAACTACCTAATGGCTTCTTCACTTGGGCTGCTTCCTACTCAGCTCCTGAACTCGTACTTGGGCACCACCTTGCGCACCATGGAGGATGTGATTGCAGAACAAAGTGTTAGTGGCTATTTTGTATTTGGTTTACAGGTCAGTTAAAATAATTGCTTTCATAGACCTTGGTAACGGTACTGTCTGTCTGTGATTTCTGTTGACTGCTAGATCCCTAGAAAAATGGGTTCTCAGTGTACTGATTTCTTTAGAGTTTGTTTTATGCTGTTAGAAAATTCTCTCACACCTCACTGTAACACAAAGCAGAACTTACTCAGTGTTCTCTTTTTCTGACACAGTTTTTGTTAAGTTTTCTTCTCTTGCCTTCTAGGGTAATCTGCTGCTGAATTTTAGACTTGTCAAACCACCCCTACACAAAAGCTTATGTATATGTAGACCCAGCACCTGTGCAGTTTTCTCTGTTAGCACTCAGCATCCCCATTTTGCATAGGTATTCAGGATTAAAAATGCTGTAGAAATACCATTTTCCTAATGCCTAGATCAGAATATCCTAATTTTACAAATGAGTAAATTAATGAGAAGTATATCAAGTACCTTTACGTGACCTTAGCTCTTGAAATAATTATCAGTACATCTTGAGTGTAAGCCTTAAGTATGAGACCGTTATGAGCATAGAGATTATGGGTATTTCAGAATTATATTATATATTAAAACCTCCTCTGACAGTGACAGTACTTCAAGCTGTGTTTGACTAGCAGTTACCATGGTTTGCAGACTTTCAGTAGGAACTGCAGTAATTTCTGTTCCTCAGTTTTTACGGTCATAAAGCTGATGTTTAACAATGCTAACATGGAAAACTAAGTCTAGGACCATTTTAAACGTACCTTCCCCCCTTGCCCTGAAATGTGTGTGCTCTTAAATAGAACATATAATTTATAGCTTTCATGAAACAGGGTTATGAGTATTAAAAATGCCTTTGTAAGTGTGGGGTAGATAGTCCTGGTAGGTCAAAGAGAAAATAAATGGTTTCCTGATCGGCTATTATTTTAGTCATGAAATGTTATTTCTAGGGTAGTAGTTTTCAGTTTTCCTTTTTTCCCCCCATTTATATATATATTTTTTTTTAATTGACATTGACTCTCCTTTGCAGATTATGTAGGTTGTAACATAACTGTTGCTCAGGTAAGTGGTAGTTGGATAACCTGAATGTTTTAAAAGGAGTACTAACCTCCTTGAGACCAGTCCTTGAGACATGACTGAATAACTGAAGGGGAGGCCTTTGGTGGGGTAATTACTTGCATTCTCCCACTGTCTCTCAGGCATCAGCCGAGTGCTTTGCCTGGCTGAGCTTTGATGGGACTTTGATTTAGTAAATAGCTCTGAAAATCCATCGCATTTCATGGTTGTCTATGTATATATATATATTTAAAATTATTTATCTAGGGAGTAGATAAATACTACCAGGTTACTGGTAGTAATATTTCTAAATCAAATCAAATTGAAATATTTGGGTAAGCTTCTAAGAATTTTTCCTATCTATTCAAAACTTAGTGTCTATAGTATCGTGACTCTTATATTGGCCAGCTTTTGAAATGTGTAACTTAAATTTTCACCAGAAGGGTAGTCAAGGACTGGAGCACAGTGCCCAGAGAAGTGGTGAAATTTCTATCCATTTACAATTTTCAAGACCTGACTGGACAAAAGTTCTGAGCAACCTGTTCTGATCTTACAGCCAGCCCTGCTGTGAGCAGCGGGTTGGGCTAGAGACTGCCAGGGTGCCTTCCATCTGCAATTGTCCTGTGCTCATCCTTGTCAGTTGTCTTACTCAGTGATGTTCCAGCACCGTCTGCCGTGCAGTCCTCCATGTTGAAGGAAACATAGCCATACCGGTTAGTAATGAAGTTCAGGTTCTGGGCTCAGAACTCTAGGTTCTGTTGGTGTTTTGAAAGGAAGCTGCAGATCCCAGCTAGTTAACATTCTGAAAAAAAGGCAGAGGAACTTGCATCTTTCAAAGGGACTCTCACTATGAGATGCCATGATTTTTATTTGAAGATTTTATTTTATTTTTTTTCTAAGGAGGATCTCAGCTAAAAACTTGACCGGTGTTTTATTGAAGGGATTGCTTTATAACAAGTATATGGATTTCAACAGAAAGAAAGAAAGTTATCTTTTCAATTTATAGAAATATATTAAGTTCTATATAATGTCTATGTTCTGCTATGCTGGTTACATTGTTAGCATATGTAGGTTTAGAGCTACTCACTGGCTAAGTTCATCTCCTTTCCAGTGTCTTGCTGTGAAGCTTTGAGTCAACAGATGCCTTCATGAATCTTTGCACTGACAACTTTTTGTTTCATTCAGATCAGTTGCTTTGTATTCATTCCCGCAGCCTATGCAGCCCACAACGCTCTCGTTTTATTTGCAGATTGTCATAAGCATAGGACTCTCGTTTTATGTCGTTCACCGGGCTCAAGTGGAACTCAATGCAGCTATTGTAGCCTGTGAGATGGAAATGAAGACATCGCTTGTTAAAGACAGTCAGCCAAGCATCAATGGCTCAACCACATACTGCAACAAGAGGACAGTGGCATTCTCTGGAGGGGGTGTCAATATTGTGTGATTTCCAGTATTAATAACTAAGTAAGGTTTTGTGAACCTGAGCTATTGCCTAGAAATATCTATGGACAATTGAAATAGATTTTAAAAAAATTACAAGTGATTGCAGGTTGTACTGTGGCACAAACCAACTGACCAGCTCTTTAATTGCACATGGGGTGACTTTCTAGCAAGACAAGGAAGATGGCAAAGTAACTTAAGATGTAAATGCAAATTTGGCTGCACCTTTGGTCATTTATTATGCCTGTCATGGCCTGTAGTCTGCACTTTAGTTATTTTTTTCCTTTGCTCCTATAAACTGAGAAATGCTTCTATAAACAAAAAAGTAGCACAGAGGTAAATATTTTTCTGCTTAGCATTATTTATAAGGCTGAATAATTATATACAGTAGAATTTTATTACTGATACAGGTGAATGAGAAAGTATGCAATTCAATGTATGTTATTCTTTAATGTGCTTTTGCTTTGGAATTGCTTCCAGAACTTGGAGTGTATTATTTAGCTAATGATGGGACCATTTGGCTTTTTCTTCATTTTTGTTTTAAAAAAAAATAGAACCCTATATAAAGTTTTGGTTGAATGTATTTTTCTAAATCATTAGAAATGTTGCAGAGCCATGCAAATGTATTCACACAAGCTTAAATCCTACATTGTGGGACTGAAGTGCTCTTAAATTACATTTTAAGTTACACTGTGTAATATGCAAAGTACAAGGGAAAATGCAGAAGTTAGATTGCAATGACTATTTGAATGACACTTAATTGGTTTTGCCACCTTGGTGATTGTAACAAAGGGCTGTTCCACATTAGTCCTATTTATGATATTTTTAATTGTTAAAAGGGTGTAGTTTTTCAGCTCACATGACTGCATGTGGTAAGGCTTCTAGAACAGGGAGCTAAATCTCTGCTCTAAACAGAATGATGGGATATTAGCAGTACTAATTTTACAAGAAGGTGGCCTTTATTTTGTAAATGAATCCCCTCTCCCTTTAAAAAGCTTTAAAAGTTCACTTTGGTTGGCACATCTTTTATACTAGTTTTACATTTTTTAAAAGACGCAATCTATTACAAATTTCATCAGAGTGAAGAAATGAAAACTAGAGGTTCTCCTTGGAAAAAGAAGTAATCCAGTAATGGAGAGGAGAGCAATGTCTCTGAGACTCAGGAATTCTGACTCCATTTTTGCAAGACAACACTGTATTGGATACTGCTCCTTTTATGCCTGCTGTGGACTGTTTTTCACTGCATTTGAATAGACTGGATAACCTGATAGTAACTTGTGTGTGTGTCCAAAAGAAAAACAACAATGATGCCTGAACACAATGTTCTGTATGTGTGAATTTCATGTAGATATACATACCAATGTTCAATGGCTCAAACACGCGCAAGTCATCTGGTACAAAAACAATGTAAAGTATTGCTTATTTTGTAGTTATTTTTTGTGAGTTTTTAAGGATGCTTTCAGTCTTCAAAATTTTGTGTTATTTTCTAAGAGTATGACTGTGCCTCCTTTTTGTAAGGTTGTTTGTAGGGTCCAGGCATTTTTGTCTTCTTGAGAATAGTGGGTCTTCAAGGCCATTGGGAAGCAGAGATCTGAGAGCCTCTCATAGCCTTACTGAGAGGATGTGTGGCACTCGCATAACCGAACGTGTGCGCGCTCCTTCCTGGGGGGGGTTCCATTTTGTTCCTTAAATACGTATCCTTTGCAGATTGGTGTTCTTGGGTCCTGCAACCTAAAGAACTGAACTAGTTCAATGAAAACAAAGTTCAG
The DNA here is from genome assembly GCA_013397775.1 of Eulacestoma nigropectus. NCBI lineage: Eukaryota > Metazoa > Chordata > Aves > Passeriformes > Eulacestoma > Eulacestoma nigropectus. The sequence goes on from VZTE01006596.1 coordinate 104,066, forward strand.
ATTGTCTCCTTTCTGTTGTTTTGGGGCTTGGGCATTTTTGGTTTGTTTTTTCTTGGGGGGTGGGGGAGAGGGTTGGGGTTTTTTTTTTTGTTTGGTTGTTTTTTTTATTTGGTTTGTTGGTTGGTTGGTTGGTTTTGGTTTCATTTGGTTTTGGGTTTAGTTTTGATTGGTTGGTTGGTTTTTGAAAAGGCAATCTGTATATACCTGGAAGTGTTCATTTACACATCTCTGCCTCTGACAGCTCCTGTGTGAAAACAAGAGAGCCAGATAACTTTTTGGTGGCGTTATTTGTCATCACAGTATAATTGAGTCTTTTCTTAACTAAAGGGTTTTTTTATTTTTTTTTTTTTTGTTTTTTGGAAAGAACAGTCCTTCAGTGAACTGATCTGAACTTTGCTCCATCTTGCCAAATGAACAATAGTATTTTGAAGAGGGTATCTCTTTCTTTGCATTTTTTAACTAACTTAAGGTTGTGTTGATTATTTGAAACATTTCCCAAATACGTATTTTGAAGTGCTTTTATTTCCATGACATTTTGTAACCAGAGTAACTTCACTATGTGAACACTTTTGTAGTATGGAATTAGTTCTTAAGACTTTGGCATTTTGCTTGATACTTGTAATATTTGTGTACAAGTTAATGGGAAATGTGCATTAAAAGGAACTTTTCTGTACCATGCCAATCATAATTTTATACAATAAATTCACTCAAATTTCTTTAAAGGAATATATATTAAATGTTTATGTTCCTATGACGTAGTTGGAAAGAAGGTGCAGTGGAGTCTCATCTTTATGCATGCATACAAAGATAATTGTCTGCATCGAAGGAGAAACAAGTTAGACTTTAAGGATGAATTCCATGGGTAGGGAGTTACTGACAAGGGAGAAACACTTGGTTTTTACTTTTGTTTAATTAAATACATGCTTAATTCTATTAAATACTTTAAAGATTGGGTATTTGCAGCTGCCTTTTTCATAGAAGAATAAGTATACATGTGCTTATGAGAAACATGCTACTAAACTGCAAGAGGATTGATATTTCTGAACATAACAGTACTAAAAGTGATGGGATTTTTATTTATTAAGATAGACTTCCTACCTAGTGCAGTTAAACCCACAAAGGTATGAATCTAGTTTAAACAGTGTGGCAAGTCACCTTCAAGAATATTTTCTGAGTTGTCATGATGGTGACATTTCTGCATTTTGTATATGAAAGATACCTGAAGGGCAGGTCCTATAGAAAAAATCTCAGCTGCATGGCACCAGTTTTCCCTCCTCTTCGTGGTAAGTGCAACCATGAAGTAAATTTGTCAAAATTTAACTTCAGACTAAGCATCTGCAAGAAAAAACCTTTTTTTGTCCAAGAGCTTTATGTTACTATTTTCATACTGATTTTTGCACAATAACTTGAGCAAGCAATGGTGAGGTCAAGTTTGAAGAATGGAGAAGCTGCTGTTAGATAGTGTGTGGCTTTTGTCCCATACCGGATCCTTTGCCTTCATTTTCAGCTTTCCCCCTGAGGCTGATACAATTTGGATTTTGACTGACTGAGATAACGGGAGTCATTGGTTGTCTTGCAAATAATGTAGGATATGATGCATAAGATGAAATATAAAAGTGTTCCTATTCACATTGTGGTCATTCTTAATGACAGAAGTAAAGAACTTGGGTAGCTCTGTGACAGGCTTCCTCGCAATAAATGAAAGTTGGTACTGGTACTGTCTGCGTAAGATGATGGTTTGGGCATGAGGGCATAGGAATCAATTGCATAGGGGGAGCTGATGCAAATTCTGGTTCTGCTGTGCAAAGCAGCTTGTCTCTGTCCTCTCCAGTCCTGGAGAATTAGTGATGTGCCTGGCAGCACAGGGGTGATGAATCTGACAAATTCTCTCTGTGGACATTAGCATTTGTCTTGCACTACCCTGCTGTATTGATTTTTAATTTATATTAACGTATTAGTGGTAAGTAGCAAGAAGCTGAGTCTGCGGTGTCAATCCTGTCCCTTTCCTACTACAATAGATCATCCTGGTGTACTGCTAAACTTAAATTATGTTTTAATGAAGTCCTGAGTTCATTAGTGTAAGTTAAGTCCTCCTTGCTAGCCAAGTGACTAATGTGTAGTTGGTTGGCTCTGGATTCTCAATTCATTTGGAAAATTAGCTGGGCCAGATTTGCTGTTGTGAGAGTGAAAAGTCTTCTAGCTTCTAATTATTTAGAACTTCAGATGCATTGCTACAGAAATTAGTGGAACAGGCTTAATGTACGGGGGAATTTGCTTCGCTGTAGAAAAAAAGTTACTAGCAAGATAGCGCTAGTGTTCTTCCTGATCCTGAGACTTGAATATTGGGTTTCATCCTTTTTGGGAGACCGTGTTTCCAAGATGTAGCACACATAAGCTTATGTCAGTCAAGGTAATTAAGTAGTGGCTTTGGTGAAGAGGGTGTAAAACTTGGATCATCCAGTCAGTGTGACAAGTCTTTTTTATTATACAGTCCCCAGACCAGCACAGTTTGGCATTGGTAACTGCAGTGCATTGCTGCTCCTCTGCAGGAGGAGGAATTTAGAGAATTTAGGAATTTAGAGAGCCGCAAGTTGTTCAAGCTGAAGGGGAAAAATTAATTGCCTGAGCACAGCAGACGCAGTTTGAGGAGTTAAATTAACCATAACGTTGCCAGAACTTAGAATGCACCCAAGTGCCTTGGTTTTGTAGTTTCCAAACCCTTTGACAACTTCAGCTTCTTTCCAGGGTAGGGCAGCTGCGTAGCCTCACCTAGAGGCAGGTCAGCATTTTAGACCTCTTAACTTCTGAAATAGTCTTCTGCTGACTTTTCTGTAAATTAGAATGTTTTATTTTGTCCCAGTAACAGGGTAAGATCACCTGGGATACAAATCTGTGTACCAAGTGGTGTTCGTGCATGTGCATGAGCTCCCTTTGCTGAATATGAGGTGTTTCCCTCTGTTACCAGTGAGCTACAACTGTTTCCCTT
>VZTE01006596.1:107139-133592 GCA_013397775.1 Eulacestoma nigropectus
AAATTTTCACTGTGCTTTAGAAACTTGATTGCTTAAGAGCACAAATATTCTCCATTTAATGTGAGAAATGGTAGGTGGTGAGGGGAATAGACTAATGAATTCTCTGATTTTTGTGAGGGAGTAACAATTTGCTTGAATAGATTATGAAGTACCCAGATGATAGAGGGTTGTTTTTTTGGTTGGATTTTTGGGGGTGGAGAGGGGTGGGGGTGGTATTACTGGAAGCAAATAACGCTGAAATGGCGACAGCATGAAGCTTTAAACTTGGACTTTTTATGACTATTTCAGATGTCTTTTACAGCTATGGGGGATAGTGCCTCAGAAGCAGCTGGAGTAAACACTCAAAAGAAAGAGTGTTTCTCGGATTCTGGAGAGCTGCTGGATGCACACCTCTGCCTCCAGGGCCTGCATTTTTAACTTAAGCTAGAAATGTTCAAGCCAGAAGCAGTGCCTAGATCTCATCAAAAGTGGAACATTTATTCTTGCACTTTTGGTATCTTATGCAGCAGCAGCGTATGGCAGATGGTTTGCCTGCCTGAAAGGCTTCCTTTTTGCCTTGCTCTGCTTTGCCTGGCACAGGTGGTGGCTGACAGAGGAAGAGCTGTGCACTTGCCATTTGCTTTTCCACCAGCTGGAGAGGCATTGATTGACTGATTGCTGAGCTGAAGCCAGAGGTTGCTCTGTGTCTTTCCTCCCCAAACCACTATCAGTAGCTTCCTTTCCCTGTGATCTAAAGAAAGAAATTACAAAACCAAAACAAAATAAATGATAATTAAAAAAGCCCCCAACACTACCACCTAAGAAAGCTTCAGAACCAGTAAATTAATATTCTCTATATTCTCTCATGGATGTCAATTGAGGTACAAAATGATGTTTTTTCTCTTTCACTCTCAGCAACTCCTGCATGAGATGAGGTTCTCCAGACAGTGAGCTTGTGAGGGACCAGTGCTGTGGCAGCCTTTCAGGGATTTCCTTGCAGCTGACATTGGACTGAATCACTGATTTCCAACCATCCTCATGTGGTGCTGAATTTTAGGGTTTCACTGCTGGGGAAACCATAGCCATATGAACATGTGCATCTCCAAGGTCATATAAATTGGTGCTTTACAAGTATTTTGTGTTGCATTTGTGTTGTGTTTTGTGGGAAGGTTGCAGTGGTTGTAACATGATGTGTGTCTTTCCAGGTTTTAGCCAGAGCACAGTTGATTTTTGTGCAATGAGTTGAAATGTACTTCTCTGACTACAGCATGCCTCTTTCCGCCTGCCTCTGTGGCAGCCACAGCAGTTTATCAGATGTTGTATAGTTATTGTTTGGTTTGCAGGCAAATAGAGGACTCTACTATGTGTACATGTGCTGGCCCATCATTGAGCAGGTTTTTTTCCTGTGGCTGTCTCCTTTCAGCTGAGGAATCTGTTTGTCTTTTTTCCACTTACATCACTCAGTCTAATGACAGACATTCTCTCTTCTTGCAATGGATGCTTCCTTAAGTTGTGTATGGTACTGTTCTTTCAAACAAGCTTGGAGGTAGGAAAATGGCAGGGTCTGGAGAAGTAACTCTGGAGTCCTCAGAGCCCTGGCATTTGCAATGGAGAAAAGTCTTGTGGTAATGAGTTAAAAAATGTTTCCAAAAAGAAGCAGTTTGAGGATTGAAAATTTAGAGGAGGAAGGGGAAAGTTGCAATTAGTGAAAAGAGTATTAGTATATTTAGCAGGAGGTAAAAACCCTGGCAGCTATAATTAGAGGGACGTTATTCTCTCCTTTTCAGTGAGTCATTCCATAAAGAATGGATTAAATGTATTCTTAAAAGTCCTTTTTACTTGTTAAAACCCAAATAGGAAAAGGAAAGGGAGTCACAGAAGAATGTATTAACAATGCAGAAAATGCAGACTCATAAAGATTACTGAATACTAACCTTGAGACAAGGCAGAAATTTGCGTTTGTAAGTGGCAGGTGTGTTGGTACAAATCTACTTGTCTTCATTATATCTGCTCTGATAAACAGTAAAGGTAAAGGCAAGGTAGCCATGTAATGAAGCATAGGTAGATTTGTATCACATGGATTATATTCTCTTGGGGGAAAGTCCTTGAGTAGTCAGTTTTTGGAGTTATGTATAGCGCAGAAGTATCTGGTGTTCTCTTCTATGCTCCATGCTGTGTATGAGCCACTTCAGCATGTCAGAATTGGCCAAATGTGTAGCTGCAATAACACGGCATAAGACTGAGCAAATAATCCCTCCCTCTTAGCAGCAGCTCTAACCAGCTTGGAACTTGATAAAGGAAAGCTGGGAGATGCACCTGCACTTTCTGGTAATGGATATCATTGTCCTTAATGATATTTACAATGTTTGACGTACCTCTGATCGAAGCCCTGTACAGGTGTAATGTCTGATTACATTTACCTAAGTAAGAGATGAGTTTTCTCCTAAAAAAAATAAAACACTCTTATCTTCCCCAATATTTAAGGATTATCGTATGCAAGTCGAGAACTTCTGCCTTGAACAAATGAGATCATTTTGACCAGCTGAAGCTCCCAAAGGGCACTTTGTCTCCAGGTTGTAGCATTATAGAGTACTGAAGATTGGAAAGGATGTCATCTAGTCTAGCCCTTGCTGAGGTCATATCCAGTTAGATCAGCTCTCCTGAGGGCAATATCTGGTTGAGGCTTAAATATCTCCAAGGGTGGAGGATCCACAGGCCTGGGTGACCTGGTCTTTGACCAACCTTATGGTGAAAGAATTTTTCCTTCTACTTGGTTGGAATTTCTCGTGTTCCAGTTTGTGTCCATTGCTTCTGTCACTGAACACCTCTGAGAAGATTGTCTCTGTCTTCTCTTCCTGCCCATTAGGTAGTCAAAGACAGCAGTTGAATGGAAGCTGGGGGCTACAACTCCCTCAGAGACACTTCTGTCATGCAAGAGCCCAGCAGGAATGAACAGGAGATGCTGGTGGGAAGCTGTCTCTGGGGGGTTGGTACAGCGACGAGGAAATTTGACTGGGCAGAGAGCAGAGGTGCAAAAGGTCATGTTCTTACATTCAGCCCTGCAGGTTGAAGAAATGCACAATTCCTTGGATTTGTTATTTCTCTGTGGTTGTAATGAAATACATGCAGTGTGCATATCTGTATTGCAAAAGAGTTATTTGTTCATGAAGGTCATGGGTGAGGAGAAAGGCATCTCCAAACGCTGACCTGGCTAAGTTACAGCTAGAGAACAAAGAAGAATATGAAATCCCAAGTGACATCTCAGACTAATTTTGTTTTTATTCTGCTGCTGAATATGCATTTTTGCCATTTCATGCAGTAGCTTCTTAGACACGTCCCCAAAACTTGAATTTTTGAATTGTTGTATTTAAATGCTTAAATTAAGTATCTATATCATATATTATTTAATTCCAAGATTTTCTCTTAAATGCCATGGTAATTATTAAAGTGTTCTTTCCGAAGTGTCAGCTTAAATTAATATTGGTAAAAATGATACCAGAATATCAGCGATTCAGAGCAGAGTGTTTTTTCTTCCTAGAGGTATCTACAATAATGACAATTAAGACAAATGTCCAAACACGTGCAAATAAATGTTTTAAGTACTGTGAAATCACTGTGAGTCATTTTCAGATTTATGCTGTCCTGGCAACTGTTGTATTTTTCCTATTTTGTAATGGTAGTGGGTATTTAACAGTAGCAGGGCAACAGTAAATGCTGCCAACACAAGAGAAGGAAATAATTTGTCTGAATTTCTCAAAGAAGTCCTGTTATGCATAATAAGTATTAGATACACAGAAAGCAGTTTCTCTAAAGTAGTTTTGTGCCTAAAAGATGTCTGAAACTGTGTACTAAGGGTCTCCAAAGCATTTCGGCACCCAATTCCACTGAATGCTTCTGATGTTTTCCAGTGCTTCTAAGGGGCGATTTGTGTCTTTTCCTTGTGACCTACTGCATCTGTATCACTCAGTCCAGTGTTCGGAGAGGCACAAGAGGATCAGAATGGGAGTGCTCTGGTATCTTCTGCAAAGCAGCAATTCCCTAATCCTGATTCCCACTGATTTCTGAACTTGTCAGCTTTTGAGGATCTTCACTTGTGATGAACCAAGATACTGTGATAAATGTGTCATGCCTCTTGGAGGGGTACTGTCTCTTGCTGAGTTGCCTCAGGCATGCTTCCCTCTAGTTTGGAACAAAAGAATTAGAATTTGATATACTTTTCTTGAAATCTTGCTGAACCCTAATCTACCTAGATGTTGTCATTTAAACGCAGACTGCAGAACAAGCTCAGAAGTACACTAAAATAAATCACAAGTGAAGGCTGTGACTGTATTGAAACATTGGATGGTGAACCAGACCTGCTCCCTACCATCATCCTCAATTACTCAACCTAAGTCATGTGGAGGTTGTTAGCTGGAGCTGCAATGTAATTCAAAGCAAAAGTGCTGTTTGCTATATATGGTTTCACTTTGCTCTAGAGATCACTCAGCATATGTCTGAGATGATCCTGAAGAAAGTAGTGCTGACACATTTTGCTTGTACTCTTTGTACTATGTACAGGAAGAGAGAGGAGGTGTGGAACAAAGAGGTCAGGAAACTGGCTGGTCATATATATGTGTGTATATATATATGTGTATATATATATATGAAACTGCAGATTAAATAGGCTTACAGCTTTGTGATCTCAGGCACACAGGCATTTTGCACTTCAGAGTATGTTTCATCTTAATCTGAACAAAGAACCTCAGCAATAGTGCAATTTTAATCTATAAAACAATTTTGCACATGGGTTTTGTGGGACGCTGTGTCTGTGTGCTTGCAGGTCAAAAACCACTCCTCAAAATCTTGTCCTTGCAAAACCAGCCTGAAATTCTGGTCCCTGAGAGCAATTCTGTGAAACTAATTCTCAGATTCTGCGCTAGTTCATTGCAGAGAGGAACATCAAGAAGCCATGCTGCTAATTAAGAAGCCTGCAGCATGCACGGTCATTCTTCAGCTGCCATTCAGAAAGGCTGAAATTTTGCAATAAAAAATTAGTAGCAATAAGAAAGGTTTAGTATCTGGTGTCAATATTATTACAATATTAACTTCACATGGATTTCAAGAACTCTGTGTTATATTTAGATTTGTATCCTCTAATGTATGCTTAACAGTTTGGGGATTTAATAATAAATTAAAATACAGATGGTACCCACTCTGGAACTAGATGGATTATCTCATTGTGAGATACTGGAACTGGAGAAGATAAAAGAAAAACCAGTTGTATTTTATAATTTCAATATCATTTAATCTTATATAAATTTAAAGTTTCGTATCAGTATGTTCATATATAGATGCATTAAATCTCTAGCTCTTACTTAAGTGATCTCCAACTTTCTTAAAGGCTTAAGAATATGCTTAGATGAAAAAATCAGTATGCTAAATATTTCAAACTGGAGGGATGAGAGGGAACTCCCCCGCTGTATCTGACATCCTTCCCTTGCTCTGGTTAACGAAAAAAACCCCTCATTTCCCAAGTGTATTCATGTGCTCAAGGGTTTTAGATCTCACAAATCTAATAGAATGCAGGAAAACTGCTTAAAAGTTTCCCTTTAGAATCATCATAGGTGGCAAATAAAATCAACACATATTTAGTCAATATTAATAATTAATAAAAAAGAATAATAGAAAATAATCCTCTGTCTCTTCCTTCATCTATCCTCTCATTTGAATACATGGAGGAAATTCCAGGTAGCATTTCTGGAAAATTTCAAAGTTTTGATAAATATAATTGAGGTCCTAACTCAGTGGAGAGGTCTGTATAGCAAGGTAAGTTCCTGTATCTTCGCAGAACAATGGCTTAATAAAGTAGTGCAGTATCCCCCTAAGAAAAGTCTTGTCTGAAATGGTACACGAAATTAAATATTTTTACTCATTTTACTATCACAATAATATTCAGTGGAGAAAACTGCTTACGAAATTGTAAAAATATGTGGTGTTACGTTGCAGGTTGCAGAAAGTGAATCCCTCTGTCCACCTCTTGAAGAACAGTATGTTACAGTCTAGATCAGAATAAATTAAAGAAAAATGTTCACTGAAAATATAAGGAAGATTTTAGGTGGTATGGAAGCAGACAGGCAGCTTTTTGTACAGCACTCATTTTGAGCATTTTTCTCTTTCCCCCTTTCCTGTTCTCAAAATGGATTCTTCATATTGACAAGGTCAGTATTTGGTTTTTGGTGGGTTTTTTTGTAAGGTACTGTGATTTCTGAGGATTAGGAATCTTTTAAACTCCCATGACTTGTTCTCATCTCTTTAGTGGAGCTGCTTCTCCTCTGGCAGTTTGTTTTGCTTTTGTAATGCTGTTTGCCTGGCTTTTCACTTGCAGCAAGAGAAAAGGCAAAGATCCCGTCTGCTGCCACATGCACAAGAAAACAAGAAAATAACCTGATTCGAGACTGACAGTGGGGTTTTTTAAAGGGGATGCTTTGGGATAGAAAACTGATTTGTATTCTATCTGTATTCTTTATATTAGCTTGGCCTATTTGTGTACACATCAGTAATCATCTCTCTTTAGAATTATTAAAAACAACTCTGTGTCTTGTTAGGAGCTTCCTCATATTGATAATCAAGTTTGGCTTAATAACAGGAGAGATTGATTAGTGTGCTCAGGATGGGGAGTTATAATCCACAGTTTGTAGTCTCTCTGACCACCTCTTCCCAAGCAGGGATTTGAGCAGGAAAGCAAATGATTATTGATCTTGTGGTCTGTAGCAGATGCAAGAAGTAAGGGGAATCATAGCAAAACTTTATTTTCTGCTCTTGGATCTTTTCCAGTAATGATTAATTTCCACCAGAGCTATCTGAAGAGGAGCTGTACAGTTTGGCAAATAGGCTGGTAGGTCATAGTTAGCAGAGAATTAAGCTGCAACTGTACTAATAAATTGTGACTGGGACTGTTCATTGGCACTGAGAGTGTCGTGAACAGCCCACGTCCATACCGCTAAACCCTCTTTTCCTCTGACAGTGTGGAGATACCCAAAATGGATGAGTTCCCCAGCCATACTAAATCCCAAACCCAACTTGAAAGCTTTTCTGAAGAGTGCCAGTTAGCTTGGGAGTGTTTTAGTAACTCAGTAATGTAGTTGAGAGAGTGAATGTTGAGCAACTTCCTGTTGCTTCTTAACCTTTATAATCTGGAAACAAGTGTGTTGCTTGCTTTACAGAAGTGATGGGGTATTCCTAAAAGGACTGTTTCCATTACTTTGTGGCACATGAACCTGCAGACCTTCTCCAGCTGTGGAGTGGTTGAGGGAAAATTTTCCTGCTCTCTGGAGCATTATTCGGTTTTTGTCACCAGGTAGTTCCGTTCCTTCTCCCTTCCGGCTGAATATCTCAGTATCAATATCAATATCTCAAGTCGTTAGCCCCCTCGAGTGCCCACAGGTGTCCTGCTGGAATATAGACCCTCTCCTCTGGGGACAAAGAGGAATGCTCTGACAAACTGGTCAGAAAAAGGCAGATCCAAAGTGAAGCCTGGTCAAATTGCCTACAAAAGGGCTTGCAGCATGTGTGTGCTGCCTGGTAGAGCAGGATACATGAAAAACAAGTACAATTTCCTTCCATGGCAGATGTGGGCTGCAGGAATAGCCCTGCAGTCACAGATGAGTGGTACCACCACTGTTATGAACCGGTTTAAACACAGAAGAGCAAGGGAAACTAAGCTTCTGTGAATAAAATGGATTGGACTCAGAAAGGTTCAAAATATACCCAAAAAACATGATTAAAACCAAACAAGGTTAGATGTTGGTACCAAAAATTGATATATTTTATTTAATAGTAAAAGAGGCAAAGAGAAAGAAAGAAAGAAGGAAAGAAAGAAAGAAGGAAAGAAAGAAAAAGAAAGAAAGAAAGAGAAGGAAAGAAAGGAAAGAAAGAAAGAAAAGATAATTGTGCATAGGGGGTGGGGGGACAGAGAGAGAGTGACAGGGGTTAGGTGGAAACACAGCACCTTTCCAGGGATCTCAATGACAACTCGTGGCTTCTCTCCATCTGGTCTTCTTGGTGCTGAGAGTCCCCCGTCAAAGAGTATAGAATCCCATGGATTAATATACGTTTGGGCCAGGTGGAAACGCCCACGTGCCTCCCCTGGGGAGGGCAAGTTTGACACTGTCCCTCGCAACACTGTGGATCTGTTGCATCATCTGCAGTGTTCTGGTGCAGGGTCTGGGGACCCCTTTGGGGTGGGCCTTTGATGGGCCATGACACCTCCTCTGCTGCCCTTCACATGGATACAGCTTCTCCCCAGGTGAAGGGGCCCCTCAGCTGAGCTCCTCTGCACAGCAGAGGGTGCGTGTTAACTGCCTCGGACCAGAGGCTTTTTCATCACACACCCAAAAACCTCTCTTCCCCCACCCTTTGGTGTGAGGGTCTGTGTGAGCCTGGCAGCTGATAGCCCTGGGGCTGCGGTCTCTACCCTGAATGTGCTAAGCTTGATCCCTCTGTGAATGTATTCTTTTACCCCAGCCCAGACCTGAGTCACTATCTTATCTTCATAGTTCAAGGCCTCAGTCAGAAGGCCTACTCAGGGTGTGATGGTCCTCTCTGCAGCTTTTATACAGTTTTGCTGTAACAAGCAAGTCTTTCATGCAGATGTTTAGGCCATAAATGATAACATTCAGCCTCTGACACACTTCCATGATAACTCTCGTGATAAAGCCACACTCGGATACTCTTATTACTGCTGACTAACTCTTTATGTCTCAAAAGGTCTTACTGCTCAGGGTGCTTCAAAAATTCACATTCTCACAAAACCAAGATGGTTTTATTTACTAGCAAGGAGACCCATCCTTCTGGGGAAAGAAGGGCAGACCCAGAGTAAATGCTGTCCTGAAAGCAGGAAATCTGAGGTTGAGTCTTTCATGTTTTGGGGGAAGTATCTCTCAGCCTTTGTTCCTCATCTGTAAATAGAGATTATTTCTGTTTTCTTATGTTCTTTTGCTGTGTCCTTGTGGCAGCGTGGTCCTGCTCACAGCATAAGCATCTACAGACCCACTCTGGAGGGATTCTGTAGCTGTGGGAGGACTCCAGGCACTGTAAGAATAATGAAAAGTAATAGCAGGTATACAGAGATCTCTAGATGATGGGGATTTGGTGATTTGCACTTCCTTAGAGTATATAGAACACTCTCTCTGGAGGAATAAGGATTGTATTTATGTTTCATTCCTTCAGCATGCAAGGAACCTTCTCTGCTTTTTAAGGAAGGGATTGATGCTAGATGTTAACCTATGACAGAATTGCTTGTAACAGCAGGGGTCTAAACTCACGTAAAAGGATGGGGGAGTCCATGTTTAGTCCAGCATGACTGTGATTTGGCCGTCTGTGTTTGCGTATAGAATTTAATCACTGGCCTACAGCTCTGCAACACTGCAATCCTGCAGAAATATGGTATTTGTACTGCTTCAAGAAGGAGATACCAGCTCTAAATCCATGCTATGAAATATTCAGCATGCCTTGCTACCACAGGGCGTTTGAAAGGCATGCTGCTAGCGCTAGGGTAACAGCGTCTCGTTTGATTTCACAGTCAATACGGTTTGTGCCAGATGAGGATGCCACATGGACAGCTGATGTCTGTCAGTAGTGGTTTGGGGACCTAGAGTGCTGAGTAAAGGTAATTGAAAGAGTAATTAGATTCTAATTAGTAGCTGTTAAGGCATCTGCTTTCTCTAGCTTGTTTTTCCTTGCAGTATTGTGCAGTATTCCTGTGTGACAACCCACAAAGAGATTTAATAAGTGCTGTGTGTTTCAGATGACGAAGCTTCACAGTTCCACTTTTTGTTGACTTTTTACAAACAAAAGTATTTTGAGTTTTGGCTGTGACACAAGAAGCACATAATGAACAATGTCAGCCATGTGTACAGCAGAATGCATATCTAACACCTCTCACATTGTGCTATTGTTTTAAATAGTCACAGGAATACAAAAGGGAAATGCAAACAGCTGCCCCAGCCTGCCTGATCTCCTGCTGTCAAGCTCACGGTGTGCACTCTGTGGCACAAGGTGCATGTGGTACTATCTGCAGGCCTAGTTCTGCGTTATCTCTCCAGCCCTTTTCTGGCCTTTCTGTACATGCCATGGTACTAATTGCTCCTGTAAGACATTGATTGGTTTCAAATATCTGTAGACTTCATGGAAGTGAAGCAACTGCTTTGGGAGGTCAGATCCACAGTTACATTATTACCTGGGCATGTTGTGTACATACACTGCAAACTCCAGTGCCTGAAGAAACGAGCTGTCTTTGTGCTTATATGTAAGAAATTTCTTATGTAAAACACATACCCTTCATAAAGCCATGAATATTTTCATTTTCCAAATGTCTGAAACTGCTTGAGGTTCCAACATCCAGTGCCCACACTGATCTACAGGGTGCCTCTGAAATCCTCAGAATTATCAGTCTACCTGTCTACTCTTCTGGCTGCAGGTTAGGGGCTTTAGGTTAGTCCTAGGTAAAGTAAGCCTGTACTAAGAAGGGGTATGCCTAGCCCTTATGTTATTTCTGGGCAGTATGCAACATGTTCTAGGGTGTCTCGGTTTGAGACAAATTAGGAGGAAACATCCTGAGATGAATGTATCCTCTAATGGAAGGCAGGTTTTGGCAGCCCCTCCCCCACAGGTTCGAAAGGAATTTCTTGGAGAAAAGTGAAAAAAAAAGCTGTTTATTTAACAAGCAGGGTGCATGCAGGCACAAAGGAAAAAAATGAATCATGTTAGATAATAAACGTTCTCGTTGTGGAGAAAGATGGTGTTTTTTTTAGAGTCCTGCTCAGTTTGTCCCAAGGTCCTCTGGTGCTGGAGTGCGGCCCCCAGGGCCTCCCTCCAGGCCGCCTCGTGGGGCTCCTGGCGATGTTCTGGTGTTTCGGACCGGAGCAAAGCTGAACAGTTCCAAAGAAGAAGAAGACGATGACAAAGAAGAAGAAGACGACGAAGAAGAAGAAGACGCAGTCCCGGGAAACATTTCTTGCCTCAGCTAACAGGCTAGCTAAAAGCAGGAAGCCGCTCCCTCCGCTCTGCAGCGGTGAGAACGCAGGGGAGTGTGTAAGTCCTTGAACACAAACCACGCTGAAGAATTCACCTGTCTTCTCTCCCCTCTCTTCTGGACCCAGCTTAAAGCTATGTGACCCATTTCTGGGCATAAAGCAGACGATAGGGAAATACAGTATTACCATAATACCGCAAGACATAGGGTCTGACTTGTTGCCCTGGGCTCAGCCGGGCTCATGTGTGTGTGTGCCTTCTGTGACCATGCTCTGCAGTGACCCTCCAAACCATTACTCTGGTTGAGCTCACCTAACTTTAATTGTCTGGTTGTTTTGGTTCCTAGCAGAGTCCCAGCAATGGAAATTACCGTTCATCTGATCTTATAAAAGGTGTCTCCTCCAGGAGGTAATGAGGCAGCTCCTGAACTGTTCTTGCTGTTCCTGCCTAGCTCCCTGCCCTCTGCAGGACTGTGGAAGGATCCTGTGGTGACTTTGCCCAGATGTGTTCTAGACGTAACTAACACCTGATTTAGTGAATCCTATCATTTGCTGTCTGGAGCTTTGAGATCTGTAAACTTTTTAATCAACATCAAAGACTTGAGATCTTGTTTCTGGGCTCACCTGCTGGCAACACAGCGTAAATGTGCCACTGGAAACGGAACCAGTCCTGTTTCCTCTTTAATATGACTGATTCAACCTAATTTCTACCTACATTCCCAAACTCTGTCTTTTCTGCCAATAGCCTTCAGCAATCTGAAAGACAAGGTTAGACTCTGCCATCACAACAAGCAGGAACTCTTTGATGTTCTAAGTAAATACATTGCGCTGCTTATGTTTCACTAGTCTACTCTAAATAGACCCATGTCTCTAACAGAGCAAGCTGTCCTGAAACTTTGCTAATGCAGATATATTGCTTGGAAATTCGTACACTCTCATACACACAGACTTCCTAGTCACTTAGGATAGAAATTACCCAAGAATTAAGCACATATGGAAAAAAGCTCTCAGATGCCAAAAGGAGAGTAGGAATAATACAATAATAATTTAACAATAAAAAGTATTATTCTAAGCATTTTCAAGAGGATCGTAATGCCTTTCTTCCATGTGGTAAGTACTAAATTTCTTTTTTGATCATTAGGAAACTTTTAATTTTCCCCTTATATTTCCATAAATACGGCCTTATTCTGTTGCCTTTTAGCTGCAGTGACAAAATAAATATTGTAGCTAAGTGTATGGTTTGCCAGGAAGTTGTTCCTGCAGGAGAAAACATTTTGTAGAGTCTCTCAGCTCTATTCTATTGCTTGGACAGCTTATCAGTTCATATGCTCCTGTTGTTTATCAACTGCTTTTAAATCTTTGCAGGTCACATTCTTGTAATAATTTTAGCTTCAGGTACCCATAACCTGTAATATTTGGCTATACTGGTATTCATAAAATAAGCATGTCTGGGAATGTTCTCCAGCACTGAGACCAACTAGCACAGAATAGCCCATGTCCAACTGTTAAACTAGTTTAACCTACAAAAAAAGGATGATTGCATCCAAGCTGCCTGCTGGGACTAATGATGATAAGAGCTAACTTCTGAGATGTGCCTGTAAATTGTTCATGAAGGTGCTAGCTGGTCCAAGTCAAAAATAATGCTTGTGACTTTTCTAATGGTTAAACATTCAGAAAATTGAATTCTATTGCCTGGAAATTTTTCTTGGTGCTGTTTAATAATTGCCAGTAGGCATATGAGTTTTGTTACTGTCAGTTTCGCTGGTTCTTTTCAAACCTACAGCACTTTTTCTTTCCACTAACAAGGTGGTATCTGCATTTGGCCTGGATTTTGGTTTTTTTTTTAATTTAACTGTACATGGGATGCTGTTTTGGATAGTATTGTGAGAGCCCTTCCCAGCTCTCAACTGGGAATATTTCTGGGTCTGGTTTGTTTTGGGGTTTGTTTTTTTGTTGGGTTGGCTTTTTGTTTGTTTTTTTGGTTTTAGGGATTTGTTTGTTGTGTTTTGGGTTTGTTTTTTTTTGTTTGGGTGGGTTTTTTTGTTTTTGTTTTGTTGTTGTTGTTGGGTTTTTTTGTTTTGCTTGTTAACTGTTTCGTTGTTGTTTGTTTGTTTCTTTTTTAAGGTCACTTTTAGCACTTCTGATTCAAAGTGGTGTAGGCCAAACCGATATCAAGCCTCTTCATTATCTTATGTTTGCGTATGACTTACGCTTATTGCTTTGAAAAGCATAAGATAAGTTTCACTATGAATTAAAACAACATATCAGAACTTAATTTCATGCTCATGAGACTTTCTCAAAAATCCTACCCATTAATATTTTTACACACTGTAAGAATCCAGTGCCCTGATTTGTCCATTTTACATGTTCTCCATGTCCGTAATTTAACTTTTTCTCAAGTTTAGTCTTCAAGTCTGTAACTTTGGTCTTTGACTCCAGGATACAACTTTAAAATTGCTTTTTTTCTGATTTGAACCTTTTCTGTTCAGCTCTTGTGAGGCTCCAGCAAGTACAGCTTCACTGTTTGCATTCTCCAGTCACCATGATTTCAGCAAGGCTATTACAGCACCGTTAGGATAAACATCAAAGAAAAGGGAGCAGCAAAACAAAGTCGTGTTTCTGTCTTTGGGTGGCTTTCAAGTCAGAATACCTGTGAGTACTTTTCAATATGAATATGCCAAATGCTTGGGAGAAGGAATAGGTTTTTGTAAATTACTTCACCTGAAGATCAAAACAAGTGTTTCCATCTTGCTCATATTAATTTTTGAAAGTTTTGAAACCAAAATTTCAATTAACAAATTATCTGCTGTCCTCAGTAGATTTTCTTGGTTTATATATGAAGTAGCAAGAGCCCAAGGCTCAGATTTTAAATGGTGTCCCGTTTCCTGTGTATGGCTCAACTGTACTGTGAGTCAGGAGCTGGAATACCTGTGAGTATATGAATCTTCACCAGGATGAGGAAGAAAAAGCTCAAGCATTACTGCAACATGAATATTTGTCATGGTTTAATGCCAGCAGGCAGCCAAGTCCCATCCAGGAGCTCACATGCTCCCCCCACAAGAGGAGTGAGAATCACAGAATCGCAGAATAAGCTGAGTTGGAAGGGACCCACAAGGATCACTGAGTCCAATTCTTGGCCCTGCACAGGACCACTCCAGGAGACACCATGTGCCCAAGAGCATTGTACAAATGCTTCTTGAACTCTGCCAGGCTTGGTGCTGTGACCACTTCCCTGGGAAGCCTGTTCCAGTGCCCAACCACCCTCTAATACCCAACCTAAACCTCCCTTGAGACAACTTCAGGCCATTTCCTTGGGTCCTGTCCCTGGTCACCAGAGAGAAGAGATCAGTGTCTGCCCCTCCTCTTCACCTCATGAGGAAGTTGCAGACTGCAATGAGGTCTCCCCTCAGTCTCCTCTTCTCCAGGCTGAACAGACCAATTGACCTCAGCCGCACTTCATTCAGCCTCCCCTCAAGGCCTTTCACCATCTTTGTTGTCCTTCTTTGGACACTCTCTAGTAGCTTAATGTCTTTCTTATATTCTGTTGACCAAAACTGCACACAATGTTCAAGGTGAGGGTAAAAGTGTGAATTGAGATAACGACAGACTAAGAGGTAAAGCTGAAGTTATGCACAAAAGCAGAGCAAAACAAGGAATTCATTCCCCACTTCCCATGGGGCCTCAGATGTTCAGCCATCTCCATGAAAGCAGGGCTCCATCATGTGTAACAGTGACTTGGGAAGACAAATGCACAACGTCATATATGGTGTGGGATATCCCTTTGGTCAGTCAGGGTCAGTTGTCCTGTCGGTGTCCTCTCTCAAACTCATGCCCACCACCAACCTACTCACTGTCGGGGCAGCATGAGAAGCAGAAAAACTTTAATGCTGTGTAAGCACCACTCAGCCATAGCCAAAGCATTGGTGTGCTGTCAACACTGCTTTTATCACAAATCCAAAACACAGTCCCATACCATCTGCTGGGAAGAAAATTAACTCGATTGCAGGCAAACCCAGTAAAATCTTTCTTTATATTCTGCATAGGTAGTAGCATGAATGCTCATGATGTATTCTCTGTATTAACAGTAATGCAGGGACAAAAGCTGTCACAAAGCTTGTTCGACTGAATTTTTAGCTCTACCTATGGATCAAGGCATTCTCATGTTACACAGTTTTCTCAATGCCATGATGTAATGGTCATCATCTAGGGAACAAATAAGGATGGGGAGTCTGACATCTTCTTTATGACAACTTCTTTATGACATCTTCTTTTATTACCTCTTAGAATAATCCTTTGGAAGTCTGAATCAAGGAGGCTCAAGAGAAAACCATGATAGATTTAAGCAGGCAGGGGATTAGGCAGCTCAGTGACAAATATATTTGTATCTATGTAAGTCAGGCAAACTAGGAGAAAAAAGTTTTTATATATGGACACTGGTTTGACTTTTGGAGTGAGGTCTAAGTCAAAACATAAACTTTTTTCATGTATTGAGTCAGAGATCCGTTGTTTCTGTCAAACTTGGAATCTATGATTGATATATTTTTGCCTGGACATTTTCAGAGTAGTGATTATCAGTTTTTTGATTTTCAGACTGAGAACTTTTGGATCATTATGTAGTAAATTTAAACACATTTGGCTTCTCTCAATTAAAGGTCATGCATTTTTTAGAATGGTAGTTGGATGTCACAGAGTCAAAAACATTGTTCCAGCTCATTGCCTCCTGTCACCTCTGGAATAAGGGTGCTAGTACAGATGTCTTTTTTAGCTGATCAATCTAGTCCAGTTTCTTTAAACTGCAGACTTTGCAACTTGTAAAAGCAGTTCTAGTCTATAAGGGAACTTTTTAGGTTCTTATACATTTTCCCCATGGTTTTTGGGATAGTGATCAATTTGAGATACCAAGAGAAACAGGAGACCCAAAAGCTGCTTTTCTCATCTTCTATAATAAGTCTTTGGGGGCTCTAAAATAAGAGTGTAAGTTAAGTGTACTTTTAAAGTAATTTAGCTTTTACTCATAGAAGCAAATTTTCATTTATTTCTTGACCTCCAGTGGGAACATGCTGACTTAGAGCTGTCTTGCACTTGGTTTTGTCCCATCTCAGATTCAAAGCCTGAGAGAAGACTAAGATGAGCACTGGGAAGTATTCCCATTGTGCAATTGCATTCTACACACTACTAAATTGACTAATCAGTGGGAGAAGTTTAATGACCTTAAACATACTGCAAGTATTTGCAGGATCAGAATCTAATACAGATTTCTGGAATGCATTATTTGATTAAAGAGTGAAAACAACAGGTAAAAAAAAAGACTACCTGCCTCTTAAGACTGCTTTTTTAAAAAAAAAAATCATGTCTCCACTGATTTATGTTTATGCAAGTATTTATGTTGCTGCATTCTGTTCTGTGCTGCATGAATAAATATGGCCAATGTTTAAACACTTTAAACCAACCATTGATATATTCCCTGACAGAATAACTGCATCCCTGAGAACAGTTTTTGCTGCCTATATATTCTGGCTATATATAATTCTATGTATTTAATAATTCTGGAATTAAAACTTGAAGTTATTTTACAAATATCAATCTCCACAAATTGGAAAAACAGACCTAAAATGAGCAGAGAATTAGGACAGCTAGGAAACTGTCAATAAGAATTATGTCGTTGATTTTGTCATTTCCTCTGCACTTGCCATGGTTACAAAACTTTACTGTACATTTCTTGTTACCTGAAAGACATAGTAAATTAAATTTATCAGTGTAAATGTTTCATAAGCAAAATTTCAAGGTCTGCTGGCCAAGTACTTTCACAGTCCAGTGAGTTGCAGAACATTTACTATGCATGGCTTTTTACACTGACGGTATAGAAATGTGCTGAAGCAATGTCTGGTTGACATTGTATGAATTGTATACTTATTCATTTTTCCAGGTTGAGTTACCTGCTGTCATCTGAAAGAAATATGGAGAAATGGAAGCTGTGTAGTGGGTAACACTTCTTCTTACCTTTGCAGTCAAGCTCTTTCAGTGATCTGCGAAAATGACAAGCTGAAGGTCATGGTTTAGCAGTCCATGTAGGATGATACAAATTGACAGTAATCAGAACAATAATATTACAATTGTGGTGTAAAACTGGACAAAATATTGTTTTGCTTAATTGCTATATTTGTTCTGACCTGCCTGATGGAACATATGCAACACTAAATTAAATTTCACCTGGGGTGAAACCTTCAGCTTAGTTTAGGATAACTCTTTAATTCTGTTCAGACATATTGCATGAACATCTCTAGCAGAGAAAATCTTAGAATTACATCTCAAAGGTGGTTCTTGTGCTGAAAGAGCTCAGACGGTTCAAAATACCAGGGAATCAAGGAAATAGTCTAGATGACTTCCTAGGTTTCTTCCATCTTTGCTTTCCAACTCTCTATTAATGATTAATAATTTCTTCAGGACTCATTATTTTTGAGCAAATAATTTTTCTTTCCATTCTCTAAAAAGCCTTGTCCTTTTTTTGTCTTACAGAATAGTATTATTTAGTTTATAATTTGCTCTTTTCTAAAACTGTTGTCTGTTTTAATTTTTTTTCCAAAGGATCCTATCTACTTCCTTTGTCAGGTTTTTCTCCTGTTCCTCTATTGCAATTCATTTTGCATTGCCTATAGTGCTGCTGGCTGTATAAAACCTGTGATGTTTTTGACTGCCAGGAGAGAAGCTAGTAGGAAAATGGAAAAAGGCAGAAGTGAGAAGGTAAGTTTTTGCAGGTATTTCTAAGACCTTATCTTCATATTTGTGCTAACAAAAGAATTTACTTTTTCAGAAATAAAATATCCCACACACCATTAAAAATGGGCTCGCTGACTCTGTGGAAGAATATTTACTTCTTTGCCCAGCTGCTGGAATTTAGCTACTACTGTTATGCAGATGCATATTTACAGTTGATGAGGTAGGACCAGGAGATTTGTCAAGGAAACTGGGGGAACAGAATAAAACTCTAAATGCCAAGATGAATGTGTTTTGCTTTCCTATTGTTTAACCCATATGAGTCATATTTCAAAATTGTTACAGCAAGGTTTATCTATCTCACCCCGTTTTGACCTTGAGTTCTTTCTATGATCAAATAATCTTCTTGGATAAGATTTTCATCTCTACTTCTTTAGTCCTTAAAGATGCATAAAACAAAGCAACAAACAAAAAGCATGAAGGTGCTCCAGAAAAATTTGTTCCAACTCCAAAGGGGTGAGAGGGAGATGTTTCCCCTAATGCAAGCACTACAGAGGGCAGCTTTGTAGCTTGTCTTCCAGATAGCCCCTTGCAAGCCCTTGTGTCTGTGGGGGGCAGGTGGCACAGCACACCTCCCCGGGCTCTCTGCCTCCTGGGTTATACTTGCTGTGTCTATTTGTAGGTAATTTAACTCCATGCCTGTGAGAACTGAAATAGCAGCAGCTGTTCTAACTTTTCCACATGAACAGAGTGTGATCAAAAGTTATATTTGTCATCCCTAAACTAGTCTGGGGAATGCCAAGATTACAGTGTTGAATATTCATCCCACATATATGTATATATAGTTATGAGTACTGGAGAATATGAGTGGAAGCATTACATCTGGAGACTTGTATATTTGGATGCAAGGCAGATTAGGCTGGTTTTGGAGGGAATATGCAAGTGCACGATGCTGTTATAACAAGACTTGCTAGAACAAGGGCCTTGTTTCATTCCCATAAAAAGCCATAATTCCCCCAGAATGACTCAGTGTTACCTCAGAAACAAAGATGCTGGTGAAGGTAAAATACTGTAGAATTCTCTACAAAGTGAATAGCTGGCAGGGACATAAGCACTTCTATGTATTTAATTTTGGCTCCTCTTCTGGATTGCATTTTGGAAAGGTTTGCTTCTCTCTTTATTAACATTCGGAGAAGACCAGCCTCCTAGAGCAGGTAGTAGGTTCTGAGTTACCAAAAGCTGGATAGTGGCAAGGCTCCCCTCTCACTTGCATTGTCATTATCCATCAACCTGGCAGGAAGACTGTAGGGCCCTTGGCACCGCTGGGACTGTGCAGCAGTCTAAGTACTGTGCAATAATTATCCTGCTGGCAGAATAAAACTCAACCAGTGATGGCAGAGTTTGAAGGTCTAGTGCAAAATAACTTTGGAGAGAGAAGCCAGGAGGTGCTGAGCATCACTGGTCATCCAGGAGAGCATGTCCTGGTCATCACCTCTCAGACAGGCACAGATAGACTGCTGCTCATGACGGTCACCAAATCTTTGCATAGCTTATCCTAGAAGCATTAGTGTTGAAACTGGCTTATTGCCACAAAGGACAACATAAGAGATGTGCCCCAAATCCACACAGAGGTCTTTAGACCTGTTCTGTGCTGGTGTGAGGAGTGCTCTGGGAGCACCCTGAGGCTGGGAAGAACCAGGTGACAGCATCTGTGCCATCGTATCATTGAAACTGCTGTTCTAAGCAACTCTAATCAGAAATAAAATAGGTCACTGTAAATCACAGAGAAACCGTAACTGTTATTGCTCGAATTGCTGGGTATGTTTCTATTCACTGATTGCATTCTGCTTACAGAAATTCCCCTTGCAGCTGTCACTAGATAGGATCCTTTGCATCATGACACATACTTCTGTGTAAACTTAGTCAGTCCCTGTAAATGACTGCTGTAACTGTCTTAGCTGAATGACTTGACAATGAAAAGAGAAGAAAGCCAAAAACTCCATTCGCACAACAAAGGATAATGCTCAACGAATGCTGAGTTATACAACTGAGCTCATGTATGCATATTATAATTCTCATAAATTATTCTTTATGTCAAATACTATAACAGAAATTATCCCAGCAACAAGACAAGCTACACTTGCAGTAATTCTTGTAGAGTGTCTGGGAAATGGTGTTTTCACAAAATCAGTAATTTTCATCCTTATTTTCTTAATGTACATGAGCGTTTTTGCGCTTTATCTGTGTTATAGTCCAAGTATCAGAGATTCTATGGTAGTAAAGGTTAGTAAGATGCTGGTAGTGCCCCAGACCATGTTCCTCTGTACTGCTGTGCATGTTCTGCACAATGTATTCAAGTGTTCAATGTATTGGGCTTGTTCACTGGGTTTGATTTTGAATTATTTGTATGTAAGTACATTATCCAGTCTTTCAGGCAAAAAAAAAAAAATCTGAGTAAATCAGAAGAGTTGGTTTCTCTAATTTCTTGCAGATATGTATGTGCAGTGATAGACCAGTTTTACCATGTAGTTTTACCTGACCTACACAAGCCAAGGACTTCAGCAGTTTTTATTTTTTGCCCATGGTTTGTAGCCTCCAAAAGAAGCTCCCTTTAAATTTATCTTCGCACAGTGAATATGAATAAAAAGGGATATATCAGAGTATTCCTTCAAATGTACATCTTCTCTTCTTTTTGAGCTTCAAGTGAACACAGTCCATAGCTGCAGGGAGTAATCACTTTGTCACCAAGAAGTCTTCTGGCTTTACAGCTTGTGGGCATCTGGTACAACTCTTTGGTTCTCCGGATTTCAGACTGTGCAAGTATTGCCCTCCCTCTCTGCCTTCCGATGTGCTAAGTCTCAAATGTGGGTTGTACTCAAAACAAGGAGGTCCCCAGTGGAGCAAAGATGCACCTGCAGACTGTGGAGGACCCCATGCCACAGGAGGTGGGTTCCTGAAGGTGGCTGTGACCCTGTGGGAAGCCCGTGATGGAAGAGGCTCCTGGCAGGACCTGTGGTCTCCTTGAGAGAGGGGCCTGTGTGGAGCAGGTTTGCTGGCAGGACTTGTGATCCCACAGGACCCATGCTTGGAGCAGGCTGTTCTTGAAGGACTGCACCCCGTGGAAAGGGACCCACATGGGGGCAGTGTGTGAAGAACTGTAGCCTGTAGGAAGGACTCACATTGGAGAAGTTTGTGGAGGACTGTCTCCCATTGGAGAGACCTCATGCTGGAGCAGGGGAAGGAGTCCTCTCCCTGAGGAGGAAGCAGTGGCACAAAAAAAGTGTGATGAACTAATGTAACCCCCATTGCCCCTTTCCCTGCACTGTTGGCAGGGAGCAGGTTGAGAATCACGAATGAAGTTTAGCCCAGGAAAGAGGGAGAGATGGGGGGAAGGTGCTTTTAAGATCTGTTTTACTTCTCATTATCCTATTTTGATGTTCATTAGAAATAAATTCGACCAATTTCCCTAAGTCAAGCCTGTTTGGCCCATGATGATAACTGGTGAGTGATCTCTCCATGCCCTTTTCTCAACTCACAAACCTTTTGTTATGTTTTCTCTTTCCTGTCCATCTGAGGAGGGGAATGATAGAGCAGCTTGGTGGGCACCTGGCAATGCAACCAGGGTCAAACCACCACACAAACTAAAGCAATATGAACTACTATGGGATTGAAACAACAAATAGTAGCAGTCAGCATGCATCAGCCTCAAGCAAGAGTGCCAACAAAAACATATTTAAATATGATTCCAGGAACAAACACCTTAAACTTCCTATTAACGTAGAAGGGAAAAATAACACAGAGCCAGCAGAAAATCAAACAAGACTTAGGCAGCAGGTCAGAGAGTAGGGAAAGCGTTGTTCAAGCAGTTGCAGAGAAACAGAGAGTGATACCAGTATCAAAAAGTTTGGAGTTTTTGTCCACAAAGGTTAAATTATTTTTGTTCTTTGATCACTTTACTGGGAAGTGTTGATGACTTCTATAGAACTACGGAAGTTTTATTTTGGATTTTTGGTTTGCTTTGGTTTGGTTTTGTTTTTCTCTTTGGAATTTTAGCTACAAGGGGAGTTGTGCAGCTGATTAAATAAAGTTTATGTGTATTATCTCACAGAATGGTGTATCTCTGGAGTAAAGGATAAATTGCAACAAAGATAATCTGTGACCTCCAAAAGCAAAAAAAAGCTAATGTGTATTTCAGACAGCACTAATTGCATTTGAAATAGGAGCTTCACATTTCAGCTTAAATTCAGAATGGTCAGGTGACTTTTTGTTTGTGTTATCACTCAAGATAAAAATCCAAATATCTGGATGTTTTTAATTTGGCTGAATGTTGAAAGTATTTTGTAGTTCCAGCAGTAAGGATGTATTGGGGTAGATAAAAGAAAAGATGCTCATGTTGCTTACTAGGCTTACCAGGAGGGCTTGGACTGTAGGGGGTTGAAGCAGCTCACTGATGCCACCGAGCTGAGGCTGGTTTCCTGACAGATACTTGAAAATTTCCAATAAAATGGAAACAAAAATTCCCTTCAAACATTTTCTCAATCACGGAGCACACCTATGGGAAATTGTTTTCCAGTTCTTTAGAAGAAGTTAAGAGAAATGTCAAAGCTTTTTATTGCTCTCCAAAGATTCCAGACTAATTTGGGAATTTTTTTTTTTTTAATTTTTCTTACATTAGTTGTGAGAATATATTTCCCGAATATAGTTCACCCCATTATTCACAGCCAGTTACACTGTGATTGTGCAGCACATTACGATGCTGGGAATTGTGCAGGGTATTTTACTCTCCCGGGGCCTGGGCTACTGAGTGCCATGGAAATGTAAATCTACACCATTCTGAATACTTTGGAGTATCCTAAGATATATGAAGCCAGAAATGTTCTTGCTCAGTAATAGTGCCCTGCTGCAGTTCGGGCACTAAGTGCTGAAGGCAGGCCTTTAGGCTGGGTCAGCATCTACTGATGCAGAGGATTAGCTGCTCTTGCTTTGGAGATTTGACAAAAATTGTTGCTCCTGGATGCTGTGGTGGAAACTTTACACTGTCTTTTCAGCTGTGTATTTTCTTGGAAAAGACCTGTACACTCAAAGTCAGCTTCCACCTTCAGCAAAACTGGTTTTTTCACTCAGTAGCTACAAACTTCCCATTATGCTTGCTTCCCTCTACTGGCTCAGATAATACTCTTCCTCAGATCTAGGTAGCTGTTAATCATTTATGAATTAATCCAATCAACTCAGTAAGTGGCATTGTTGTATGTGGTGGAGGACAAGGAGAAGTTTGGAAATGTTGCTGTTTGTATCCCTGTTTCCTTCTGATGCCTGTGTTTAGATTCTGCATGAGAATGGCCTGGCTCAGTTGGTGAAGCTGTGGCTTCCCAGCACTGTTCTCCAGTACTTCATTGAGGAGGGCTTCCTCTCCTTCCATTCCTACGCTGAATTCATTTTAAAGAATTTCCTGAGTCTCCTGCCCCCCACTCTTGATCTGTAATACCTAAAGTCAGAAGTACTAAATGCTCTCAGAGAAGGCCAGGTTTGAGGATAGATATCTACCATGCCTTGGCCTAAAGCCAGGCTGTGTTCAGTCCAGAACACTGGCTCTAGATCAGAGTGTTTGTGAGTGGCTTGTGCTGACTGGATCAGTTTGGGATCTGTTTGAGGACAGGGTTAGCTATATGTGTCCAGATATGTAGTATTTTCTCTTTAGTTGCTTGATTGGAATTTTCAGAGAGGATGAGGGAATTCTGCTGAACAAGTTAGGGTCATTAGTCCAAGGCCTGCTGATATCTTGAAGGAAGTTTGTTAAATCCTCGCAATACAGAGCCAGGGACTGGGCTAACAGATAAACTGTGATCTGATGCTTCAGCTTGGACCTAGGGACCCTCTGCACAAACAGTGAAGAAGCACATCTCGTAGGTGCCAGACCCCTTGTGACACACAGGACTGGTAAAGTGAGCTGTTCTTTGGCTCATAAAAGCGTTTCACATCAAGGCATGAATGATACAGCACATGCTAAAAAGTGTAAAGGCCCACTCAGTCTGCAGCTTGAGAAGTTTATTTGCAGACCTTTGGAGGAAATTCCATACCTCCCACTTTGCACAAGCAGACAAATATTTGCAGATGCATGATCTTCAGTAACATGACTTTTTACACATGAGTGCACATCAGAAAATGCACATGTGAATGCTTACAGTAGGCTTTTGGGCAATACTAGTTCTAAAGATCAAAGAAGGAAACAACATGATACATGCTGCCACAGCAAGGCCATTCTGGCACATGAAATGAATTTGAATTGCTGAGAATACAAATGCACTCACGAAATTCTTTCAGATAAAGAGCAACACTATACATTTTATGAATTAAATGGTAATGTACCAAAGCAGAACACAACGAAGAGACAAACAACACAAGGTTGCAGAGATTCTTCAGACAATACAAAATCCTGAAAGTAAGAAAGTAAGAGCTGGGAAGCACTAAATAGATTTCTCTGGGAAAATGCATAGTCTCCATCACTAGTAAGTTTTTGAGAACAAGATTAACAAACAACTGGTAGAGTGGATGATATCTGAAAACTATATTCATGTAACTCTTCCTGCTCTGGGCAGAGGAGGAGATTAGTCTAGATTACCTGTGAGAGTTCTACCAGCCCTATTTTTCAAGCCTATGAGAGTGGTCTCTTTACCACCCACCTTGTCAGCACTATAATCAAGTCACGACTCAGATTTATTGGTGTAACTAACATCTGTGAACAAAGCTGGCTGGATGTGTAACAGCCCATTGAATTGTTTTTGTTTAGCACAGATTTTTTACCTAAATGGACCTAAATACACTTCTGTAGAGAGGAGGTGGTCACTCACCTGCTCTGGGCTTGCTGTGTGAGCAGCACAGGTCTGTGGATTGGATCAGATGTGAGGGTCAGGTTGGTTTTTTTCCTCTCTCCCATAAAAATCCTATTATGCCCATGCTATTGTCTCAAATTGTTCTATGCTATGACACAGTATGAATGCAGGAAACCTCATCATTATTTATTTTTATTGAATGAATCCAAAGGTGCAAGGTAGAAGAGAGCCCTGCTGTGCCACAAGGCAGTGGAAACGCTCATCACACATGACAGCTCCTGTGTAAAATGCACATCAGGATGTGGAGGAAATTTTGCAGCATCCAAATGCAATAACCTGTGGCAGGGAGCAATGCTGAGATAATTACACAGGCTTGGTGCTGTTCCAAGTTTAGAAGATTTAGGTATCTCTGCTGCTACAAATTAAACAAGAGGGTTAAACTGGCCTGCCAGCTCCTGCTAGCTTGGGCCCAAAAGAACAGTCCTTAGTGCAGACTTTGGTTTTGAGCAGTTCACAAAATTAGATTTGCTTGAAGTAAAACATAAGCATATAAAATGGCTAAGATGAAATGGTTTTAAAGAGTGCGTTGTTAGACCTTACAGTGGATATGTACAGCTAGTACCCTTGTGAACCCATTGGACTTTTTCTCTGGAAGTCTAATTACGTTAATTTCTCATCAGCTGCTTGAGCAGCTGAGTGATGGCTGTAGCATGTGCATAGCAGAAGGAGGGTGTTCTGCACACCTGAGGAATTTGCTTCCACAGCAATCAATGGGACTCTTGTGTGACTAACTCTCTGCAGGATTAGATCTTTGGTATCAGAGCAGAGACACCAAAATCCATCAATTTGCCAAAGAGAAGGGAAGGGCTAGATGTGCTCATTGCTTCTGACAGCTTTTCTCTTAGTGGCAGCTCATTTCTGATCATAAAGGGAATAAGAGTAGAAGACTAAATGAAGAAACAACTTCTTTTGGTGAGAAAACTTTGTACTGAGTTTGCCAGTGGCTGACTGCCAGTGAAAGGACCTAAATGTAGACAATGGTAGGATGGCAACAGATGTAAAATATTTTGCCAGGCCGAGTAGTATTGAGTTGCTCTGCTCTGGAGGCTGTGGAGTGTCCCGTTTCTGAGATATTTATTTAACTGGACAAGGTTATACATGGATACGTAGCAGTTATAACCTGCCTCAGCTGGAGCAAGAAGAGTTCAGACTCCTTGTGGAGATTTTAAATAACTTTTCAGGAAATGTTTTGTTTCATCTGTAACAGCTGGCTGGAGAGTTTCTATGACTTATTTTCAATCACACCTTCTGAATTTGAGGTTTTATGAAAGTTATGAGTGCTTTTTCCTCAGAGTCCTAAGCAATTTTGGCCTTTTTTGTTTGCTTGTTTGTTTGTTTTGTGTGCGGTTTTTTGGTTTTATTTGTTTTTTTGTTGTTGTTGGTTTTTTATTGTTTGGTTGGTTTTTTGTGGGGGTTTTTTTGTGGTTTTGTTTTTTTTTTGGTGTGGTTTTTTGGTGTGGGTTTTTTGGGGTAGTGGTTTCTGTTTGTTTTTTTTTTTTTTGATTGTTGGGTTTTTTGTTTGTTTTGGCTTTGATTTTGGTTTTTTAAACCTACATTGTACATTAAAGTGATATACTTAGTGGCTTGGTGTTGTGGTTTAACCCCAACTGGCAACTAAGCTTGCTTCCTTCCCCCTGGTGGGATGGGGAAGAGAATCCCATGAGTAAAAGTGAGAAAACATCTGGGCTGACATAAAGGCAGTCTAACAGGTAAAGTAAAAGCCACATACAGAAGCAAAGCAAAACAGGGAATTCATTCACCACTTTCCATGGGCAGGCAAGTGTCACGTGACAGTCGGCGATGGAAGAGATGTTGCAGATTGCTTGGATGCAATAAACCAGGGCTTAATATTGATATTATT